>VZRI01001023.1:0-54675 GCA_013397515.1 Upupa epops | reverse complement strand
GCCTGTGATCTGGAAGCTGCTACTATTTGCCTGTGAAGGGCCTCATCTGCTTGGTTCTGCTGGTCAGGTGGCCTGTAGCAGACTCCTACAGTAACATCACCCTCCCCTGTCTTCCCTTTAATTTTGACCCATATATTCTCAATCAGTTCATCATCCTTCCCCAGGTGGAGCTCCACTGATTCTAGATGGTCACCAATATAGAGGGTAACACCTTCTCCTTTCCTTCCTTGCCTATCCTTCCTAAAGAGCTTGTACCCATCTATCCCTACATTCCAGTCGTGGGAATCGTCCCACCAAGTTTCAGTAATAGACACTATGGCATGGCCTCCCAGCAGTGCAGTAGCCCTTAATTCATCCTGTTTGTTGCCCAAGCTCTCTGCATTTGCATAGAGGTACTTCAGCTGAGCTGGCCCTGTCCTCTTCTTGTGCCAATTCCCCTTGATTTCTTCAGACTGTCTTGGTGCATTCCTCCCTGGCTTGCCCCAGGACAAGTAGAGGCGCCCTCATTGGCCCTCAATCCCTCTGCCTTTGGTGAGCTACCCCACTGTCTGTCACTAGACAGCAGGAGACTATTAATCCCTTCCCCCTTCAAACCTAGTTTAAAGCCCTATTAATGAGCCCTGCCAATTCCTGCCCCAGGATCCTTTTCCCCCTCTGGGACAAGTGCATCCCATTAATTGTTTGCTGCTCTGGTGCCTTGTCCAAAAAAAAAAATGGAAGAGAGGCCACCTAAATAATAAAAACATGTTTACTTATATTACTCCAGCTTCATTCTTTTCTAATTCTGAACAATCCACAGCTCTGACAAGAGCTCACCTCTGCATTCTGGAGGTAGTTTCAAGATAGTGTTTTGTTGGGTTTTTCTCTTTTTAAGCTAACAAGAGAAGCACTACGTGAAAGTATAAGAATCCACAGTAAACCCATTTTTCTTCAAAAAGTAACACTGAACAGGTTTGGCAGACTGTAACTGTGAGAATAACAAATTATGTCTTCATGTGCTCAAATCAAGATGGGAAATTTTTCATGAGTTTAACATAATTTGTTGCTGTGTTCCCAGTGCAAGGAATCAGCGCTGTTTTTTAACATTTTGGTCAAATGCATCCCTATCTGAGAAAAACATTTGTTAGTGATAATTTACAAAGGAAGTGAAATTTCACTGTTATATTCTCCTTTTCCATAAGGTAATTAGAAACTTCCCTGAGAGATGAATTCTACTTACACCTAAGTTTAGCACCACTAGTAGCAAGTTAATTAAGTGAATTTTTTATGACTTTTCATCCCATATTTAGTGATATCAAAGTCCAGTTACACCCTTCTCCATTTGTTTCTCATGTTTCAGTACAGAGAGTTCACTTACTGTATGCTTTTTTTAATCTATATACTGTGCCCATTTTTCTTTATCAAATTCCCTTGCAATCTTTAAGGCAGTGCTGTTGAGTGAAACTGATTGCATATTACAGATAATACTAACGATTACTCCTCTGGGTGGTGCCACTAGCCCAGTACCTATAACATCAGAGTCCAGCTCCTCAGGAAGAATTAGGAGGACACTACTTGCCCCTACTGCACCACCTGTATGAGATGCATAGTGTCTCTGTTGTCTACAGCAGCCACACTGTTGTTTTTTCTCTACTACAGCCCAAGCCATTGCATATTTACCATCCCTGTCCCACGATACTTCTGTTTTTGGCACTGGGGTCCACATCATTGCGACTGTGTCTGGTTTGAGGTACCCAGGAAGAAGTTTGCCATTAGTGCTTTTAAATTGTCCAGCTTGATAACTGTATAACAAGGCATTTCCAAATTTCAGAAGGTCCCCTACTGATGACAGAAAGCCACCACCAGCCCACTTGTAAGAGTTATCCACGTACGGTGCGTTCACAAGCCGTCCCTTTTTGTTGTAAACGTAACACCTAGAATTCAAGAAAATTCAGCTTGTCATTCTCAGATACTGTGCCAAACTATTTTCAGCTGTCCTGTCTTAAAAAAGCAAGCTAAGTGCGCACTAGCTTGTTATTATGAAACCGTAGAATGTTTAAAATTATATTTTTCTTAACTATATTTATTGCAGAAAAATCAACAATGAATTCAGATGGGAAAATAAAAATTAAGGTGACTTCTTAGGTTAGAAGCTTAATTTCAGTAAAAGTACTAATTCTCCTACTCAGAATATACTAGAGGTAAAATAGAATAAGAGATGCAACAAAAATCTATAGATCAGCCAGCACACCTCTGTACTGAAGAGTTTTAAAGAAAGAGGAACCCTGTAACAACCCCATGACTATCAGACACTGAGCTGAAATTTCCCTGAAGCTCTCGGTGATTGCTCTGAGACAGCAGCATCTATTTGTAATTTCTTTCCTCCCACTGCCCCTTTACAGTTGCCATATACTGCAACAGCTGAATATTCTGGAACAAAGAAAAGCAAGAAGCATCAAAAAGTCTTAGAAATCAATTAGAAACAACCAACCATAGCTGCAGAACAAACTATCAGGAACAACACGGGAGCAGGCCGAATTGTGCTTCTGAAAGAAACAGTCCATTCGTGACTGGATTCATTTCATACAACATAAGAAAGGAATGCTGAATAACAATACAATCTAATGAATTTCCACCTTTGGTCTTTAGACCATGAGAGGCACTTGGACTACCCCAAAAAAAAGTGGAGTGGTGCAGGGCAAGCCTACTATCAATACTATCTAGTACTACCTAGTATGCATTTATACTGGAAAACTTTCACAGAACATCTGAAAGAAAAATCAGATGTTGAAGCAAACAAGGAGACACAGATGATCTAAGATTACCATCATCTCTGCCAGTGACCTGATTACCTTCATGTCCCTATAGCTAGATCACAACAAAACCTGTTTCAAAGACACTGCTTGACTTACACCTCTAAAAGATTCAGAATGTAAATTTTTAAATGTCATTATGTCAGTGAAACATCATATAACCAAACCATTAAACAATTCACAGCATATAAATTCTAGTTTGAGGCACCACTGTGGAAGTGGGAAACTCATGTCAGTTCTGCTCAACAATACAGCATCTGCTCCAATTCCTTCACTTCTACCATGCTTCAGTTTGTAAAAGGGTTAATGCACCCACATATATATATAAAAACTCGAGTGCATGAGCTTGATCATTGCTGAGAACATCACTAGCATCCAGATCTACAGCCAGAAGAGCCTCTGAAAACTTGCAAGCAAAATAAATACCAGCACAAAAGCATCTCAGAATGCAGCAGTAAGCTAAAACTTTACAAATTGCTGTGTATGTAGACACAGACAGTTCCAACAGAATATATAAGTTCTATAAACCTTAAGATTCCACATGTTTATAATTGTTTTCATTCTTTAAGAGCATTTTAGAAGCCAAACTTTTTAAAAGCTTGAGTCTCACTTTCAGGAGACTTCCTTCATAACCTGCTTTTGGGAACTGGAGTTCTGCTGATGCATCAAAATTTAACAGTTAGGTGAGTAAAATAAGACTGGGAAGAAAGTCAAGAAACTCTACCCTTATCCACTGCACTGGAATTGATTACCCAGTTAAATAAATTTCAGTAGATGTTTTAGGGTTTGTTTGAGGGTTTTTTGAGAGGTTGCTTTTATGTGTAATTTTTTAAAGTTAATAAAAAGAAATCAGTTGGTAAAGCACGTGCTGTGTTATCCAGAATTTTAATTCCACTTAAAAATGCTAAAATTTTACTTATGAAAAATTTATGTTACAGTGAGGCTATTACAATTCCACAACCTTAAAAAGTCAGTGTGTGTTGTAGATAAGGTGACTACATTTTCTACATAATGTCCTATGGGTTTTTTTATTATTTCCTATTTATTTTACTCCATTTACACTTACCTGCTTCTCTGTACGCAAAACAAATGCCAACATCAAAATCACTCCTGCCACTTGCCCCACCCCCCACCTCCTGTACACTTGTATAGCAGGAAACACTAATTTCCTATTCTGTAATTTTAACTGCTAATTACAGAACCAATGCCATAATACAAGAACTCTGGAATAATATAAGACACTTCATTTAAAAGCCTGAAAAAACCCAAACTCACTCAAATTTCACACACTCTTAATTCAGTTGGCTTGAAAAATATACAAATGCAACAAATGTAGGGAAAAAAAGTTTCATCTTTGTTTACCTTGCTCTGTTATATATCATGGCTTCATTGTCATCTAGGACAGTTGAGAGCATATCCAAATCACGAAATATTTTTAGCATGTAGTCTGTGAATTTTTGTCCTGACGCTCTCTCCACAACAGCGCTTAAGAGAGTAAAGCCATACGTTGAGTACAAGAACTGACTACCTTGAAGAAACATAGTGAGAAAGGGGATGGGGGGAAAAGTTAGCCACATGATGGTAAATGAAATCTAAACAACAAAATTCTAGTAACCACATGTGCAAAAATATCTACACAGCAATGAATGATTAATTAAAAGGCCCCCTTTTTCATCACAAGCATATGATACTGGGCTCTAAGAATTTCTATGCTACAGAAGACAGAAATGTCAGTTAAGTGCAAGTAGATCTGAGAACAGTGCTGAAGAATTTGCAGGGATTTGCATGTTCAGCCAGGCTTTGTTCAATGATGTGGAGACTGGTATGTAACATCCTTTCCATAACTTTACTGAAGCAGTTCTAACAGGGATGTCTGCATGTGGAAAGCTGAATTACTTCTTAAATGACATTTACCTACTGTGTCTTGTTTGTGAGTCTGTACCTTGGCAATGAAAAGACAAAGGCAGTACTCATTCAAAACCAGTCCTCTCTAGAATTAAACTGTTGAGGTTATTTTTTTTGTTGCAATTGTGATTCTAAAGTCCTTTCTGAAAAATTTTTTAGTTCTGGTTTTGTGGCTCACTAAAATAACTAGAAGGCCTAGAACACAAATACAAGATGTTGGCATCTGTTTATTATGGACAG
The DNA here is from genome assembly GCA_013397515.1 of Upupa epops. Classification (NCBI taxonomy): domain Eukaryota; kingdom Metazoa; phylum Chordata; class Aves; order Bucerotiformes; family Upupidae; genus Upupa; species Upupa epops. The sequence continues at coordinate 49,738 of VZRI01001023.1, read as the reverse complement.
GCATTTGTTACCACAGTTATAATCTGATTCAGCACTTCTAAATTCAGTAATGGGTACATTTCGTTGCACATACTCAATTACTTAGAACTGCTGGGAGAAAAGTCTGAGGTCCCACTATCTCCCCTGTGTTACTAGGACTGTTTGTATTATCTTATAAGCCTTGGCTACATCACAATCTGAACCTGGTGGATTATGGTGCATACGTATCATTAGAAGGCATCTAAATAAGCATAATCCTTAAGTCAGTAGTTTGGTGACACCTGTCTGAGTCTGTTCTCTAAAACTGAACTGATAAAATCCTGATCAATAGTCTTCAACAGTCACATCAGTTTTAAGACAACTACATGACCAGATGGGTTGTGCAGAACAGCCCAAACACTTCTGTTGAGCTTGTAGTGGGGCACAACAATAAAAAAAAGGGTGGAAAAAAAGGCAGATGAATCCAACTGCCCCCCCCCCAACATTGCTTATTGGACTCTACTATCCTCACTGTATGCAAAACAATTTGAAACAAACATTTTATTAGGAAAGCATATTCTGGTCTAAATTAATAGAAACTCACCTGGTTTAAAGAACAGAGGATCATTTTTAAATATTTTTAGCGATTCAATTACACTTTCAAATTTTTCCTTCAAATAATACTCTTCTTGCTCAAATTCCTTGTCTCTCCTGCCAGGTTTTAAATTTTGGCTTTTTACCTCACCTTCACGTTCTCTCCCTGGTTTGAGAGAATCAGTCTTTTCAATCCCCTTGCCTTCTTTTTCTTTTTGTTCTTTATCCTCAGTGGGTTTTGCTAGTTTGCATGCTCTGTTGGCCTTTTCCTTTTCTTCCTTTACTTTTGCAATATCTTTTTCATAGTGACGGATCCCACTCAAGTGTGACACTAACAGTCTTGTAGTAATAGTGACCTAGGAAGAAGACAATACTTATACATGATCTCTCCTCATTAAAAACATGATGCACTAAGCCAATAGAAAAGTGAAATTCAACATGACAAGAAAGAAAGAAATATATAAAACCTTTTAAATTTCGAGCATTAAAACCAGTTAAAGGCTGTGTGTACATATATATATATATATATGCACAGGCTACATACATACATACATACATACATATATATATACACTACCTGTATACAGGCTACATACTTGATCTAAAACTGAAGATTCACATTTGCAACATTGCTTCTTTAAGCAGCAAACACCCGTGCTGGTCTGAATGATTTTTGGTAGTTTATGTGAATAAATCCAAATACTCATACCTGCACATACATGGCCATGCAATGACAGGAACAAAAATCCAAAAAGGGGTAACCAGTACAATTAACATACCTTTTCACCCTCGTAGACTTTTTCTGGGAATTCAGGGACGTATTTCTGCACTGGAGCATCTAAATCCAGTTTCCCTTCTTCCCACAATTTAGCAATAGCCAACATTGTAAGACACTTGCTAATACTAGCAATTCGCATGATCGTTTCTGGCTTACATACCACACGATTCTCTACATCAGCATAACCCAAACCTTTAAGAAAATAGAAACACCACTGTAAGTATTTTTATAGAGATGTGCTGCATTAATTATTTGCAATGAATCAGCTTTACTGGGTCCTTAAAAAGCTTTTTCCTCTAGCTAAACTGGGGCATGGAAGCACACGGCTATCCCTGCTCCCACTTCAATTAATAACATTGTGATGTAATAGGGGCAGTTAATCAAAGCCCATTGTACTGGCCACTGTCATCTCACGTCACTGATTAAGAAAAAAACAAAATTATTACAAAATTATTATTATTATTCGAAATAAACAATGATAACAGGTTGAAGATTAAGCCACAATTTACAGTCCTGAAATAAAAAAAACCTAAAGAGATCAAATTCTAACTGACCAATCAATCACTATTATTGTTCTGAATTAATGGTTGAAACAGTAGAGAGTCTTATTTGATCAATATAGAAATCGAGAAAGGAGCTCACTCAAAAGCTCTGTAAAGCTTCACAAAGCACTCATACTTTGTTTCAACACCCCTCAGCATGACTTCAATTAACAGACAGCTTAACAGTCTCCTTACCCATGTTTTCCTATGCAACCAACCCACAAGTCTGATAGCAAGACGGGAATTAATATAGCAGTATCAGCCTCCCATATAGTATTCAGTTTGAGCTAGGCTTGAAGAATGTGTGCAAGTGATGTTGCAGCGTAAGAGACAATGAAATGCACTGATGCAGTTGTTATTACAAGCCAATGACACATATGTCTACACAAAACTGTCGTCTAATAATGAACTCCTCTGAAAAAGAATTCTTGCCAGAATACAAAAAGAGAACAGGTGCATTACCTGCCCAAAATTTCCTTTTATGTCAAATTGCTGAAGTGCCCACATAGTGTTTGTGAACACAGATACAGAACTTACCCAGTGAAAACCTTTCAAATTTCAAATCGCTCCCATCAGTTTAGCAAGAAAGCAAGTTTAGCACCATGGTCACAGAACACATGCAACTTACACCTTCCTATTCTTGACAAGAAAATGGGCAGAGGTCTATAAGCGCAATGTTACCCATCTCCCAGCAGCCTTACTCAGGACTGCGTTTCTCTCTATATCCAAATGCAGCGGGGCACAGACAGCTCTGAAATGGTTTATGCTCCCACATACGCCCACATGTAGTTGTCTTGCTACTGGATCTGGCAGTCCTGATGATAAACCACAACCGTGGCACTAGTTCCCTTAGGAACTAGTTAGAAACTTAGGCACTTTCCTGCATGTCAAGGAAGGAATTAGAACTTTGGCTTTCATTGCTAGGTAATCTGAGACCAGAAACAAGTTATTTGAGAAAGTCTGCAATTAAGATTCTAGCACAATTTTCTTATTAGGCCACATTACAGAAGATACCAGAGACTCTCCGACTTGCTTCTGTCATGATAAAAGCCTATAATCAGCTTTATATTTATATATATATACACATATATGTATCCACACATTCTACAGAACATTAATACTTTATATTTACCTTTACTGCTGCCCTTTACTGCTGTTTTTCTGAACACAGGCACACAGTTTGGTGGTTGTTTTAAAATAGGAATCAAATGTCTACATGGTATGAGCAGGACTAACAGGCTATACCTAAAACTCAACTCTGTGACCGGAAAAATAATTTCTAAAAATCACTTATATTTCTGGAGGATAATGCCTGTTACATTTCAGTACCTCCCCTGTAAAAATCTACACTTCAGCCCTGAAATGTGAGTCAGATCACCAAATATGAGTTTTTACCAGTTTTTAGTATTAAGGAAGTTCCCTGAGGGAACTTCTTTATCTCCTACAGACAGCTGTACCACTGTGTGTCTGGAGCAGGTACATGCAGAGACCAATCCGAAGAAAGGCTCTCAAACATAATTGTTGAGATATAATAGAACATTCAGGAAGTCAATAATGTATCAATTACTGGAAATTACTGAAGTTCACATGAAAATTATCACTTCATACTACCTAGACATCTGTTTTTTTCTGAACAAGATGGGATATCTTCAACAACTGAAGATGGAATAAATCCCAGCCTGATTAGTGTGATCAAATTGTTAATTTTTTAAAGATTCACTGTTACTCCCCAGGGAAGTGGTGAAGCTCTCAGCATTGGACTCTTGTAAGATCTGTCTAGACAAGGCGCTGAGCCATGTTGTCTAGAGTGTACTTTTAACAAGAAAGATTGAACCAGACGATGCTTGTGTGATATTCTATGATTATCAGCAGCATCGCTGCACTTCCCATATACTAACCTTCTAACCAGACTTCTTTTCCGTCGACAGAAACTCCAACTAGTATGCCTGGGATTCCTGCTTCATCCTGTAAAAAAACCCAACACGCTAGGAAGGGTCTTTACAGTCAAAATTAACACCTTCTCCCAAATGTTAGAAATGAAAATGCATCAAACACAGCTGCAGGTTGCTGTCATATTACTGTGGAGATGTTGTTAGACACGGGTTGAGTTGAACTGTCATAAACAGCTGTCAGAAAGCAGATTTTGTAACCCAGCAGCTGGAAAAAGTATCTCTAAAAACAGTAATTCAAATAAAATGATTCAGTAATTTAATTTAGTTACCAGGACACACAAGGCAACCTGAACAGACCCGAAATGACAAAGTTAACACGCAAACCGTATTGTCTGTTGGTAAGCAGCTTCAAAGGGGCTTCCTCGGGGTTTCTAACGTCACTCCTAGGTGCTGTTTGAACAACCCCCTTGTCTCTCCCTCTCCTTCCTACAGCCTTTACGGGTCCTCCCCTCCGTCTCAGTCACTTATCCAGTACCACGCACCGAGCTCTGCCCGGCCTAAGCGTCCCAAGCACTAGCGGCCTCACGGACACTGAACTACCACAGATCATGAGACGTTCCGTGCAGCAGCTGCACTAGGCCCGCGCCCCGCTTGCTCAGCACCTTGATCCTCCGCAGCAAATCCCTGCTCCGCTCGATGGCCGCGCCGAAGCCCCTAGCGAGGGGCAACTGACTCGCCTCCTGCCTGCCCTCCGCCTCGCAGCCCGCCGGCACCTTCACACCCAGCGCTAGTCCGAGTGCCAGGCCCCAGCCCCAGGACCGCGCCCCGACTCGCCCAGGGACCACCGCCCGGCGTACGGCTCGAGCCAGCCCGTACATGACCGAGCCGCTCTTCCGCCTCTGCGATGCCGCCAGACGGTTCCAGCCGCTCCTGAGGGCTCGATCAGCCGAGCCCTGAGCGCATCGAGCGAAGACGGCTACTCGACTAGTCGGCGTGGTTACGCTCCCAGTGGCGGCGGCCGTGGAGCCGCTCGGGACAGGTCGCTGCTGGCCGCGCGGGATGCGCTTCCCACAGCGCCCCTGGCGGGCAGCGGTGAAGTGGCCCTCCCGCTGCGGAGCGAGGGGAGGTAGTGAACAGCAGGACGGATTCTGCCCTAGAGGAGATTAACGAGAGGCAGGGCGGGCTCCGTCCTGGACCGGTTCTGCTTGCCTCAGCCCCGCTCCGAACCCGCCGGTGTGACTGGCGAAGGGGCTGTGGAGCCCGTTTGGTTATTAAGCCACCACAAGCCGACGTGTGCCCAAATGTGACTTCAGGCAGCGCCGGACGTGAGTCAAATCCTTACAAATAAAAATCCTTTCCAAAGAAAAAGACCTTCAAAAGAAAAAAAAAAAAACCTTAAAAAGAAAAAAAAATCTTTGAAAGAAAGACAATTTAAAAATAAAGCTTTCAAAGCCCGGTTCTTTTCTGGATATTTGGTCTAAACAAGTGAGGCCTGACTTAGAAACTGTATTTTCCAGCACTGGTTCTAGTCAAGTTCCAGCCTGGAGCAGTGCCGATGGCACAGCCACCCTCAGCTCAGCACAACTGATATGCTCTCTTTAGACAGGCTACAGAAAGATGGCAATGTCCTCTAGCTGATGCTTACAAACTGCCTCTCAAAACCTTGCACATAACTGGTTTCCAGTAAACTTGCAATAGTTCTCTTTAATGACTTGAATGTTAATAGAGACGGAAAAGAGACCAAATCGTGACAATTCCAGAAGGCAGAAGGATTTTCAGTGTATCAGGGGTGACATTATTTCTGTCTGTAACTACCTAAAAGGTGGTTGTAGTCAGGTGGGGGTCGGTCTTTTCTCCCTGGACACTGGAGACAGGACAAGGGGTCACAGTCTTAAGCTCCATCAAGGGAGGTTTAGACTTGACATTAGGAAGGGGTTTTTCAATGAAAGAGTGATCTGATTTTGGAATGCACTGCCCATGGAGGTGGTTGTTGCCATCTCTGGAGGTGTTTAAGGTTAGTCTGGATGAAGTGCTGAGTGGCATGATCTAGATGTTAGGGTTACTTGGTTGGATTTAGATTGGACTAGATGATCTTTAAGGTCTTTTCCAGCCTCATCATTACTGTGATTACTGTGATTAAAGCATCTTTTAAAAAAGTGATTCTGCAGGCATTTTGAAAACAAATTCATCACTTTTGCCAGCCCTCCTCAGTTGCTGCAAGTGCTTCTGTGGATTCTGATATCCAGCAATATTCAACAGAAGTTATTATGACTGCTCCTTCTTATAGAGCTGGACTTTGCTCTCAGTATTTTTGCTATTGTCTCAGTATTTTTGCTATGATCTGATTTGCTTTTCTATCTTACCAACATGGCAAAATTCTGCAATGACATCCCCCTAAATGTAACATGTCAACTGAAATGATGGGTAATATTTTGAACAAACAACATCTAAGCTTTGAATAACTGGAAATAAGTGATGCCTAACAGTATTTCTCTGATAAAAGACTGATTCAGCCCTGTCTTTCACCCTTATTAAACACTATTTATAACTGCCTCAGAACTGAAGCTTTCAGGCTGAATTTGTAGGAAGACACTTTAGGAAGGAAACACCTTTGTTTTCTTTGTTTGGATTTACTGTGGAACAATAATTGTCCAATTAGTTCAATGGATTTCAGTTACTCCAATATTGAAAGTCTGTAACTTCTGTAAAGATTTCTGGATCTAAAAATGTTGAATCTAATGGAAAATAATGAACAGACATAAAGGTCTTTAATTTATATTTCTGCCCAAAAAAGTAATGAAAACAACAAAAGCAGCAATTAAAAATGTTATCTACACTTGTATGCATAAATATAGGGAAAATGTGCTGATGGAAAATGCAACGGGTAAAGAGCTAATGATTCCCTTGATCGCACATTATATTTCTACACTCAATGTAGGAAAGATTTTTTTAAAAATCCAAATGATTTCTGAATTTGAAAAGAAGACAAATGGAGAGATGCAGACAAAAATATCTCTCCTATTCTTTAGAGAAAGCTCTGGTTTCACTCTCTTAACAGAAGCAATTAGACTGATTTAGGAACAGACAGAATTTTAATTCCCCTCTGTCTTGAATCATTCATGCAGTAGATGGCAGCAAGAAACCTTATCAGTCTAACTGTTAGCGAAAGAGGTGGTGCCACTGACCCTCTTGGTTGCCACAACCGTATTGAACTGAGTTGTTACCGCATATTCTTCATCCACATACATGTCTGTTTGGTCTTGATCAGTAGTAGTACAGCAGTATCTGCTCATGAAATAGGGTAACACCTGCATGATTACAGTGTATGGACCATTTCAGTAGCGCTAACACTACCAAAGTGTACCAATAATGTTCTGACACTGTTCCAACAAGAGCTAGGATAGTTAGACCCAGCCAAACCCCAGGTGTGCTTTCCCCAGGAGCCACATACTCACCCCTTCATTTTAAGATACATATCTTACCTGAGCTGTTGGGGTTTCTTCCTAAACTAAGGTCACAGGTGGCTGAATTCTCCAGCAATTTAGCTGAGAAACATTCATTGGAAATAAATCTGTAATCACAGTAAGAAATCTGGACTAGGAGAAAAAGTAGCTTTAGAAACAATGTAGATCAAGTAGCTTTAGACATGTAGATCAATGTTTATCATAAGCTCTGCTTGCACTATGATTCAGGTACTAGCAAACTTCTTGAAGAGTTCATTTAAACATGAGGTACTTTTTGTACACTACACAGGAGCACTGATGCTGTTGTGTTCATGTGATGTCCCCATCACAGGCTGAAAGACAGGACAGGAGTAGTGGTCCTCAAGGTCAGCTAGCAGCTTAGCAGGGTTGGCCCTCTCCTCCAAGCAGCAGATCATACCTGAAGACACCCATCATAAAAGTAACACAACTCTACTTAGGTTACTCTACTTTCCTGTGTACTCAGGATATGTCACCTGGAGATTGCTTGCTTTCCATAAAATAGAATATGGGAGAGTTTTATAGTGCCACATTGTTTATGGTATCTGACATAGTTCCTAGAAATAACAGCTTGGAAAATCATTTGCCTGTCAGGGAATGGAATGCTGAAGACTATGTTGTGGTTACAGACCAGCCAAAGGCTGCTCATACTTCTTTTTCTTCTTTGCAAAACCATTAGTTTTGAAACTTCAGTTTCTCATTGGTGAGTTCCTCATAATATTAATTCACCTTTGGGACTTGGAGGAAAGAAATTGTTACAGGCTGAAAGTAATGAAAGAACATTTGTGAAATACATCAGTGTGAATTAAAAAAACCATCAGCACCCCCTCCTGAAGGGAAAAAAAAAAAGAAAAGAAAGAAAAGAAAGCCACAGAATTATTTCCTGTTTTTCCTGGAGTTATTCTCCAGGCAACAATCTCTTCTGGCAGAAAACTGAGCACAGAGAGGACAGTAACGATGTGGTCCCTGAGAAGAGCTTCACATTTATCCTTATAATTTAGTTTCTGTGCTTAACCTTTTTACCTTCTCCAGGTTTTGTCCTCATTCAGTGGGCAGAGGTACAACTCACTGTGAAAAATGATGGCTTGTGTAACTACTACCCACACAACGCAATAGGTACCAGCATGCACCAGCGTCTTTAGCTTCCCCAACTCTGCCTTTTCAGACTGAAGTGCATTTCTTCAAAACAAAGGAAAAAAAATCACAGGTGTAAAACACATACATGATTAAATATATTAACCATAAGGCACTTTTCTGAATCTTTTATACTAAAAGATAGAGTTATCAAGTGCAGGCACCAAAGAAAGCTTTCAGGCTTGCTCTAGGAAGTGCTCCTCACAACTGGGTGATAATTGCTATTTCCACGCTTTCTCCTCAAAATAAAAAGCACAATGAATAAATGGGTCCCAGACAAATAAAAACCAAGAAATGTGTCAGTGAGAACTCTGCCTAACACTCAGGAGAGCAGCAGATCAGACAGCTGCATTGAGTCATCCTGAAGTACCAGGATTGAGTGCCACCTCCGCAACAGGTCTAGAAGAAAAACAACTGGCAACCTGGCATGTTTGCTTTGACAGACAAAGTAGTAGAAGGGAAAAGGTGGTTCCAGATTTCATACACGAATCTTCAGGTGTATTCCTGTGTGAAGAATACAGTCTTTATTGGTATTTACTGTCTGTCTGTTCTTCTAGACAAAAGACTGCTGAACCTTCTCAGTTATTAATTATTCTAGCAATTTTTCCAAATCATTCAACATTATTTGGTGCTCCAGCATGTGTTTCTAGTGCTAACTACTGTCATAAACAAATGCTTCTATGCAGTTCACACCAAATACTCATAATACTTACCCAACTACACATGCATGCTAGCTACTAGTCCTTTTTCCACACATTCAATACTATATCCTTTGTAATGTGGTTTCACCTACGTGTGCTGCAATTACACCTTCATTTCACTCTGCAGACATTCTGTGCAACTAAAAATGCTTTTGGTGAGAACTGAGCACAGATAGCTTGAGAAACTGCACAGGCTAGTGAAAAACAGGAAAAGGCCTCTTATCAAATTAGTAACATCTCGGTTACTTGGGTGGAGGCATTTGGCACTGGGCTTACGTACTCTTATGGGACTGAGCCCATGCATACTGCAAACTCCATTTGTCTCATATTATTGTTCCCAAGCTGAGGCATGTTTCAGAAGAGCTTCTCTAAGGATGTGTAAATGTAGAATTCCTTTGAGCTCCACTGTTGAGTAAGAATTTGAGTCTATCCCCTTTCCATAGCTGTAAACTAAATAAAGTTAATGACATTTACACAGATTTGTGCTGCAATAGGATCATTGCAAAGTACCTTTGCTTGTGAAGTTCCAAGAAACAACTAAAAGAATTTGAAAAAGTTCCCTGTTGAGGGAAGACAATTGCCTATGACTGATTCCTGCAGTAAGTGCTAAGTATGGGGCATTTGTTCCTCATGCCACTTGGAATACTCCAGCTGTCAGAGTTGGAGATACTGTCATTTATTCCTTTGATTCCTTTTGATTCCTTTTGAATAAAACTAAACCCGTTTCCATGTTTTAGATGCTGCATCTAGTTTCTAGTATATAGCAGTGTATGGCAGGTTCGCATAAGCACATTTACTGTTCTACTGCAGTGTGATTAGCACTACCCAGTAGGACAGTTTTACTACCTGCACACTCATTTTAATGTCTGCTGCTCAGCTTGGAGTCTTTTCATCCCCTATCTCCAATAAAATAAATCTTCTAGTGCCAAGACAAGCAAGAAATCAATGCACCAGAAGAGAATCGAGGTGTACTGGTGCTGATGGGGAATCACAGCACAGAGCACACCTGCTGAAAGAATGACATAGTTTTTCCCAAGTGGAGTAATGACAGCTAACAGGTTCCTACTTGACTTGGTGCTTGTTAAATTTAAACACCAAGTGTGAGTGAAAAGCATTTCTTACATGGACAGCTGATCCTCTGAATTCTCAAACAGAAAAATAAAATAGAAACTCAGAGAAATCTTCACATAATCTTGAGAAATGTTACCTATAACTGAAAGGTGCTCACTAAGCTTTGCTAGCCACACTGCAGCACACGGAGTAACTTCATTACTGCTTCAGAGGCAAAATAAGAACTGGGAAAGCATATTTCGTAGCTTTCTGGTTTCACTGTAGTTTAAATAGGGATTCTGCAGTCTCCCACCTTTAATGCAGTGTGGTGTCCTACTTGGACCAACAACATCCGTCCCTTTAGAAACTGAAATGCATTGCAATGCTCTCTGTGGATGGCCATTTGCTTTACAAACCTAAATACCTCATGCCACAGTAGCTACAGACCTACAGCTTTGCTGCATGAAAGAACTTCTCATTATGCAATGTCTCTATAAAGCTGGATTATACAACGCCAAGACTGTACTCTAATGGAACTGTTTGTTTGACTAAGGCTTAGTCAGACAGGCAGGCCTTAGCTGTCTACACTGTGTATGTATGTACAGCCAAAGCTGGACACACATTTGCGTCGTTGGGCAATATGACCTTCATTAAAGCAACTTAGCTAAAATGACACAAACCTTACCCCTCCAGAATCTGCACAAGATTTAAACTTGTATCTTGTTTACCGTAATTAAATCTTAACTGTTTTTTATAAGGGACCCAGAGCAAAGTCTATTAAATAGGTTTTTTTGCCAGCTGCACTGTTCCTAAAGCTGCTGATGGGGAAGCAGAGGTAGGAGTCTGTAACTTAATTGCTCAAAATGATAGTAAACTCTGCTTCTCCTCCACAGACAGGGACACACAGCCCTGTGTGCTTTTCATTTCAACTTACAAGAGCAAGCCTCAGCACAGAGCACTTCCCATGGATTAACAACCAGCTTGGGTCTCTTGGGCTGCCTCTTGTATCCACAACCCTTCCCACCCTGTTAATCTGCAGGAAATGCCTTGCACTCCGGCATGGCTCCATGTGAATATAATAAAAGCGCATGCACATTTCTTGTTTGCTGACTGCTGAAAAGCAGCAAAAAATCATGGGTTTGTCTTGTTTAGGTTTTTTTTTAAGTGTCATGATTTCCTGGTTAGCTAATTGATAATGAAATTGAGTCACCAAATTGTGCTGGTGTGGCAAGAACCACTAAAAGGCTTTTTAAATTATTTCTATGGGAAAAGCTCCTGCATATTGTACTTAGAACATGCATGAGGAATGACAAAGAATTTGCTGCTACCGAGACTTTGACAGCCTCATTCTTCTGTGGCAGAGGAATGAGGTGACTGCAGGAACATGAGTGGAAGCTACAGAGGCAGGACAAGACATAACTACACAGCAGCAGTTCAAGGGGAAACATTCATTCTTCTGTAGAACACTCCCATACTTTTCCTTTTCTAGACACCCTGCATAAATTACATCACCCCTTTAGACTATTTTATAGCCTACCTGCTTACAATGCGCAAATAAGGAAGTACTGCAGCAATCCAGATTAAGTGGTAAATCTGGCCAGTTTATCCTTGCAAACTACAGAAAACCAGAAAGACTGAAGCATTTTCTCAGGCTATTTCTCCAAGGGGTGATCTTGTCAGCAGAAACATGCAAACTATTGGTGACCCTGTAAAGAAATGCTCCATTTTTAAAGTGGGAACACACACTGATCTACATGATCACTATCAAAATGTCCTAAGCAAGTTAAAACAACCAGACCTTTGCAGTTTCACTTTCTGGATTATTTTTACAAATACAGCAGCTATGCATCACTTTTCTCAACGGCATGGGCACCTATCAATAACAGTTAGGCCTTTGTAGCTTTTATTATAAGAAACATGAGCTTTGGCTGACACAGATCACACAGATGCTCTCTTGACATTTCTGTTTGAATATCAAAGCAAAAACTGAAAACAACAGAGATGGAAGAAGGAAGTCTGAGAAGCAGATCACAACCTGGCCCTGGAACAGAAGACATTTAAAATACTTCGCAGGATCATGGCTCCAAGCATATTTGGAATGACCTTCATCCCCATGATCTGTACACGAATGAAGTGATCCCACAACCATGCATGCCAGTATGTTATGATGTGTGGTACTGGCAGATGCTGTTAGGTCTTATTTTGTTGAGTGTTTGCTCCACTTTTTTAAATGGAAAAGATGCTGTTTAATCTTCACACAGCCATTCTTCAAACCAGCAAAAAGACAGGAAGAAAACAGTGCTAAGGTGCCCATACAGGCCATAATATTAAATTCCAAAATACTTTGTAAGGTGTTTTCATTAAGTGCATTGTGAGTCAAGAAATAATAAATGGGAATCTTTACATTTATCTGTGCCTGTAAGACTTCCATCTGCTTCTGTTTCCCTTTGCTTCTACTCCCACATATATTAACCAGCTGGGATATCCTGATTGCTCACTGAACTACTGTCACTGTGAGGGGTCTCCTGTGTTTATGCTGCTCTCCAGAACAGCTTACAAATTGCAAGGCTATGACTTACAGAAATCTAGGCAGGCTTGAAACTGAAGCCAAGATGATGCAAACTTAGAATCATATAATCGTAGAATAGTTTTGGCTGGAAGAGATTTTTAATATCATCAAGTCCAACATTTAAACTTGTGCAGAAAGAATACACGACACACTGAAGAAAACAAGCTTCAGAGCTTCCCTTTATTAAAAAGAACTATTCTAATGCACATTGTCCCAAAAAAATCTATGAACATGAAAAACATTATCCTTACTTTCTTTACTGTTTTGACCTTTTTGCTGCCACTTCCCCTTCATTTTTCACTGATGATCTTCTTTTATTATTAAGATAGTCAGAAACTGAAAAATCCTTATGCTAAAATGAACACCTGAGAAAGAACTCGAGTGCTGAGTGTAAAAAAATACCATTTCCCTTGTTTTTCAGTGTTGTAGTTGGCTAATCACTGTCTTCTTTTGCTGCCACTAACAGACATTGCAGCCCAGTGTAACAAATATGCCTACAACATTAACAACCTAAAGGAATTTGCCAGTTGGATTTTGAGTAGCATTACTGACAGAAAATTGGTTAATATGCAGGTTACTTTACCCATTCAGATTCCCCACTCAGGTGCTAGAGCTCTGAAAGGCAGCACTCTATAAGTGCAGGACACTGCCTTAACCTCATTTCTTAAAGAAAAAGACTTCTCCCTGACTCTCACTCCATATGACTACTCTTGAACTAAATCACAACTTTTGACCACTCAGAACCCTGTATTACTCAGCATTCCTCAGGATGTGTGTCTTGGTTTGAGAGCTACCCACCCTTTTCTTCAATGCCAGACCACATCTAGGCATTTGAAATGCTATTATTGTGCAGCCTGCTGTTGAATTGTTTGGACTGTTCTGTGAGCTGCCCTCTAAAAGAAGAAAATTAGGATAGAAGCAGCACGTGTGCGGCAAACCCAATGGAAAGAAAGGCACATTCTGCTGCATGCCACACATCTTTATAGGCACCAGAGAAATCCTATAAAGGAGTAAGAGAACACAAATGTATCTATCTGGAAAATTTACTGCAAGTTTACAACCAACCATGAGCCAGGAATCTGCAAGAAAGCAGGTTTTGCCAGTTTTGGTGCTCTCAGAACTACTCATTCAATTGAGAGAGGGCAGCTCACAGAACAGTCCAAACAATTCAACAGCAGGCTGCACAATAATAGCATTTCAAATGCCTAGATGTGGTCTGGCATTGAAGAAAAGGGTGGGTAGCTCTCAAACCAAGACACACATCCTGAGGAATGCTGAGTAATATAGGGTTCTGTAATGTAACAAATGTTTTGAGTTAACATTTTGGGCAAAGCAGCTACAAGAGGGAGACATTTCCATTTGTTTAGAATGGGGTTAAATCAAAGCCAAATTTATTTATTTTTACATGGTAATATTTTTTAGCTTCAGTGAGTTTTGTTTTGATTAGGCGCTGTGTGAAAATATCTGTGAGAGGAGTGGCTTATGGTACACAGCGGAAACATCTTCCTGCTCTATAAGCCTATTAATGTGTCTGCTGGTAGTCACCAAAGAAAAAGCCACTTGTTGTGACTGATGGTTATGTTCACCACTACCTTAAGCTCTTGGAACTGGAAAGCTTTTCTTTGCCTATTCCGAGGCTTTACAGATCCATCTGCAACAGCGTACTTTCGTAGAATCATTAGGGATTGGAAGGGACCTCAAAAGATCATCTAGCCCAATCCCCCCACCACAGCAGGATCACCTAGACCAAGCTGCACAGGAACACATCCAGTGGGTCTTGAATATCTTCACAGGAGACTCCACAATGCCCCTGGGCAGCCACTTTGGGGAAGTCTATTCTACAAACAGATTTTTTTTTTAATTCTTCTCTTTGCTTGCACATGCTTGCTCTTGTAACTGGTGACATGATCTCATTAAAAGACATTGAACCACAGCCTCCTCCTTGCCCTGATACATGATAAGAAGTGAATTCAGATGCTCCAAACCACAGAGATGTTTGTGGTCTCCAAGAAAGCAAGTTTAAGCAGCAAATGGTCTGACCTCACTCAGACACTGTCTAGGACCCAGACCCAGATCAGGGGAAAAGAAAACCCGTGCTATGGAGCTGACAGCACTCTCAGCTGTGTCAGACTCATGGCCCAGTGCCAGAAAAAAACCTCCCTTCGGCTCCCAGCACAGTCTGTGACTCCTTGGGTGGCCTTGGGCCCTGCACTACAAACTACTGCCCAGCACAGCAGTTTCTACTGCAGGCAGCCCTACTGAATCCCACAGCCATTCGTACATAGAGGCCTGAACAGGATCTTAGAGCCCTTTTACCTGACTTTTTGCCCTTGTGCTAAGGAAGGAGAAAGAGAGTAAAACAATTTACCTTTGATATCTGGAGCTTTAGACTGTCAGCCTTCAAGCTGAAAGCACTGTAATACATATTTCTCTCCCCTGAAACACTTAAAAGGAAGCCAGGGATCTCACCCTTTCCACTCTGGATGACTTGGCAGCAGCCAATGACTCATGCAAAAATTTGTAATGTTACTACATTCTCCCCTTTTAAACATAATTAAAAAATGCCAGAGACTACCAGTACAGCTTCCCTCTCCAACTCCCATTTAACTCCAAATTATTTGCTACTTTACCCTTTCACCACTACACTAGCTGCTGAAAAAATCACTTGTTTCCATTTACTTGCTAATGGTCCCCTAGGGAGATGCTTTTATGATCTGGAAATTGATCTATACTCGTCTTCTACCATGTTCCTTGCTGCTAGAAGACTGAACAGTGCCAACTTTCAGCAATATACTACAGAAAAAGGATTAAGAATTACTTTTTAGGTACTGAAGTTGCCGATTGACAGACATTCAAATAAAGATTACCTACACGTGCAGAAATTAACCACCAGTAGCGAAAAACTGTATGGCAGGATCCCTCCTGCGCTTGACACATTGTTTTGGAAAGTTTATCACTGTATGAAAGATTATTGGGTAAGATATCCAAATGCATGGCAGTATTTCCAAGACCATGTCCTCTTGGGTTCATTTCCTATAGAATCGTACAGGAGGTCTGCAATGATCTTGCTCAAATCAGTTTTGGTCAAGTGAGTAATTTCAGAAAGGTCTACCATCTCCTAGAGGATGGCTGTATTCTGCAGTCTTCTGGGAATAAGATCAAGTGATGGGTTCCCCTCTTCAAGGTGTCTCTAAAAAGGGCCCCTCTTAGCAGCTGCAGATCCACATTAGTCCAAAACACCGCATTTCACTGCCTCTTTTACATGAGCCTAAGAGCACCGAAGAGACAGAAAGGCAGTGTGTCAACAGTGGACCCCATTGAGCAAACTGCACCTGTGTATTTTACACAACAGTACACAAAAACAAAGCACAGAACAGCAAAATTTAAAAAATGTCCTAAAATGTGCATTTTATTCCATATCATTATACAATGTTTACATACAGGTATACTTTTAAAACTGCTCAAAGAAAGTGTGAAAAAAGAAAAAAAGTGAAGTGAGTAACCATTTCTAAATCCCACCCCCCCAATCCACACAAATAAAATACATTTTAAATCAATCTCTTCCAAATTTGTTTTCTCCTGAATTTATTGAATCTTTCATTTCAACATGAAAAATACAATTAAACAAATACTTGAGGTGAAATGCTGACCTACACTATTGTATTGAGTTGCAAGAACACAGTATAAAACTTCCAGAAGCATATGCTTTTTTGCTCCTTACACACCTTCGTTTTAGTGAATCAGAAGGCACAGAAAGTCCAAGTCCTGACAGATAATAAAATTCTGATGAAAATAAATTACTGTGCTGGGCAACACCTGACTAATCTGATATCAAACAAAAGATTTGAGTAGAACCTTTTGTTCAGAATAGCACCGTTTCCAGCAGATCTCTGTTGAACACTAATCACTCTTCCTGTTAACAACTGTAATTGGCACTTGAGGTGGGACACTTCTGCCACAGCCAGGATTCTTCCAAAGACTAATCATACTGAATTGCCGAAACTCTTTACAAAGTGTAGGTAACATTTTTGTTGGGAAATGGCACATTTAAACCATAATGCAATACAGCTTAACCCGCATATGGCTTGCCCATTTTGGTGTTGCTTTCACCCCTGCCTGATAATGTTCTCGTGACTGTGGTGAAACTAAAATAAAGAGACGTTACGGGGTTTCACGGCAAGCAGGTGTACAAAAGAATGAAACAATGTGGTTGTTGCTAAGAAGGTTTTCACATGTTGTTTAACTCCAGTAAAGTTTGATCCAGCATCTGATGCATACTAAGGTTTTCTTCTTTGGCATGCGCCACTTTCTCTGTTGTGGGATTAGAAAATTAAAACATGAATAGCAATTCTTTGGAGGCAATGATTTTAGAACATGAAGGCATGCAATCATATTGGAGGGCTTAGAAAGTTAGGAATGTGCATGCTCATAAATACCAATGTTCCCAGCCAACACAATTAACGAGAATTCAAACGGGTAAAACAAATGGCAAGTGATTCCAATTTACAACTGTTTACAGCTGCACATGTTAAGAAGATGCACTGCCAACAGAGACATGATTCTTGCATGTTCTGGAGGCTCTTTGCTTATAGGAACACGGGTTTGTGAAGGGTTTGTGTTTGTTGGGTTTGTTTTTTGTTTGTTTGTTTGTTTTTTTCAGTAGGGAAGTAAGGAAAATAATGACGTTCTGGATCTGCAAAGAACTTAAAAGTTTCATGTAATTCAAGATTGTGCAAAGAGCAAACTAATTTCTTCTTCAGTGAGTTGACCCTTAAGAAATTTATTTATTCTAGAAAATAAAATTGAAGTTAGTAGCTTTATGTTGCATGCACACTTTCATAGGACAGTCATTAACATACTTATCACTTATTTATAGGATAAATGAGCACAACATTCTAAAAATGCATCCTAGCAGAATCCAGTGAGAGTAACTTCACACTACAGCAAGCATACCTTCAAACTGACCACATATGTTCAGATGCAGCTCCTGTTCCTTTTTTGTTTTTTTAAAGGTTTTCAAGTCAAATACAAGCCAAATTCATGGTAATGTAAAATTATTTAATGGAAGTCTCCAGATAACAAAACAGCCGTAAGAATCCACTAGGTTGGGTTTAAAATATAGAAACATCAGGGCCAATTGATGATCTCAGGTAAAGTGAGTATTTATCTGTAGGGCAGGTTGTTACCTTTTGGACACTTAACTAAATGCTGTAGCTATTTACTGAAGGGGAACGGAGCTATTGTACAGTCAAAGAGCTTCCCGCTCCTTCAAAGCAGGTATGCACACAGATGGTGAAAAGCCTCATCCAGAAGTATCATTTTCACATTTTTCCAACAGCAATGCAGAATTTAATCAATTATTCAATTGTGAGAAAAGATCAGTTTATAGGTTTCTTTCTTACTTCTATATTTACTGATTCATTCTTACAGAAATTGGGCAGAAGCTGCTTTTAAACAAGTTAACAATATGGCCAAACTAAAGCTTAATCCTCATTCAGTGCCAGCTTTAGTTCATTAGTTAGGCGACTGTTTTGCTCAAGTTGCTGGTAGAGTTGGTCTGTACAGGCAGCAAGCAGGTTAGAAGGGAAAAAAAGAGGCAGAATGAAGACAGATTAGACAGAGGAAACAGTTAAAGTAAGAGTTAATAAAGAAACTGGTCACACCACAGACAGTTCAGTAACACACAGAGAATCATTTCTACAGCTCTAGTAATTAAATAACTACTCTGAGGACATCTATTAAAACCTGTGCAGAACTGGCTGAAACTACCCTAGTGGGGAACAGCTGTGAGACAGGTAAGTAGGAATGGAAATGGAAGAACTGTAGATATATTCCTAGAACCAAATCCTGCTTCAGTCTTTACATACAGTGTATGAAAGGCTTGTTTTAGTTGTGTAAATGACTCATGACAGAACTCATCTGTCAGTGGAGGGAAAGCAACTGCATCACCAGCAGGGTAAGTAACAGCAGGAGACATTCTGGGAGGGAAGGACTACCTGCATGACTCTGCCCATGCTCCTTTCCTGGGGAGTCTGACAGCTGAAATGGAATTTTTCTTAAGGAAACACACTTCTCTTACCATTATTAACAAAGTTCTACACCTCTAAATCATCCAGATGTACTTCACAGGTAAACTAAAACATTCAGTGAAAATGAAATGGAAGCATGAAAAACTATGTTGCTCAAAAAAACCCAGAGGATGGTTCCTGTTTAGCATCAAAACAAACAGCCACAACTATGTTGTCACATGAATTTAGCGAAAGCTGATCTGCACAGTGAAAGAGCATTTCACGATGGTTTCTGACTGCCTTGTTTTCTGAAATTGTCCACATTCTATTCAATAGTGTAAGATTCAAACTGCACTCACAACCTCTCAACCCTATTATTCCCCTATAGGAAATGACTGTTCTTAATTCTTTTTCTCAGGCTTCCTAACAGCTTCCACTGAAACCCACTTCCCCTACAGGCTCTGGACACAGCAGTAGAAAGGCTGGGTGGTGAGCTGGTCTGCAGGACATATTTGTGCAGTGAGTGGCAGTTCCCCACAGCTTTCTCCCCAGCTCAAATTCCAAGAGCTCATTTAACCCTAGGGCACGTTTCTGAGCTCTCATCCTGGACCAGTAACAACTGGGTCTTGTGTCTCTTAAAAGGATCATGTCACACATACATTAAAAATCCATCAAAATAAATAAAATGTCACTTTGAATGGCAAAGTCATTACTAAAATGTGACAATGTAAATGGAACTAAGAATCAATGCTTACCTTCATCACTGACAACTCCTCTGTTAAACTGAGGCAGTGACTTACAGCATTTTTCAACATCCAAAATGAGACTTTCTCAGGTAAAGCATTTACTGGGTGTATTCAGCCCTTCATTACCCACAGGCTTGTCTAGGTTGCAATTTACCACAAAGGTACCTCCATAGTCAGCCACCTTGGGTCAAGCAAGGAGTTCAAGCTCTGGTGAGGCTCAAATGGCGAGTACTATGTTATTAACTTTATTATCTGGGCCACCTGTGACTACTGGTACTCATCCTGTACTTGGGCTTCTCCCCAGAACCAGGAATAATAGGACATGTTTCACAGGATAAAAAAAAAAAAACTAGTACAAGATAAAGTCATCTAGGGATGGCAGGGAGAAGATGATACATCTGCCTGCAAGCCTTATTTGGAAAACAAGCTTTGAGGATAAATCTAGCTAGACTGCACTGCTGATTAATCTTAACATTGGCCAAGAAAGTCACATTTACATTATTTTAGACACTAAAATTCAGCTACACTATCACCTGTTTTTATTTAGCTATGGTGACTTAAGAACCTTGGCAATAAATAGGCAGAATCAGAAATCAATCCAGTTTAAAGTGATTCACTTTAATGTGAACTGGAAAATAGTTTCTTTTGTTATGAAGAACATTAAAAGTTCAAATAATGCAATAAAGTCTCTAGCTGCAAATACAAGTACAAAAAAGCAAGATGTCAGTATTTAATGCTTCAACCTTAACTGGGCACTGCCAAATCAGTTTACAGATTTTCAAAATTCAAACCTGAAATCTTTATGTTTGGCTTTGCAACATAATAATTTCATTATTAGGGTTATTGAAACACTCAAAGCTTCTGAAATCTCCCTGAAGAACTTCCAATCCTGTCATGCCACTCAAAAAGTATTTTATAACACTAACAACAACAAAAAAAAAGCTAGCAAGTGATATCTTTGCTGAATATTTAAGGTGCAAAAGAGAAAAATATTTTTGAAAGATATTTAAAGAATTATATCGGAGTGAAAAAGAATTTTATGTTTTCTACATTGCCTCTTTAAACCTGTCTTAAATATTTAAGTTAATGAACAAGCACATTATAAAGACAGGAAGTCTTCAGCACCAATTTAGGATAAACTTGCAGATTTTCAAGTGAAAAATCTGGTGTCAAGGACTTCATTGCTTTCTCATCCATGCTCTCATGACCAAGTGACCCCAAGGAAGTGGTATCCTTGCAGATTGTGGTTAACAGTAGCAACTGAAAATAATCCCCATTTTATCTGCATTGAATTTTGACAGAGACTAAGATTATCACTGGTATGGTCTGACTTTAAGATAACAAGAGCAGCATTGTCATCCCACACACTGCTATTACTAGCTTTATGTCATCAACATATAGACAAAAGCATTTGTGGAAAAAAATTGAGAACACAAAAAACTTTAAATCCCTAATGACAAAACCCCAAATTTTTATTAATAACTGAAATAGTTATTTAAATAAATAAAAAGCAAAGGAATAGCAAAAGAGATACAGCTGGGATGTTTATTTTACATTGAGAGATGTAGAGTTTCTGTACAGCAGAGCAAAACCAGAGCATGTTCTGAGACAGGTGCTAAAGAAGTAGTCAACTAAACTAGAAGACAGGACAATGAACCCATGAAACATCCAAAGCTTGGAAAGATGTTTATTCCAACTTGATGAAGATGTCTTTGGAGAAGTGAAGCAAAGAAAATTATCTGCATGAAAAGAAAAAGCGAGATAAGGTAGCAAATGAAAAAGGTGCAGTAAAGACTTCAAAAAAAGCAGCAACAGCACAGCATGCCAAGATGACTCCTGAGGAAACACCACACCATGCTGGGATTGGAATGCTACACAGACATTCTCAGGTACGAGGGGAGTACGCTTTAGTGTCTGTTTTCCATTTAGACATATCCCAAATTGAAGAAACAGTGTAATCTCTGTACACAGAGGACGAAAGAAGGAAGACCATTTGCTTAATAAGCCATTGAGCAAAAGCTTGTTGAGGGAAGCAGGGGAAATAAATAAATAAATAAAAAATCAAAGTGCACAAAGCAGGTAACATTAGACCCTTACTAAAAAGTTGGGAGAGAAAAGGAAGCAAAGAATAGATAGATTGAAAACAGCAAAGAACAATTATTTCAAATATGGGTGCATGCGAAACACATTTCAAGCTTTGTGCAAGGCTCCTCACAAGCACTGGAGAGCCACAACTCTTCCTCTTTCCCACGTCAAATGCACAGGGTAAAATGTGTAAGTATGGGAAGGTGGATTTATCATAGCTGACCTCTGTTCAGTTTTAGACTGATGGAAAGTCTGTTTGTATCAAACATGTGGACTATCACATCTTCCAATTATCACTCATTTACCTGCCTGGATATGTTCTTGTACAACTTAGTCTAAATGATCCTGCTGTAGCAGGGGGATTGGACTAGATGATCTTTCAAGGTCCCTTATGATCCCTAATGATTCTATGATCTTCCTGATGCCTAATCCACTCTGTGTTTCCCCTTAGAACTGAAGCTGATTTATGACATTTTTGGTGTATGAAAATAAAACTGCTCTACAAAATATGTAGAAGCAACCAAAAATGCTACAGTAATTTCTATGTGTTTAAATAACAAAGTATTTCTTATCAATTTCTACACCTGTAATTTAGAGATAACTGCTGAAGTTTTCAGAGCAGTTCAGGAAATTTAGATAATTTTCTACAGTCACTAATACATCTAAATCTATTTTTTTTTAAACTTTTGTAGGAACTGTGCCAGGGAAAACCTGTAACAGCAGAATACACTCTGAATGCAACACACAGAGAGGAAGTTTTCTTTGGTAAACTGAATATGATGGGGTTGGCAGACAATGCTTGCACAGAGGTGAAGTGAAATGATAAATGCAGAGCTACAAACAGAGAGCAACCACAAGAGACGGGGACTGCAGATACAGAATGAAAGAGTAAACACGAGCTTATCAGGCAGCTTACAAAATCACCATGAGTATTTACCAGGCTAGGCACTCACCCACACTCTGCCACGGTAAAGAAACTGTTCATGGTATTTTGTACACCTAGTCTCACTAAAGGAACACGTCTCCCACTACAGAGGGAGTGTAATTTCACAAGGCTGGAACTGCGCAATCAATGAGGGCAGGGAAGCAGGTGCAGGCACAAGCTGGGAAGACATTTACATGGAAGTCATATCGTTGAGAGCGTGGTCCAGCTCCTCGCTGATGGCTTTGTACTTCAGTTTCTGAGCATACAGCTCATCTAACATTCCCCCAAGGGAAGGCAAAGGTGTGCAAGGAAATGGAGCGTGATCGCGGGATAGAAGGTGAAGGTGGTGGCATGGGATACCATCCAGAAGCCGGAGGAAAGAGGAAGCGTGCACAGAAAGATGTTTCAACAGACAAAATAAAAATTACAAAATTAGGGAAGAATAAAAAAAACTCGACAGTGCATAGTTTTATGCAACAAGTTCAGTAACTAAACTGCCAGTAGGGCAACCTGTGATTAAAAATAAAAGGATGTGTACAAGGAAAGGAAAAATCCATGTTTCACTGCTCTGGGTTTTTGTTTTACTGCATATTAGGAGTGCACACAAGAGCACACAGGGCTCCAGGAGGATGCTAGCATTTATTCTGTCATCTTTTTTTAAAATAAATCACTGTGGTTTGTGTGATGTCAAACTCAGTTTCTTGCAGCTATTTTGTTCCTTCCAAACACATATCTTTTTTCTCTGCTTCCTTCCCCAGTCAGTAATCTCAAATTTTTAGCAGCTATCTAGTTATTTCATACCCTTTATGCAGAAGTCAGCCTACCATGGCAAGCAACCAGACTTCTCAAATTCCTACACTTGCTGTAGTGCTTCTACATTGTAAATGCCATATAACTTTGAATTACAAAACACTACTGAATTATTTTCTCCAGAGGACGAAACCACATTCTACTATTTCACTGTGCCTCTAAAACATTTATCAAAACCTTAGGTTCTCTGAAGGTAAATAAGCTGTTCTGATGATGTATACAATCAATTAGCTTTACTGAAAAACAGCAACTGCTCTGTGCCACAGAATGTCTGGTCTGCCCTGCTCCACACTTACTGCAGTAATAAATGAACTAGCTACATTCCTAATAATTACAAACATAACACAGATCTTCAGCTTTTTAGTAAGGTACTCACCATTTAATCATTTACCCTACACATATATATACCAAGGAGAAGAGAGTAAAGTTAAAAAATGAATGGATCTTGAGAAAATGAGAGAAAAAGGAACAGGCAAGACCAAAACACTGTTCACCTGAAGCATTTCAATCAGAAAACATTTTGCCTACTTTCCTGTTTAGGCAAGCACATTTACATTAGCAGGACAAGTTAACTGAACAGAACTGGGTATCAAGATAAGAAAACAAACCAGAAATGGGATCTGTATCTCTATAGTAAATGAGAAAAATAAAGCCCCATACCTTCTAGGTCATCAATGCTCTTCTCCAGCTTGGTTACTGACCTCTCAGCAAATTCAGCACGGGTCTCAGCCTGATGTCAGGACAAATACAGACTACTTCAGCAAAGTACACACACAGTACTTACAAATAGAGGAGCAACAATTCAAATGAGTAAAGTACGTACTATCAGAGGAGGAAAATAATAAGATTATACTAATTTTTCAGAGAGATGTTTAGCACTAAAGTGTTTTCCGCTTAAAAAAACATCCTTTAAAGCGTCCAAGTAGTGTTTGCATTAAAAGAATCAAAGTTAAATTGGAATATCTCCTGTACAGAACAGCTTTGATTTTACCTCCTTCAGTTTGTCAGTCAGGACTTTAATCTCCTCTTCATATTTGTCTTCCTTCTGTGAGTACTATAATTAGAAAGAGGATCACTGATATTAGACCAGGTATGCTAAATATGACAAACCCCACCATACTAGAGACTCCATTCTAGCCGATCAAAAGTATACAAGGAATTAGTATGGGTACAACTAAATTAGTTCACTTACCAGACTCTAGCAATAAAGAGTTTATTACAAAAGGAAAGTTATATTCTGGTGCTATACAGTGGGAACTTCTGAGTGAAATTAGTAGCACAGTCTTAAAGAGGAGTGGCACTTGGCAAAATTTCACGTTAGCACACAAGTGCCATTTGAGGAACATTCTATAGATAATAATTAATCCTGTCAGACTACTTAGCAGAATGTGTGGTCAAGTAATACTGATGTGTTTGAAACTAGAAAGAATTTTATATTCTGCTAAGAGCCAAAAATTAATTAGAAAAGACTAAATGGCTCTGATGACTATGGCCTTGCTGAAATGCTGCAGTCATCAGCATATAAAGAAAACCCCACAGGCCAATCCAGATAACACAAGTGAAACATTCTCAGATAAATCTCTAGCCTACCTTCTCAGCCTGAGCCTCCAGCGACTTCAGGTTGTTGGTCACAGTTTTCAACTCCTCTTCAAGCTCAGCACATTTGCTGTTATTTTGGAAGGAAGGTAGGAAAAGGGAGATGGAAGATTCAGTCAAGCAAAAGAAACAGGAGAAAACAAGGGGAAAAGATAAAAATGAAAACAATTAAAGAGCAAAAGAATGGCCGCAAAGCAGATGAACCCATCACAGATTCAAAGCAACCCTTTATGATGCCGAATTCCAAGTACACATGAAGATAGTGGCTATCCACAGCCTTTGGCTTCCACATAAATATTTACATAGCTTTTAAACGTGAAACAGTTCAGCTTCTTTTTGGCTTCATAGAAGATCAGCTTTAAAGATAACAGTGAATAAATAAACAAGAGACCAAAGAAAAACACCAAAGCAAGATGCATAGAAAGCAAGAAAGCACAGTGAGGACCTATTTATTACTACTGAGTGAGCTAACCAGCTATGGAAGCTGAAAGACTTGGGTTGCAGTTAAACCTAAAAACTGTTTATTAGCATCAGTACCTTATCCTCTGCAACCATTAATGCTTTCAAGGTCTGATCCATTATTCTTAACTGTTCTTCCAGCTGTCAGACTTGGCTGTTAGTGAACACATGAAATGCACAAAAGCCATTCACAAAATCAGTGTGCAGGTACAGCATGCAGTGAAAAAACTCACGCGCACAAACACAGCTGAACATGTTTATTTTGGCGCTGACCATCTATTTCAACCATTAGAGTAAATGAGCCAAACAGAGCTTTGAGCTGAACACACAGTGCCAATGTTTCATGCTGTTACGGCTGTCCTGTGGCATCTCTCACACTCCTCAGGGCACTTACCTTTCTGATAGTTCAGCACGTTCCTCAGCCCGCTCCAGGTCACTCTCAATGATCACAAGCTTACGAGCCACCTGAAAGGGAAGGAAAATGACAGTCAGGGATATTACAGCGCTGCTGCAGCATGTCACCTCTTGCTAGAAACTACAAAGCAGGGAGTTGAGCCTCCATCTTTTGGTCAACATATGAACTTTGTGAAATCTTCACTAGCCATCTGAGGTTTTGTTATCTGACATTTTGCATGATCTCTCTCTCATTCACCAAAAGGCAACTTAAAAAATATTTTTCCCTATAAAAGACCACAGAATACTCTAAACAAATGCAATGCAAAGATCTGAGCACAGATCTCCTGCCACCTCATACAATCCCTGAGGTATCTGGGTATGTTTTTCTGGTTGTGAGGTGTTTACGATCTTTTGAACTTAAAAGGCAGAGGGTATAAAAAATATTTACAGGCACAGCCCAAAGGGCTTTAGAAACAGATGAGCCTCACTGAAGAACTGACCTCTTCATATTTGCGGTCAGCCTCTTCAGCAATGTGTTTAGCTTCTTTAAGCTGGATCTCTTGGATTTCCATCTTCTCTTCATCCTTCTGAGCTCTATTTTCAATGACCTTCATTCCTCTAAAATACACGAAAAACAAGAAACACAAGGTTCAGGCCCTGCCAGTTTATCCGCAGCTCTTACTGCTACTGAAGTGCAACTTTCAGACAGGTGTATTAAGGTGAACAAAGCACATCAGATACTGCATTCTTCACCTCACAGCTCTAGTCCTGTTCATTCACACTTCAGAAGTTCAAAGGAAAGAAGCAGGTCTTAGGAAGAAAGAGATTTAATTTGTTTAGCTCTTAACACAGTTCAGCTATACTCTAATTCTTTTCCGTTTTAAATTAAAAGAATAGTGATCTTATGGAATAATAAAGGGTCTTACTTCTAAAGACCTAATAAGATGACTGAAGACATCTGTGCTTTTCCACTCATCATGAAACAGCATGTTACAACCCCTGCAGGACTGACAGCTATTATGTTTATTAGCCATATTCTCATAAGTTTTGCCATGTCAGAGCCCTAGAGGACTGAAGCTTTCAGTGCTCTGCATAAACAAAAATTAACTCCTTCCTAACAAGAAAGATTGTGTATTGCCCCTGCTGTGCATGTCTGAAAGAAATTCTCTTAATTATCTATTTCACATGCACTGTGATTCTCTAGTTCTTTTCAACAGGCTGCATCACCAGTGAGGTAAGAATACATATGCAGAATATATAGGATTATTTCTCAATAATAATCATTACGACATTTGTAGAAATAAAAGCAGCTCTTTCAGTGTGAGAAACCTTGGGTTCCTAACTTACACCAAGTACTTACACAAAATCCAGTCTAAATCAAAAGAAATCATCAAGCTGTCTCTCATTTGTTCAACTTTATGTACCAATCTCACTAACAGTACCAGTGTCTCTCCCAGCACTTCGCTATTCTCCAGGCAAGCTTTTTGTACCCACAATGAAATCAACTCACCTGGTAGCACAAGAATACACATCACCCTCATAAACTTGTCATCCAAATAGAGAAGTCCAGGCTGGTCCACAGAGTTTTCTCAGGATATGGCATGATACATCAAAAGCTCTACCTCATTTACAGTATTATCTTTACAAATGAGACATGAAACGTAACTCAAGCCTACACATTCTGGACAATCCTATAGACAAGCTGTAACTGAAGTCCATGCTGGCAGAGTGAATTACACATGTTCAGAGACATAGGAGTGGTTTAATTGTTTTCCCTAACCCACACCCTGGCAATTACTATCTTTGTCATAAGAGTAATAATCTGGTCAAGAGTGGCTCCACCCACCTTTCACTCTCATCTGCAGCCTTCTCAGCCTCTTCCAGCTTCTGCAGGGCAGTAGCCAAGCGCTCCTGAGCCCGATCCAACTCTTCCTCAACCAGCTGGATGCGTCTGTTCAGGGAAGCCACTTCACTCTCAGCCTAAACATAGGAAGAAGAAATTAATTAATAACAAGGCAGCACATCACCTCTTGCAGAAGATTATTCCACATACCTGCTAGTGCTGTTTAACAGCACTTCAGTAATTTCTGACTTCATCGACTAAAAACCTCGTACAGAGACATGTACATGCCCTCACTGAATTGTCAGGTTGTTGCTTAACGGAGGGAAAAAGTGATAAATGCTTCCTTTAAACAAAGCACACTAAGGCCTGCACAGTTTGTACTACAAATAACTGGACTGCAAGAATTATGCATAGCTCCTCAGTTTCTGCTTTTATTTGCAGACATTAGCTAGTCTAGCTCCCTCTTCTCTAAAAATCAAATCATCACAAACTAATTACCTGATTCTTCTACGTGCTTCATTTATATTTTGATTAGAAACGTTCCAATAATTTCTTGACTTGCATAAAAAGGTTTCAGTGTAAACATACAAAAAACATGTCTAGATCAGCATTGGAATGAGAGAGATGACACGAAGAGCGTGAAAATATTTAAGAAATGCCCCAATACCAATACCCACAAGTTTTGTTTAAAGGCAAGCTGTGCAAGAACTGACAAACAAGACACCAGCAGAGGCTTCATCTTGGAAGGGTCCTGGTAGAGGCAAAGATTGATTAAAACATCTATTTTTTAACCCACACTAGCACACTCACTAACTTCCCCCAGGCTTGCTTCTCCTGTGTTACCTGTGCACTTGATCTTCTGTGTAACACTTGCACCTCATCTGCCACATATCGTTACAGTATTTTACTTCTGGCATTCCTAAACCTACACTTGCTTAAATTGCAGGGTAATTCTATAATTCTCCTAATGACCTCATTATTAAACTTACTCCTTTCAGAAGGTTATTAAAAGCAAAAAGAAAAAAAACAACTAATCAAAACAGTCTTGCTCTATATGAAGAAGTAGACATCTGAATTTCCTACAGTGTCTGGTTGGCAGGGGGCTAAACTAACCCTCTATCAAAAGAAGCTATGAATTAGTATCAGTTTGGTATTTTTCTTTAACTAAAAATTAAGCTGGATATAGTTTGCCATGCTAAAATGTTGTACGTAACACAAGTAAGAATGACTTACACATCAGAAAAGTAAAACAACTTTGAGGTAACGCTAACATTTCCTTACTATAATGATTTAATTACCAAATAAACATGGAGATAAATACATATTTGAAAACTAAGGAGTATTGGGAGTGAACAGGTAGAACCAAGAGTAGGAGACTTCATCCTTAACCCAAATACAAAATCTTTAGCTATGTGATCAAGCAGTAGAAATTCAAACCTCTATTTTCAGATTTTTGGCTTTAAAACACAGGAATCGGAACACTGTGATTTGAGAAAGAAAATAAACTTTCATGAATGTTACCCCTCAGAAGCCTGTAATGTTACAAGTTAATTATTATCATGTCATGACTCCTCATTATGACAAAACTTACAGTATGCCTGGAAAACATAGAGTGACTAAAGTTCAAGTTTTCACTTCCTGCTCCAGTAACTCAGTACTTTACCCACCAGCTTTTTAAGGCCCAAGTTATTCTTCTGCAGAGGACTTCTCTCCTTATATGGTAAGGAAGGAAAAAACCCCAGTAACATTAAGGGGCACTCCCATAGCTAATACACAAATATAATCTTCTGCATTTTTGCCACTGCACTTATACACCACATATTTCTACAATGAGCAATGACATGGACAAGTTACCATTGGGTGTTAATTATTACTGTTGAGAGAGAGAGAGAGAGAGATTGAGAGAGAGAGAGAAAGGGGTCCGGTTTTCCAGAAGAAAAAAGCAGTTTGAAAATGTGGTTACCGACAGTCCCTGTTTGCATGCACTTCAAACAGAAGAGACTCTTTTTTAAGGCAATGGCTACTAGTTAGTCTTGAAACTTCAAACAATCTGGTTTTACAATCAAACGCTGCAAGCTGCAATATGCTTTGGCTACAGCTTTAGGTTTTTCACTGTTTGTGTATCTGTACCTGGTACAGCAAATAAAAACCAAGTAGAACAACAACTGGCTGGTCACGTGCTGTACGTGTAAGGCATTTCACTAAGGCAAGGGTCAGCTTCACACCTCAGCCTGCTCACTGTAACATTCTCAAAACCTCCTGCCTTAAACACACGGAAATGCAGCCATGATGATAAAAAAAATCCTGACACACCCAGCATTATAGAAGAGGCACAGGACTACATGTGTGTTCAGATTTCAGCCTTTATTCATCTCAGCACTGGCCCCTCCAAATAAAAACTTAAATATCATATACTCTGCAGGATTCCACAAATGGCAGAGTCAAACATTAACCTTTAGAATCCTGAATCTATAGTAAGCTGCATTCAAGGCTGAGCTCTAAGATTTCACCAGCAAGCTGTAATCAGTTCTCCAGCACTACTGCTTCTATCACAAAAGCTAACAGCAAATCTTCCCATTTTAATGGAAATCCCATAATACTTTGTTTAGAACAATACATGCTACTACTGGAAGCAGGAAAATTAGTGTCCTTTGCTCTACAAAGCTTAGAAAACAAGTACAGGGTTTTTTTTTTTAAAGACAGAAATAAAAGAAGTTAATGACTATGACTTGATTCCTCACTGAACAAAATGTGCTCAGTGCTTTTCAAGAATGCAGTAGTTACACAAGCATAAGCAGCCATATTTTGCTTCTTGGGAAGATCACCTGGAAGTAATCAGAAGGCATTTCCTTTGAACCTGCTGTCCAGAATGTGCAGAAAGCCCCTTATTAAAAAAATCAAATAACCACGATTTTCCATATTGTAATAAACTACACGAATTGTGATCTTACAGGAAAATTAATCTTTTATGCAAGCACTGAAGATACTAAAACTGTTGCAAAGGATTCTACATTCTACAGCAGAAAGCATTAAGCTACAGCTGCTAGGATTCCCCAAGGTCAGCAGCAAAGCAAACAACACCCCTATTAGTTTTTTTCCTGCAACTGTTATCCATAACTAGATCTCCTTGCTACATCACTCTGTGCCACTCACACCTGATCTCATCTCTGCCTAATGCGCACCTACAGTTAGTTTCCCATGTTAGCTAAGGATTTTGACAAGTTAAACAGACTACAGCTGTAGGGTAACCGTGGCCATAACCACACTGGTGTGGTGCTTTCTGGTACTGTAGCAAGTACTAGGACCTGGGCACTTCTGCTTCAATCCCAAGTACGTAACTTCTTCTCAAATACCAACTTGCCAGCTAAAGTTTTTGGATGGCAAAAAACTGTACAAATCAAACTATTAGAGCTTACTCAGAAACCAGTACAAAACCTCGAGTCTCAAACATCTCACCTAAAACCAACCTTACACCAGCTCAACCTTTTGCTGTTGGCCAACACATGTTCTGCTCCCACACTGCCTACCTGTGGCCTTGGATCTGGGCTTGCAGGGAACCCCCCTTCAACTGCAGCTCGGGCCGTCCGCAGGTACCATTCTGTCGGAGCCGAAGGCTAAGACAGAACTACTCAACCCATCGGCCAGGGAGCCGCAAGGATCGGTCACACCCCAGACCCCAATCCGATGCGCCCCCATCCCAGCTCCCACTGGGCTGGGCTGGGCCGAGCCGAGCCGAGCCGAGCCATGCAGCTGTACCTCCTCCCGCAAGGCCCGCTCCTGGTCCACCTCCCGCTGCAGCCGTCCCGCCCGCTCTTCGGCCGTGTCCGCCTGCTCCTGCAGGCTCCGGATCTTCCTCCGCACGGCCTCCAGCGAGCTCATTGCCGCCATAGCCGCTTCTCACCCGGCCCAGCACGGCCCTCACCGCCTCCCTCCGCCCGCCCCAGTCCCGGAAGTCCCCCCGTACCGCAGCACACCGGGGCGGGGCTGCCGGTAGTCAGGCAGGAGCGGCGGGGTGCGGAGCACCGCCGGGGCAGGCACGGGGGAGGCAGGGCGGAGAAGAGGTCGGAGCAGTCAGGGTGAGGGCTCAGAGGCAGGGCCGGGCAGGGCTCGACTCAGCTGCGGGGCAGGAGGGGGAACCCGCGGTGGGACAGGGGCGCGGCGGACGCAGCCAGGTGGATGCCCTGGAGCGGCAGCGCCACCTGATGGCACAGCAGGCGGCAGGGCCGTCTTCATTCCCCACCCCAACGCGCCTCACTATCCGCGCAATAAAGTGACCCAGAGCAACCTGTCCCAGCTCCAGAGACACGGAGAGAAGGAGGGGGAAGGTGGATGGAGGGAGCCGCTGCTGCCCCCGTCCAGGCGACGTGGTTCCATGGCTGTGGCTGGCTCTGTACGGAGCAACCCCGGCGAGTTCTGGTTCCCACATCCCCCTGTGTAAGGCTAGTCCAGCCCAGGGAACCCTCCCATGCCGTGTCTTTTTCCTAAGGCTTGGAACTATCCAAAGTGAATGCCAGGTCAACTGCAATGCACCAGAGAAACTCCACATCACCAAAGAACAAAAATTCCTGACATCTTCCACACACATCATTAAACACAGTGTCTACCTTGATGGAAATGAGGCAGACGCTTACCCTCCACCTAAGTAATGACTGCCCTCAACCAGCTTCTAAATACTTTTCCAGCAAAGGAAAATGGTGTTGGGATTGGTTAGGAAGATCTTTCATAGGAATCTACCAGCCTTTCTCCTGCCTTCATCCTAGTCAAGCGATTTCCAAATAGTCTGCATACCTTTCCTTATAAGGAATATCTCCCCTGGATCTATATGTGGTTCCTTTGAACAAGCTAAATAAACGTCCTGCTAGGAAGCTGCCTCTCATCTGTGCAGCCATAGAGAACACAACAGACATCTGACTGACATTACACAGAGCCCCCATCCCCCCCCCCCCCCTTCCGTTCCTATGCAACACTTACTTTGGTTAAGTTCTTTCTCAAACTGTACAACTTCATGTCAGACTGAAGTTAAAACTTTTTAAACCTTTGTCCACTTTAGATGTAAAAGAAGATAAAATCATGTTGTCTTTCATGCAAAGTTGGCTTCTGTAGCATTTCCCCTTCTAAAAGAATCCTTCTCCTTCCCTTGAAGCACTTTCCTTGCTTGATCTGTGCAATTCCTTTTTATTATGGCTCTGAGGTTAACTTTTACAACTGAGGTATAGGAAAAAGGTAGTCATGGCTTGGGAAATGCTGTGGTTTCACCTTATTCTGTGATTCAGCCAGGACAATTACTCAGGGAGAACTGGATTGTGCAGCAGTAGCCACAGAGATCTGGACCCTAAATGCAGAGACACCAAACTCGCATGGTTCTATACAAGCCATACATTAAGTGTGTGTCAGGGGCAGACAGGTGGGTGGGATGAGGGCCTGGAAGAGACACAAGCTCTTACATTATTACCATATAAAGTGCTGAGCTATATATATCTACCAGCTTGCTCCCAGGATCTCTCCCTCTGAACTGCAAACCTAGCAAATACCATTTTCAGGACAATTTTCTCTCAGACAAGACTGAACTTCCCTTTAACAACTGAAAGTTTGAGAAATTTCCAGGGGAAAAAAATACAAACTATGAGAAGACCTTTTATCCCACAGACCAATGAGTGAGCCAAACTAGTATCTATCAGCAGTTCCATATGCATGTGTAAGAACAGCTCTCTTGAATACAGAACTAGAAGCCCTGGCTCTTCTAGATCTCCCTCTCCTGGATCTACTTGCTATTGACTGATTCTGCTTCACTGTGAAGACAGTGTTGTTCCAGCCTGAGCCATTTTCCTCCTCACCTGAACCGACAATCCAGCCTTCTTTACTTTCATTTCCAGATCAGCAATTACACATAAAAAGCCAGTGTGGAGTGAGCAGAAACCAAATCAAATGCCTCTGGTAGTGTGCAAACCTCATGCAAGGAGGCCGTGCTGTGCTCTCCCCCTCCCTGCCTAGGAGCTGCCTGGATCGTACCATCAGCAAAACTTTGGTAGTGCTGCTTGGTAGGAGTCCTGGTTGTCCTGTGCAAGGCAAGTGTGTAGTTTCTGTACCATCAGGGGGGGTGAAAGGGATGGGGGTAACTTACATCTGTGGCCTTTTTGTCAGCCAGTTCCAACTTTTCCTGTGCATCTTTAAGGGACTCGGAGTATTTGTCCAGCTCATCCTCAGTGGCCTTCAGCTTCTTTTGTAGAGCCACCAGCTCGTCCTCCAGCTGTGATATGGGTGGAAAGTGGTGGAGAGGGGAGGGCAGGCAGGAAAAGGTGCAGCAGGCAAATGTGATCGTGCAATGGGAGAAGTGTGAGTGCAGAAGAGACAGAAAAGGACAGACGGACAGAGAGAGAGAGAAGGAGAGACAGTTAGATTCTCTTTGCTTGTGGCAAGGGCACAATACCTTGGCAGCATTCTCCTCTGCGGAGAGGAGGCTATCCTCAGACTTGTGTAGCTCTTCAAGCACTTGATCCCTTGCATCCTCCGTCACATGCAATTGCTTTTCCAATTGCACAATGTCATCCTCTAACTAGGTGCACAAGAGGAAATACAACGCACAAAAAAAGTTTCTTTTGGGCTTAGAAAAGCTGGAAATTAATTTCTAAATCCTTCAGGATCTCCCAGAAACGTAAAACCAACGTGCTGCCCTCCCCCAAAACTAACAACACCCTGGATGGAAGGGGAAGGGATTGGAAGACCAGGAGAATGAGGGCCGCATCTGTAAGAGGGAGGAAGTGTTGACATCAGAGAAGTCCGCTGGGCAGTGCTGGAGGAGAAGAACACGGTTTTAAGTGTCCTTTGCCGAACCCCAGCACGTCAGGCCGCTCGACGGCTCTCGGTCGAGCCCCCCTGACAAAGGCCCCGGGGCCATGCGGCTGGTCCGAGCTCACTGCTAGGTGCTGGGGGAACCCCCCGGGAGACTCTGCCTTAAAGTTAAACCAGTTCTGCGGGTGGGGGTGTGTGTGGGGTGTGGGGGTAGGGTACAAGGTACAGTGGAAAAATTAAAAGAGAGGGGGAAGAGGAGTCGGCTGGTGAGAGTTTGCCCCGGCCGCGGTGCAGACCTGTTTGCTTCGCTCCTCTGCTGCCTTCTTGTCCGCCTCGGCTTGCTCGGCTCTGTCCAGGGCGTTCTCCTTGTCCAGCTTCAGCATCTGCATCTTCTTCTTAATGGCATCCATGGTGACGGTGGGCTGGGGCGCGTCCCCGCGCTATTCACACCCGAAAATCAAAGCCCAAAAGCTGTGGAACAACCCCGATCCGAGTGCAGGCGCTGCCCCCGGGAAGCGGCGCGGAGCTGCCGTCGGCGGCGGGGCTGGTCGGCGCGGGACGGAGTGCGGGCGACGGGCAGCGAGAGCCTCACAGATATGTACTTTCCCAGGGGGCTGACTGCATTCCTCGAGACATCCAATACTTTTTTGGAAAGGGTTTTTTTTTTTCCCCCTCCCTCCTCCGGCAGTCCCTACCCCTTTCTCTCTCCCACTCCCCCCGGCTCTTTTTCGGAGCCCGGCGTTCCCATTCGCTGCCGCCTGCCATTTGACCGAACATATGACTATATATGGGATGCCATGGGCGAGGTAAGGCGGGGGAGCAATTTGTTCCCATTTCCAAATAGGCAGGATTGGACGTTTCGCTTGCGGCTCCTGGGAGGGGAGATAAAAAAAACAAAGGAGGGGAGCGGAGCTGACGGCGGGGCAGAGGCTGGCAGGAGAGCAAGGCTTTACGTTGGAGCCGTCCCCAGCCATGCCACGCCGTCAGCTTTAAGGCAGCGGGTGGGCGCTCGGGTGAGCTGCACTCACGCACGAAACAACACGTGTTAAAACTTCCCTGCCGACAGACGGGGTGCTGCGCGCACCCCGCCAAGAGTTAATGGGCTGAGGTGCCACCCAGACCCCCCGGGTGGCACTGGAGGGTTCCTTGCTCCTCCCCAGACCGGGGCAAAGCTGTCAGCGACTCCCGCCCTCCTCTTCTGTAGCATCTCGCGGGGACTTGAGGCTCTGCAAGCGAAGGAGCACAGACACTGTATCAGAAGGAAAAGTTGGAGGGGAGTTATCTGCCTCCTGAAATGTGACTGTGGCGGGTCAGTTGCCCTCCGGGGGTAGCCAGAGGTGCGAACGATGGGCTCAGGAGAAGCTGAGAAAAAGAAACTGGCTAGAGAGGGGGCCTGTACCCTCCACCTGTGATGCCAGAGAAAGACCCGCAGCAGTGAGACAATTACCAAAATAACATATAATTAAACAGAGGCCTCACAGTCTCATCAGCACAGCGAGCAAGACAAGACAAGTTCTGTCACCACGATACATGCTCCCTCATACGGGGCACAAGCTACTCAGACGTGCACAAGCCCCACAGGATCTGAGTTGCACAAAGGGAAAATCAAGCAGCCTCTTTGCTCTCTGTACTTACAGAGGAGAATTCCTCGCTGGTGCTGTCACTGACTCAGCTCAGTGATGTTCCTCTGCAGCAGGAGGGAATGTCCTCCTGCGACTTCCGGCCCACAGAACGTGTCAGTGCAATAAAGGCATGGGTTGCAAAGGAGGCCTTGGAGGCCAGGATTGCTTCAACAGGCTGCACCACAGAGCTTCAACTCTACAAGACAGAAAAGCCTCGAGTCAGAATCCAGACCAACAGTTATCTTCCCCTACTCTTGAGAAAGGCCATATCTAAACTCAGACATGAGCTACAGAGTTCAGAGAGGTTTGCAAACAGGCACCAGAGATTCATGTGCATTGCTGCTAGAGTATGTGAAAGATGACTGACCAAGTATAGAATCATAGACTCGAAAGGCTGAGGTTGGAAGTGACCTCAGAGATCATCTAATTCCAAGCCCCCAACCTGTGGGCAGAGACACCTCTCACTAGAGCAGGTTGCTTAGAGCCCCCATCCAACCTGGCCTTGAAAACTTTCCTTATGCCTAATCAAAGGAAAGATGATTTCTCACTGCACTGGTTTAGGAATCAAATTTCTGTGGCAATAAGTAAAACAAAAAAGTAATAAGAGTAGTAATTACCAAGTAAAATGTTTCTAGAGGATGAAATGTTCTCCTTTCTATACAGAAAGTATTAATCATTCATCCCTATCTGTCAGTTAAAAAAATCCCAAACTATTTAAACCCATCAAAATACAAACATCATTGCACTGTCACAGAATGTTTAAAAACACCAGACATTATAGTATTGAAAAGTCTGCAGACTGAGTTATATCCAACTTCAAAGTGTAAGTTTTTTAAGTTGCATTTATACTGCTTTTACAATCCAGCTAATTAGAGCTGATTAGGGCCTTTTCTGAGGTAAGTACAGTGAATATTAAAAAGCCACCTCATTATGTACTGTTCAACAGTATATTTTGTTCTTAGTTTAGAACTTATGGCACACAAAAAATCCTTTAAAAATACTTCTAAAATTCCTTAAAAAAGTAGATTGTGGCTGGTAATTCACTGAGGTAGCTCTTCTAACTTTGGGTAAAGCAATGTCTTGCGAAATTAAACAAACAGTATCCTGTCTGGATAATTTGGGAGTGGTGCTGATAAGCTCTTAAAGAATTCCTGTGCAGCTATATTTTTCTACAAGAATGTTAGCCATGACATGGGAGCGTCTGGGATATGTGAGAAAGTATAAGATATGAGTAGAAGCAAAGGAACTCAAAGGTTTTTTTTTAGAAATTACCTGGAGGATGCTGTTGCCTTCACAGAAAACCCAAATGTTTGAGTTCCACTTATATGAAAACATCCAGCTAATAAACCTTGTTTATATTGAGATGACCTTGTATCCCTGGGCTTGAAATGATTGTTTGGGTTTTCCTTGCAGAGAGAATGTGAGCATTACAGACATGTGTAAACATGCTTGCCGTACCTTTCTTTTACAGTTTCAATTGCATGGAAATTTCTGTTCCAGTTGGCTAAGAAAGACTTAGAAATCAAACAGCAGGATAGTCCCTCCCTCATCAATTGATAGACGAAGAAAGATTTTTGTGAATAAAGAAGGCAGCACAAACTGACATAATAGCAATTCTGTAGTGTTACTTGTTACCTTTTATTGGCTTTTCAACACTGTGGCTATCTCATCTCTCTAACTGATAAATGGTGTGGGAGCTCCCAAGCAGCAGTTTCACTTGCAGAATTCTGGGGAGTACTTACTGCACTTGTTTTCAATTCTGTTCATTTAATCAGGCTCCTTAGAAAGTCAAGAGAGCCAGCGAAAAGAACCAGAGTAGAATATGCTGGGTTTGAAATTCACTCCTCCTCCTATGAGTAGGTGATGCTGCAGTTTAGACTTACTGACAACATGCTATCATTTCCCAGAGCTAGGCTGGACTGTGTTTGTATCATGATGGTTCTGTTGTACCATACAGATAGTGGTGCAGGCAGAAATTTGCCCTGGGAAGGACCTGCTGTTTCGTGTATGAATTTGGCTGCTCAAAGGAAGTTCACACTGCTGACTCTGTAAACAGACTAAAGGGAAGGTGGGCATATTAATTCAGGAAAACTTCAACCATACCATTGCAGTTTCTTCTTCTTTGTTTTTTATTTTTTCCTTAAGGACTACACAGGAAATGGCACCTAACTTTATGCTGCAACTAGTTCTGCCAGTTCTATGAAAATATATTTCTTACAAGATGATTAAGGATTCAAATTAGGTCAGTCAGAGTGAACTCATAGGCCTGTATTTGTCGCTTATACAGTGTAGTGTTCACTTGTAGGAAGGCAAATATAAATAAAATACAAACTAATATCCTAATGGTCTCCAAGACTTCTGCAGCCTTTGTAAAACTGGAAGGAGAATTTAGGACAAAGGGAGCAGAAACATGACTGTGGCATTATTAAAAAAAAATAGGAAATTGAGAACATTTGTAATCACAAAAAACCAAACAAAACAATAGATACTGATGGAATTGGACATGTTTTATCACTACCATCCCTGTATTTTACTCTACAAGGATCTCTGAGAGTTTTGCACTAAGGGAGTTGAGGGACAATATTTCTAAGAGAAGCAAAACTTCTCTGAGGGAAGTCTTATGTGCTCCAGCTATAAGGCAAGAGAAAGTTCTAAAATAGAAGGTAGGAAATGTGATGGTTAGTTCTCTGGGCAGCTTAGTAAGCAGCAAATGAATGCAGAATGATCACTGAACATGCCAGTCATGCTTAATAAATACATGCTGTAACTCTGTAAAATGGTTTCCGTAACATTTCTAAGGGAAGAGTGAAGAACATTGTAGCTTTTATAATTAAGAACTTACTGGGGTTACTTGTTGGAAAATAAAGATATACATTCTTCTAAAATAATTTTAATACTTTTCTTCTTTAGAACAGGACTTTGTGTCCAGTTTGTCATTTGAGTTTGTGAACTCCTTAAGGGTAAAATTATTTATAGTACAGTCCTCTGCACCTGCCCTCATCTATAATCCAAGGGTCTACTCATATACCACACCAAATGCTAAGAAGCTCATGATCTAACTCATGACCTAAGATTTTAAAATAGCGCTGTGAAGGTCTTCTTTTTGTTGATTTTTTTCAAGACTCCTTTCACCCTAATTACACTACTGTTATTCTCTAGTTTTCAGCTGAGCAAACATATCACTGAAAGTTCAGCATAGTGTTTCCTTTTTAAAATCAGGTTTTGCTTTAGCTGGCAGTTATAAATTCCTAATGTAATTCTCTGAGGGAAAAAAAAGAAAAAGAAACAAAATAAAAACAAGCAATGGAAACCAAAAATAGGATCACTTTTGGTAAGATGTTTTCCCACATCCTTCATTTTCAGCTTCAGAGATTTTGGAGCCTAAAAAGAGAAATAGATCGTTTAAAACTGTTTGCTTGTGTTTATACATTGTTTGTTTCTCTCAATGAAGTCACTACTGAAGTCACTTGAATTTGACTACAGTAGCCTGGTGATTGAAAAACATAATCCTGCAAAAACCTACCCAGTTCACTTTGATTTACAGCATGATATTGTGAAAGAAAGGAAGAATGCTAAAGAGGACAAAGAACAGAAAAGGGCAAGTGATATATAAGGTGAGGGAAAGGAAAAAAAAACAACTGTAGCCAAATACCAAACTGAAAAGGACTATAAATTAACAAATCCAAAACGATGTGACTCTCTGGTGAAAGAACTCAGTCATAACCTCACACTGGTGCAGAAATGCCATTAAATATCCTAGATCTCCTATGATATACACCATGTCAAATTATACCAGACCTAGTAGTGCAAGGTGAAAAGAAAGTTGTAGAAAGACCCATTGTCCTCAACAGCAAAGGTCTATACCTTCCAAAGACATAGTTCCATCCTTGTTATGCAGTTCATTTGCCAGTGCTTTGAGCCATACATAGATAAATACACTGCCCTTGCAACATCTGCTGCCATACCTACACAATTACTAGCTGTACTGAAGTACAGCTTTGCAGTTATTGTCAAGGATGCTCTTTTTTCCTGGCAGAACAAAACCATATCCTTAACACATTGAGATAACTCATTGGTACAGCAAAATACGATGCAGAAAATGGTGGAGCTGAGCAGGAATAGAAGAAAGGAGACGAGAAACCTAATGATATTTCTAACCTCCAGCTCTTCACACAACAGTACAGAGGGAGATGCTATAGCAACATATTGGAGCAGACAGGTTTTTTTCTTCTCTTGGCTGCAGCTGAGAAAATGGGAAGTGTTTTAGGGATACACTGAAATAATATAGCAGAGTTCATAGCAGGAAATATATAGCAGTGGCAACTCCTGCAGCACAGAAGACTAGAAAAAAAAAAGCTGGTTCAGTAAGTGAAGTATGACTTCTGTGAGTGTTCTTCCACAAGGAACTGGTTTTTATTTTGTGAAAGTTTTCAGTTGTCACACAACAAGGTGTCAGTCTGAATTTGGAAAAAAAAGTGGGAGATAATGTCCACACTCCTAAGCCTAAATTCAGCCTAAATTCTGCCTAATGACTGATGACCTAGGAAACTAATTAGAAATCGTCAGATAGCCAGCCAAGAAGAAGTACTGGTTTGGGGATGTTTTGCTGTGTGATGTTAGTTCTGTGAAAAGCAAATTTTTTGACAGCAAACAGAGCTGTCATTCAGCAGTTATCCCATTTCAATCAGACTGTGTGTATAGCTCAAGAAAATTATAATTACATTGTCAGAATGCATCATGTAAGCCTACAAGTGGAACAGATCACTTCTGGAAGACAGTAAACTTTCTCACCTGATCTGAATATTCACCTTTCTGGTGGGAAGTTCCTGAGAACCTCACTGACTGTGTCTTTAATTAATGTAAGTTTTTGTTAATGGGTAACTCTACCTGGTTTTATCAATATTTTGTTTTTGTCTTCAAGACTACATGTGCAGGCGAATAAAATCAAATTTAAAAAGAAAAATTCTCTACTGAGACCTAAGGATGTTTTAGTGTCTGATCTGTTTCAAGTTTTTTTTTTTTTTTCTGGGAGGAGGCAAAGGGAAGAAATATGCATTTGGCCTTGTTTTATAAACAATCATTCATCCTGTAGCAGAACAAATAATATTTTATCCTTTTCACTTCAGGCTTAAATTTGTATGGCCTGAAACTTGCTGCCAGATAAAGAGCCTAGAGAAGAGAAGACTTGGGCAACCTTATAGCTGCCTTCCAGTACCTGAAGGGAACTTAGAGGAAGGCTGGAATTCTTCACAAGGGCATCTAGTGATAGGAGAAGGGGTATTAAACTGAAGGAGAGTTGGTTTAGACTAGATCTTAGGAAGAAGTTCTTCAGTACAAGGATGGAGAGACTGTGGGATAGACTGCCCAGAGAGGTTGTGGCTGCCCCCCCCCGCCCCCCCCCCGGTGCTTAAAGCCAGGTTGCATGAGGTCTTAAGCAACCAAGTCTAGTTGAGAGGTTGCTGTAGGTGATCTCCAAGGTCCCTTCCAACTTTAGCAATTCTGTGATTCTGTTTTTAATCTGTCCTGTCATTGGTTCCTTATCCTTTGTCACTCTGAAACCCTTCATTAATTACTTGCCAGTTGCCCATTTTCTTGGCACACACACTGCAAAGGTACCCTAATGGTTACTGCGGACTATAATGACATACATGTTTCAGCAGTTTCAAACATTAAGGTCATGGCAGATCATTACTGCTCACAGGTCCTTTTTGTTCTGAAAGTGAAACAGCCTCTTTTTATTTTCATATTTCCAGGTCAATTATACTGAGCAACATGTTCTTCTGAAATCAGTCTTGAACGTGGTGTCACACGTCTACAGTTAATCACTGGCACCGAATGGTCAGCAAAGCAGCAGCCTGCAGGTGCCAACCACAAAATGGTTTGACTGCGTGTCAATGTGTTTAACATCCATTTCAGTCATCCCATGGTCTGGATGAATTGTTAATCAAGAAGAATTGAAAACTGACACTCAAATGGCATAGCTGCTGCAGCTGGATAATGGGCCAGGAGCCAGCTAGAAGCCACAGTTTCATTAAAAGCTATTTTAACATTCATTTGTCTACAAGGACAACAAGCTTAGGAAACAATTGGACTTTTACTGGAGACCTCTGCTAGACTGACTCTTGCAAGTTCACAACTCAAGTTAACATTGTAGAAAGAATCAGCCACAGCTTTCCCAGTGAGGCAATGCTGAGCTTAACTAGAAGCACAACTCCCCAGGGGACTTCTTGAAAAAAGTTTACTTTGCTGATTACAATTTCACTTTAGCTGTTTATGAGACAGGGTAAAGATTTTTAACACAGGCAGCAAAACTTTATGTTCTGCCTCTGATACCAGTGTATCAAACACAAATTCTGATGATGATGAAGCCTGCTCACAATTTTTGTTCTTTAACTTGTGACTCTTGAGCATAGACTGCAAAAATACAATTGATGAGATGATTTAATTCTGGACTCATTTGTCCAGGCCATAGAGATGAATGGGACTGCATGTTCTGACACATGTAATCACCAAGGGAAAGAAGTTCTGCATGCCAACAGCTACTTCTGAAGTGCTTGTTGAAAACTGGCTATGTCTAAG
This sequence comes from Upupa epops, assembly GCA_013397515.1. Classification (NCBI taxonomy): domain Eukaryota; kingdom Metazoa; phylum Chordata; class Aves; order Bucerotiformes; family Upupidae; genus Upupa; species Upupa epops. The sequence continues at coordinate 7,180 of VZRI01001023.1, read as the reverse complement.
CTGCACAAAACAGAGGCAAGTTTTGGGTCTCTATCGTGTTGCCAGTTCTACTTCTGTACAAATAGCTTTTGGTTTTTGCTGCTGACCCTGATAGCCTGAACAGTTTTCAAGGCAAGATCTAGCCAAGGAATGACTCACCTGCTCCCACTGTTAATAAGTTGCTAACAGCAGCTATATAACATGCACACTAATGCCAAAGAAACACCACCATAAAAAGAGTGATTTTTAAAACATTTTACCAGTCTATTTTAATTTGAACATATGACAGGTTAAGTTCATAGAATCATCAGGGATCAGAAGGGACCTCGAAAGATCATCTAGTCCAGTCCCATACCATAGCAGGACACCTAGGCCAGGTCACAGAACAGAACATTACGGATTGGAAGCTACCTGGAAAGATCATCTAGTCCAATCCTCCTGCTACAGCAGGATCACCCAAACCAAGTCCAGGCAGGTTTCAAATGTCTTCAGAAAAGCAATCTACCTTGAGCTTTCAGGGCTGTTTCACAGAACAGAATTGTTTCACATTCTGTCCATACAAAAGCAGATAATTAACTTCATTCTGTGGTTCTCCATAACTGCTCAAATCCAAAAGGTACATTGTACACATCACACATGAACCCTTCTTGTTTGCACTAATAAGCACTTTCCAAATTAATTTGCTGTAAAGCAAGATCCGGGTATTTTTGTCTCTAATAATCTGGGGTAGAATTGCATTAATCACTGCCAGGACCAAACTCTCCTTAGTGTCTGTGTGTTATGGTGCTAACCAGTGTAGAATCAGCAGCTTACTTGGACCAAAAGCTGGGATAGCTGATAGGGGGCTCTTATTTGCAGAGCAGACATGACCATTGCTTACCTCGATTAAACAGGGGATCTCAGAACCTCCTCTGTTCTGCTAAATCTAACCTCAGGATGGATGCACAGGAGAAAGACCCAGTTCTGGCTGTTGAGTGCTCTACAAACAGGGGAGATAATTAGTCCTTCATAGTATGTTAAAAATACAAATAATACAAGATAACTTGGTCTGAAGTATATGCATGGGATATGTCATTTTAGTGGAAGATACATTTTAGAAGAAAATCCAGTGGGATCCTTCTGCATCCAGTCTCAGGTGGATTAATTCTCAGTTTAGGAGGTTGATGTTGAGGCTGAGCTCTTTGTATTTTTATGCTTTTTTGAGCTTTGCATGACTTTAAATTTCACTCCTTTCTGCATACAGTTTATTTCATTTAAAAATGGTTTTCAATGCATGAAGGCCTTAAGGTCTTAAGAATTCTGACAAAATGGTTGGGGGAGAATGTTTTGGCGTATTTTTTCTCCCTCAATACTTTATTCATTTTAAAAAGTGCATTGAAATTTGTTTGTTCCATTTAACTATGGTAAATTAAGGACAAATCTAACTGCCCCAATTCTGAAAATGTGCCATCACTTTCTTAGAAAGAGAACTTCTACAGAAGTTCATGTAATATTGCAGGAATCAGGAGGAAGGAAGGAACTCTAAGTTGTCAGTGATTCTCTTGGTGTCTTTCTCATGTCACTTACCTGCTTTGTGCTTCTGGTTCTGATTTTGTACCCTGTAAAAAAGTTTGAAACTGTTTAAAAAATTTCTATTTGTGAAGAACGCCAAGAACTGTACAGAAACTAAATATGCAGCCACCTTCTACTGCTTGTTATCAAGAATATATCCTAATAATTTCTAGAAATGCATACAGCACACCTTAACATCAGTATCAAAGGAAGAGAAAGACAATTGTACAAAAATTTTAAAAACATCATGAAATGTCATTAAAATCACTGCAATTAGAAACCATGTGGAATCCCACCAGTGTCTTTAGCAGAGTTTGTCTTTGAGATAAATAGTGTTCGTGACAAGATGCTTAGACTAACAAGGCTAACTAACAAGATTTTGGCCAGCAGCTCCTGGCAAGGCAAATATTTTCATTCTGGGTACCAGTAAAACAGTACTCCTCTTCCTCCTCTGTGAGTCAAATATGAGGGCTCATTTGTTTTCTCAGATCTTAGGGCAACAGAACCCATTTTGCACCAGACAGCATACCAGTAATGCTCTAAGTTCTCAGGCAATACATGAAGTAAAGTCAGGCCCAGAATAGTGGATTCTTTGTTACCTTAAAGCACATTTGTTTTTTTTTTAATTTACAAAAAATCTCAGGGTTTATGTTACTCAGTAGTGGAATTCAGCATGGAACCTACTCTGCTTATTTTTAAAGCAAAGCTAGACACTCGAAATAAAGAGAAAAATGAACAGTCATTGAGTGATTTTCTCTGCCAGCCAAGGGTTTTGCAGCTCACAAAGTCTTGAGTGAACCCTCTATTTGGGGGTTCGTAATTTCCTCATGTTCTTTTTCCTCATCTATCTCTATGTTATTTTCTTAACACTCTAAACATTCTTTCTCTTCCTCATGCCCAAAAAGGGGATTGAATCACCATCCCTGGATGTTTCAAAGTTGTGTAGATCTGGAGCTTAGGGACATGGTTTAGGGGTGGGCTTGGGACAGCTGGGTTAACAGTTGGACTCAATTATCTTAGAAGTCTTTTCCAACCTAAATGAGTCTGTGATTCTATGATTTTGAGTTCCCTTATAATTTTAAATTGAGTCAAAAAGTATTTGTGAGGTAAAAGCTGCTTTTCTTTTTCCTACCAACTATCCAAACATTAGCAGTGAGACGGCTGCACAAGTGTTAGGACTAGATCAGTTTCTGCTGCTTATGTCATCACAAGAGGTCATTTACTCCAGAAATAGCAGAAAACCTCTCTGTTGGAAGACAATTATGATTACTGGGGAAAGAGGACAACTTTTAAGACACACACATAACATAATAGCATGCAGTAAGTTTGCTGAAGAGGGGCAGAATGGGGTAAGGCAGGGGGCAGAGTCCTGTGAACTCTGTTACTTCCCTGAATATTCCCTCTGAAAGTAGAACTATGTTAGGAATCTCTACCTTCAAAAACACAAAGTCTTTTTCTGACTTAAAAAAAGCCAAAAGGATTAAATTTGAATTTAAGGGGAAAAAAAAACCCCAATAAAATAATTCCTGCACTGTATCTTTCAATGCCAATCTGCTACCTGGAATCAAGTCTTGTGGTTGCATATTAATCTCCTTAAAACAGCATAGAAATCAAAAAATCATAGAAATCATAAAATCATAGAATGGCTAGGGTTGGAAAGAACCTTACATATTGACTACTAGTTAAAAACCCCTTGCATAGGCCAGGACACCTTTACCAGATCAAGTTACTCAGGGCCCCATCCAACCTGGCCTTGAACACTTCCAGGGATGGGGCAGCCACAGCTTCGTTGAGTAACCTGTTCCAGCATCTCACCACCCTCATGGGAAAGAATTGTTTCCTAATGTCCAACCTAAATCTCCCCTCTTCAAGTCTGTAATCATTTCCCCTTGTCCTCTCTCTATGCACCCGCATAAAAGGCCCTACTCCAGATTTCTTGTAGGCCCCCTTCAGGTATTGGAAAGCTGCTAAAAGGTCGCATTGGAGCCTCCTCTTCTCCAGGCTGAACAACCCCAACTTGCTCAGCCTGATCTCATAGGGGAGGAGGTCCAGCACTCTGATGTTTTCGATTGTTCTCCTCTGGACACATTCCAGCAGCTGTGTGTCCTTCTTGTGTTGTGGACTCCAGATCTGGACACAGCAGTCCAGGTGGGGTCTCACTATTGCAGAGCGGACGGGAAGAATCACCTCCCTCGACCAACTGTCAATGCTTCTTTTGATGCAACCCAGGACACAGTTGGCTTTCTGGGCTGCAAGTGCACACTGACGACTCCTGTTCAACTTCTGGTCCATCCCACCACCTAGTCCTTCTCAGGGCTGTCCACAGTCCTTTCTCTTCCCAATCTGTAATTGTCTCAACAGCTGTAACAGTTATTCACACTGGTCCTTTATTTTAAGGAAATTGCTAAAATTAAATACTATATTTAACTATCCAGGGCTAATTCCCATATCAAAATTAAAAATACAACTAATTTTCAAGAAAAACATCTAGTACTTGTAACACCAACATGGACGATCTTTGTCTATAGACCCCCAAGATCTTCACTAGTACAGTACAGGAATGCAGAAGTGCAAAAATGAAAGAGTTTTGATGAAACCCAGAGAGATCCCAGAGCTCATTGCTCTATTTCTGCCTTTGAAAACCTGCATATGACCTAATTCAGCATCCTGCATTTTCAGGTGGTCACTACACCTACAGAAGCTGGCAATATACAAATTAGCAAAAAATGCTGCTGGGAACACTAATTCAGCAGAATAAAGGACCCAATGAAGGCTGGAGAAGAACTGTTCATAGGGGCATGGCTGGAAAAGAGTAGATTTAGGCTGGATGTGAAGAATACGTTCCTTAATCTGAGGGTGGTGGATCCTTGAAACAGCTTGTGTAGAGGGGTGTTGGAGGCCCTATCCCTGGAGACACTAAAGGTCAGGCTTGATGGGGTTCTGAGCAATCTATTCTAGTTAGAGATGTCCCTGCTTGTTGTAGGGGAGTTGGACTAGATGGCCTTTGGCGGTCCTTTCCAATCTGATACATTCTATGATTCTATGCTTCTGAAGACTGCAAGTTTCTAATTTGAAAAACCTAATGGAAGTAGAATGTAGCCTGTAACCAGAGGGGCCAAATGGTATTTGATGATAAGTAGGGAGTTCTCCAATGCTGCTGATAGTTCTCTTGAGAACGGCTTACTCAAGAGTTCTTCTTAGATGAGGTTTTGGTGTATATCATATCATCCTTCTCTTAGTGGAGCTGTAACTGATTTTTTTTACAGAGGAGTTTGCCAGAGGACAGTTCAAGTGAAATCTGAAAGGTCTGCAGGAATATACTTTTTACTACAAAGTTAAACTGTTTTCTTTGTTTTCTATTTTAATATCACCAAAATTGTATAATAACATGAAAGATTCTTGCTTTTATTTTCTCCACTCTGCCGGAAATTTCAAAACCTGCATTTTTCTGTCCAATTTGATTAAAAGTTTTCACTTTGAAACTTTCCTACAGAAGAAAAAAATAGTTGACAGACAGGCTAATAATGATGGTGTGTTTCAGTTTATGAAGGGAGAAATCATATTAAACCAGAATTTTAGAGAACATAAAAAAATGAGGAAGCTTATCATCAAATATACCTAAATCATCATTCTAAAATATATACATGATCAAAAGCCCTTAGACTCTGCTACTTTAGTGATGAAAATTTATTCAAAAAGCAATCAATGTTGTTAAAGATTTCACAGTTAAAGGTTTTATCCTGTAAATTTAACTGGGCAAAAATTAGAGAAGTGGATAGATGAATATCAGACAAATTCTTTACTTTTCAGACAGAACTAACATATGTTAGAAACAAATATTCTGAATTTCATGTATTAATACAGGAGTATAACTGCTCATGGGGGATAATTGTGGGTAGTTCTGTTAAAATCTGTATTCATGGGGCTGATGAGGTTAGAGAGGTTAACACTCAAGTGGAAAATAAAATAATTACAATATTAAAAGGCTGTTTGAAAGTGAAAGGGATACCTATGCATGTACTGGTGGCTTCACTTCTAGCAAGCAAGTGGGCAAAAGCAAAGCTGGGTCAGTAGTCTGTTGAGGGAACTATATGAAGGACAGTGCTGTCTTCAAAAAATAACAATGGTGGGTGAAAGGAACCTAAATATTTATTTTAGAAAGAAGACTAACAACTATTAGGATTTATACAAATAATAAATAATGTGGGTAAAAATCAAATATCATTTTTAGCTACTCTCTTACTAAAAGAAAAATGAGACATTGGACAAGGAGCTGGAAGACAGAAGTTTTAAAATGGATGAAAAGAAAACATGAGTAAAACATAAGTAATCCATGAAACTTACTGCTGCAGACAAAGTTGAAGCTAATACTTCAGCAGATACAAATTAGGACCAGTTGTGAGATCATCAAGAAGCCAAACACCACAGGAATTTCTGCATAGCAGTTTTTTTAGCTCTCCACGCTGTCCATTCCCCTCTCTAAAGGAATGAAATCAGAACATCAAGTCCTGCACTTCAGGGAGAAAAATCAACAACTAAGAAGAAATCTAAACCACCAACCATTCAAGTCAGAATTGTACTTTACAGATTTGGGGGATTCTCTTTGAAACATCTGGCTTCAACTATAGAGACAGAATTTTGGACTACATTCTTTCTAGCTAAACTAGCATGGCGAGTTTAGCTTTTGCCTTTATATTGAGTGTATTTTGTTATTCTGTCTCCCTATCTGTTAGAGACACAGTCAAAGCTTCCTATGTTTACAGAATGTCTGCAAAAACCATGAGATTTTTTGGGTGAGGGAAAACTGACCACAAGTGCTGAATGTTCAGAGATGGTCTCAAAATTCAGCTGATGACTAAACATAGGCTTGGGAACAGCAGTCTCTCCTGCTTCCCCAAAATCAGTGTGCTGCATTAAAAGCATCCAGGAAGTTGAGTGATCTATCTTATTTTTTTTCTGTAAAGGAAAAATAGAGGAATTTTTTTTTTCCTAGTAGCAAGACTTGGATTGTGCCAGCTTTGCACTTTTCAAATTGTTTCATTTGTGTTTGGATCTCAGCTGGGCATGTTCTCCCACTGTGCACACACATGCAAATAATCTTCAGCATTTTCTGGGGAGAAGGAGAAATAGCACGCAAAACCCCAAACACTGTCCTTTTATGCCCAAAATACTAACTCTTTCACCAGTCCTTTAAAAAAGAACCAGCACACCAGCTCATCTCTCTCCCTTTTTATACCCTCTGACCAGAGAAGTGAGAATTCAGTGAAGTCTGGGTTAGTGTTTGCTGGATCCATAGTCCAATATCCTTAGCAAAAAAGAGGAGCAGCCGATTCCCACCCAGTGAATATCCTCCTGAAACCAGAGTGAGCTGGTGTTCACTACAGCAAACTTCAGCAAGGCAAAGCCTTACTGTAGGACTGAGGAGCAGAAATGCTCACTTACCTACCACAGAAATTGTGCTGAAAGAAGGAACCATACTCCTAAATATGAAAATAGTGATCTAGTTGCTGGAACATCTTTCCCTGAAAGTTCTATTCACTCCTTACCTTGCTTTCATGACTTCCTTATTTAGCTGAAGAGTCCAGCCAGATAAAGCAAAGCATTAGGTAATATTACAAAAAAAACCCCATTTCTCTTCTCTTCTCTTCTC
>VZRI01001020.1:5865-29092 GCA_013397515.1 Upupa epops | reverse complement strand
CTTCTCCCCAATTCCTAATGATAGGATGAGGGGAAGTGGCCTCAAGCTGCATCAGGAGAGGGTTAGATTGGCTCTGAGGAAGGAGTTCTGTCCTGAGAGAGTGGTTGGGTGCTGGCTCAGGCTGCCCAGGGAGGCAGTGCTGTCCCCATCCCTGGAGGGGTTTAAAAACCGAGTAGAGAGACACCTGAGGCCATGCTCTATGGGTTGGGGAGCTGTTGAGATGAGGGCTGGACTTGCTGGAGGTCCTTTCCAGCCAGGATGATTCTATGATCGACCCATTTCTTGTAAGGCTTAGTCTCAAAGCCTGTGGTGAAGAAGAGAGGAAGAGGAAAGCAAAGCACGTGTGCAGCCAGGCTGAATAGTTGTGGTGCAGTCTTAGAGGAAGAAGGACTGGAGAAGTTAATTAGCCATCACCCACGTCTCCAGGCGGGCTTGGTGTGCCCTCAGAATGCGAGGCACTGCTCAAGCCGGTTGCGTATGCGCTCACTCCGGTTTGTTTTCAAACTGGGGGTTTGTGCGAGGCTCAGCACACTCTGTCTGCATTTCAATGCCTTGAGGAAGGTTGGCTTCTTTCTTGTGAGAAGGGCTGTGTTTACGTGAGTGAAAAAGTTAATGCTCTGGATCACCACGTCCGACGCCCCCGGTCCCGGGGACCCCATTCACGGGCTGTTTGACTGGAGAAGTGAAATCCGCTTTGTTGCAAAGCAACGCCTTGCAGGGAAGCAAAAATGCCCCTCCTGTTAAATCGCTTTCCAATTTTGGGGATAATGATGTGTTTAATTTACCACAAAACACGGTGAGCTCCTGCGACTCGTCATTCAGCTTCGTTTGAGTTCAGTTCAATCCCCTGTTTTTCCATGCTGGTGAAATGGATCCGTAGGGATTGCTTGGGGGGGAGGGGGTCGCTTCAGTTGATTGTTGGTTTGCGAGCACTTAATTGGGGGGTTTCTTCATGCTGGCAAAAAGAGGGTCCCTGGTGTCTGAAAGGAGTGATAGGTTTACTATCTGCTGTGCTAGCCATGGCACAGACAGGGCCCAGAAGCCATTAAAGCTTCAGACTGTGTGGGGACAACGTGCTGAACACGTTCTCCTGTTTCTAGTTTGCACCGTGAGCCGCAGGGTACCGCTCAGCCCAGATCATTTCCAATAGCATCATCTTTTCCTGAGCTTCCCTGAAGAGCACAACTGGCTTCACAGGTTGCCTTCGCTAGTCTTCACTACTCCAGTTGACTAAGTTCTCTGATCACTGGCCACTCACCCTGGTGAGGATGCTGCAGGCACTGCCCTGTGTTTGGGGACTGCAGTGCAACAAGGGTCAGGGGAGAGTCTGGCATCTGGACAAGAACAACCCCAGGGACCGGGATAGGGTGAGGACTGACCTGTTCACATGCCCCACGTGGAGAAGGGACAGGCAACCCAGCGCTGGCTAAGCTCAAGGTGGCCTCTTTTAACCTCCCCCTCTAACCCACCACCACTCCTCGGAGCCGGCTCCCGAGGTCTGCTCCTTCTCTCCGTTCCCAGACACGTGTTTACTGCAGATGTTAGCACAAAGCTTAAATTTTGAGAAGGACATCCGTGGGAAGCACTGTTCTCCCTGAACTCAGCATTCCTATTTTAGCACTGTCCCAGGTTAATCTTCATTTCAACGGCGACGTGTGGACGTCTGTGGGACTGTCTGCTCAATGTGTATGTACAGCTGGCAGCTACAGGACAAACCCTTTGCTCCCTAGGAACAGACTCCAGCACACAGACAGCTTCGAAGTCATCGTCCTAGGTTGATGGCATCATCTTTTGGAGGTCTGATGGCCACTGAACAGTCACAGAATGATGGAGGATGGCAAAGCCCTCTGAGCTCAGCCAGCCCAGTACCTGGCATCACCCCATCGGCCAGACCAGGGCACTCAGGGCCACAGCCAGGCTGTCCTTCAACACCTCCAGACACGGGGACTCCCTCAGTTCCCTGGGCAGTCCAGTCCAGGCTCTGAGCACGCTTTCCCTGAGGAAGGGCTTCCTAACCCTAACCCTGTCCAGGCTCTGAGCACCCTTTCCCTGAGGAAGGGATTTCTAATGTCCAATCTAACCCTCCCCTGGCAGCTTCAGGCCCTGCCCTCTTGTCCTGGTGCTGGTTGCCTGGGAGAAGAGCTTGACTCCTACCTGACAGCATCCTCCCTTCAGGGAGCTGGAGAGAGGGAGAAGACCCCAACCCTGAGCCTCCTCGTCTCCAGGCTGAATGCCCTTCAGCCTTTCCCTGCAGTCCCTTCCCCAGCCTCATTGCTCTTCCAGACCCAGTGCAGCTCCTCAGTGTCCTTCTTGAAGTCCCAGTGCCTCCCATTGTCACCACTAACTGCGTGTTCTCCAGTTCTGAAGTGTTTGAAGGCTCTTTCATTCCTCTGCTTCGCTAGCAGCCTTTCTTCCAACCTGGGTATCCCAAAGCTCTGTGAGACACTGGGGATCTGAGTCAGTGTCCCCAGAGCCCTTCTCCAAAGAAGGAATAGGAGCTGCTGCTGAGACAAACCTCAAACTAGTGAAAAATCAGGGTAAATCTGAGTGCAAACTGGGCAAGGGGAGAGGCTCTGCTTGCGGGACGATGCTCGAGCAGAGGAGCCGTGACTGACTCGACGAGGATTTGCTATCGAAGCAAACCCAAGAAGGCAGGAATTCATTTCCTGCCCATGGAAACTGCTTCTCCCACCACAAATACGACCAGGACATTTGATGAAACCTACTTATTACCAAGGGCCAGATAACTGCGGTCCTTATGCAAGCACAAGGTTCGCTGCGAGTTGACTGAGGACAGCAGAGCTTGGCCCCGCGCTCGCTCTTTTCCATCGCAAATGACTTCATCCGTAATTTCCTCTCCTTCCATTTCTCAGTAACTGCAGAAATGTGAGCTCCTCGTTTCATTCCCAGTCAATAACAGCTTGGAGGGCTCTCTCTAAGTGCAACTTTATCTTTCATGGTAACAGGATCAAGGGGTGCATCGTGGCCAGGATGTTTTACTTAGCGGAGATAAATCTGCGTTGGGATAACTGCAGAGCCAGCAAGCAGTGAGTCCCACTGCCTGAGTTCTGCCAGCTAAGTAGAACAAGAAAGACTGGGGGTTTTGAAGAGCAGGGCCCTGGGGTGCTGTAAAGGGCTGAATTGATATTGAAGGGAGGAGAGCAGCTCCCTGATGAGGAAAAGCTGAGGGAGCTGGGGCTCTGGAGCTGGGAGAAGAGGAGGCTGAGGGGGGACCTCATTCCTGTCTCTAGCTCTGTGAGGGGTGGGTGTCAGGAGGATGGAGCCAGGCTCTGCTCAAGGGCATCTGGGGACAGGACAAGGGGCACTGGGTGCCAGCTGGAACAGAGGAGGTTCCCTCTCAATCTCAGCAGGACCTTCTTCCCAGGGAGGGTCCTGGAGCACTGGACCAGGCTGCCCAGGGGGGCTGTGGAGTCTCCTTCTCTGCAGACGTTCCAGCCCCGCCTGGCTGTGTTCCTGTGCCACTGGGTCGGGGTGATCCTGCTGTAGCAGGGGGGTTGGACTGGATGATCTGTTGAGGTTCCTTCTGATTCCCAAGGATTCTATGATTCCAGGCTGAAAGGATATTCCTTGGCAAAATGAATTACCTCAGCAAGAGCAGAGTAAGGCTTCCATTGTGGGAAACCTCTGCTGCTTGGGGTGCCTGTTCTTTGCTTGCCGTCGCCATCTGTCCTGTCCCATCAGCCCGCTTCCAAGTCAGGCTTGGGAGATTGATAGCACCGTTCAGCTGGAAGCTCTTTGCTCCAGCCTACCCCAGCCCCAAGAGCAGAGCCTGCCTGTTTCCCAGCCCCAAGGTTGAGGCCCAGCAGTAACCGTGAGTAGCCATGACCGCGGTGTCTGTGGGGCTGGAGGGGCTGAGGCGGTCACAGGGGGTGCCTGTGTTTCATCAGACGACAGCTCTGGGTAATATCCTGCGTTAGGGTGAGGACTCAGAGCAGTGTCTGGCCCAAAGCACTTTGTTGTCGCTGCTTTTTTCCCCGTCCAGTGAACGCTGAGTTGTTTTGTCTGTTTGAGATGGAGACAACGGGCACTGACCATCATCTGTCTTGTGAGTCAAAGAGGCCAGAGCTCATGGGTTTGAGGCTCCTCTCTCAGTCTCTCCTCCTCAGTCTTGTCATGTCTTCACAGAAAAGGAACCAACTCATTTATTTCAGGGATCTTTAGAGAAGAACCAGGTCAGCAGGAGACATCTGCCTGGTCCTGGGCTGGAGACTGGCAAAACTGACGTGACCTTGTAAAACTCCTCCTCGTCTTCTTGGCTTGGGTTTGACAAAGGAAAAGCAGAAGAGAGTAAATACTGAGGGTCTGCTCATGAATAAACAGGCTGTTCCTGCTCCTCGGAGCTGAGTGTTGGAATAACGAGGAGGACGAAAGCCCCAGGATAAATAAGTTCAATCCAACTGCCCCTAAGCTGAGGTCCCATCCGAGCGAGACTCTCTGGAGAAATGGAGTCTGGATGAGGCCGGAGACTCTGTCACCTCCTCACCCACTCCGAGAAGGTCTCTCCAGGTCAGGGATGAGACCGGCAGTGGAAAAAGCCATGTGGAAAGCTGGGGTTTGCCACTGTTTCCAGGCTATTTGTTCTGCGGGTGACTGAAGGGAGGGCTGGAGTCTGTGCGGCTGTCAGTGTGCCACCTTTGAACGGCTTCTCCTCCAGAAACCAGAGCACCAACCGCATGCTCCAATTGGTCCTAATTGTTACAGGAAGGCTTCTGAGCACTTCCAAGCCCAGCTTTTTCCACTGAGCTTGTATTACAAAATATTTCTGGAATTAGATGGAGCAAGGAAAAAAAAGAACAGCTTTATTTTCTGCTTTTTTGGGAGTTTCACTCCCCCCCCCCCTTCCTTTCACAACTTGTACTTTCTGCTGCGATGCCTCCGAAACAAATCCGACCCCATCCTGGATGTTGAACTGGTTTTCTTGCTCTGTGAACTGTGACACCCTCAAGCACCAGGCTGGAAATCGGGGTTGGCAGCCCTGGGCTGAGCAGTGGTGCTATTTGTAACCTGGAGCGCTCTGTATCCCGCTCTCCTGCAGGATCCCCTGCCCTCACCGGCACTGGAACCATCGCTGTCACGGTGGATGATGTCAACGACAACGTCCCCGCGTTCGCCTTGCCTGTGTATTGTGCCACTGTTCCGGAGGATGCTCCTACGGGGACAGATATTTTGCTCGTCAGCTCCTCGGATGCTGATGCTTGGACCAACGCAGTGATCAGGTAGGTCGTTTACTGCTGCTCCCTGTAACGCCGCCTCACTCCTCGCCTGAGCAAGTTTGCTTCCCCGCTGTCCATCACCAGCCTCCCATAAAATTGCAAGAGCCAGAAGGACAAACAGAGCTGAGCAGCTGAATTGCTCTGACAAATCTGGGTTTGGGGGGGGGTGTTTGTGTTGTTTGGAGGGGTTTAGAGTTCTCTTAAGGACAAGGAGGGCTCTGCTCTTGTCTTAAGGTTTTCCCTCAGTGAAAAGCAAAGCAGTTGACTTGGTGGGAAGGTTAATAGGTGAGATGTCTATTTCTCACCAAGTATAAAGGCAGATAAACTTCATCAAAAATATAGTAAACGGGTCTCAAACCAACAACCCCCCCTGAAACTCAGAATAGTCCGTTCAGCTTGCAGTCTTTATGTTCACATTTTCCACCGGAAGGAATTGCAGGTACAGGCTGTGAGGGACTGTCACCGCTGACTGCCATCGCCTTGCATGGCCTTGGAAAGCCCTTTGCCTTCTATCACAGACTCATTCGGGTTGGAAAAGACCTTTGGGATCATTGAGCCCAGCCGTTAACCCTGCTCTACAAGGTCACCTCTAAACTCTATCTGCTAACACCGCAGCTAAANCACCCCCAGCTCCCTCAGCCTCTTCTCATCAGCCTTTCCCCCCAGGCCCTTCTACAGCCTCATTGCTTCTCTGGACCCACTGCAGCCCCTCAACCTCTTTCTTGAAGTGTGGGGTCTAGAACTGCCCCCAGTACTTGAAGGGAAGCTACCCCAGTGCCCATGGAAGGGGACAGAATGATGCTGCTACTCCTGTTGCCCACGCTCATGCTGATCCAAGCCAGGATGCCATGGCCTTTTGTGCCACCTGGGCACCCTGCTGGCTCCTGTTCAGCCAGTTGTCCCCCAGTGCTGCCAGGTCCCTCTCTGCCAGGCTGCTCTCCAGCCACTCAGCCCTGTCTGTAGCTGCAAGGGGTTGAATGGCTTCTCAGAGCTAAGCGCAGTTTAGATGACCACTTGTTTAGATAACTCGATTGCTTTTACAAGAAGTTACCGAGGAGGTCCTGTTTCATCACCCGAGCTGCCGTTGCACATCATGCCAGAGATGCTGCAGACCACTGAGGAGTCCACAGAAACCACGGCCTCCCTGTAGCCTCCCCTTCTGTTTGATGTGGCCAGCAGTTGTCACTGAAAGCCAGGGCATTCTGCGGGTAACTCGATGGGCTCCTGGTGCCTTCAGCTCCGAAGGAAAATTGCAGAAGGCAAGGCGTGAAATGGGTCCCATTCAGGAAAACCAGGACAACAGCTCCAGCCGGGCGTTTTTGCTTTCAGTGCCAAACGCTTGGCAGAGCTCAGGCACAGCATCCCAGAACCACAGTGTCAGGGATTGGAAGGGACCTCAAAAGAGCGTCCAGCTCAATCCCCCTGCCACAGCAGGAGCCCCTAGATCCAGTGGCACAGGAACAGCCCAGGAGGGTTTGAAATGTCTGTAGAGAAGGAGACTCCACAACTTCTCTGGGCAGCCCCTTCCAGGGCTCTGGCACCCTCACTGAGAAGAAGTTGCTTCTCCTCTTGATGTGGAACCTCCTCTGTTCCAGCTGACACCCCGTTCCCCTTGTTCTAGCACTTGGTGCCCCTGAGCAGAGCCTGGCTCCTTCCTCCTGACTCCCACCCTTTCCATCTTGATCAACAGTCCATGGGGTCCCCCCTCAGTCTCAAGAGCCCCAGCTCCCTCAGCCTTTCCTCAGCGGGGAGCTGCTCCCCTCCCTTCAGCATCCCTGTGGCTCTGCGCTGGACACCCTCCAGCAGCTCTGTGTCCTTCCGGAACTGGCACAAGATTCCAGATGTGATCTCAGCAGGGCAGGGTAGAGGGGGAGGAGCGGGGTTGAACACTGGAACAGGTTGCCCAGGGAGGGCTTTCCTCATCAGGGAAATGTTCAATGCAACTGCACTGGGTGCAGGGCTGAAGCTTGGCTGTTACTGGTGTCACTGGCAGAAATAATGAAGATGCTGAGTGGCAGTGACAAGCTGGAGATTATCCGCTGGGAACCGATGTACTGTGAAGGGAAGACAAAGCAGATTCATATTAATTATCAATCGGAAGGGGATGGAGGTCACCTCAGCACATTGAACTGCAAACGCCTCCCTCTCTGCTTTGAACTTGCAGGCTATGGAAGTAGCTTCTCGATTTATTTCTGTTCAGAAGATCTATGAATAAATACCTCTGGGAGATCTCAGAGCAGCCTTCCAGTCCCTGAAGGGGGCTCCAGGAGAGCTGGGGAGGGGCTGTTCCCAAGGGCTTGGACTGGTAGGAGCAGGGGGAATGGTTTCCAGCTGGAAGAGGGGAGGTTGAGACTGGAAGGCAGGAGGAAGTTCTTCCCCAGGAGGGTGCTGAGACCCTGGCCCAGGTTGCCCAGGGAGGTTGTGGCTGGCCCCCAGCTCCCTGGCAGTGTTCAAGGCCAGACTGGCTGGGGCCTTGAGCACCCTGGTCTGGTGGGGGGTGTCCCTGCTCTTGGCAGGGGGGCTGGAACTGGATGATCTTGAAGGTCTCTCCCAACCTGACCCATTCTCTGAGTCTACGAATGTCCTTCAGAAAAGGAAGTCCAATAGAGCAGAGCTGTGTTAGGGCAAAGCCAGTTGTGCAGAAAACAGTCAGATTTTCTTTCCAACCGACTCCCAGCCAAAAATAGAAACTTGATGTTTTGGCATCTTGAGATCTTGGAAAAGCATCCAAAATTACCATTTATGAATTTGCAAAACAATGAGGCTTTTAATTCTATTCACTCTTACTCCAAGGAACTATTTCTGGCAAGCTGCTTGAGAAGAAAAGGGTTCCGTGCAAAGCAGGGGTGATGGATGAGATCGCATCCCCTCATCAGAATGATCAGGGTGCCCTTGCATTTCTTCCGTGTGGCTGAATTGCTTTCCTTTCTCTGCCATCTGTCTTTGTCGTTCACTCAGGACCTTGTAGTGGAATGGCTGATAGAAACAGTTGTCAGAAGTAGAATCCTAGAGTCCTTAGGGATCCGAAGGAACCTGGAAAGCTCATCCAGTCCCATCCCATTGCCACAGCAGGATCCCCCAGACCCAGTCACACAGGAACACAGCCAGGCGGGGCTGGAACGTCTGCAGAGGAGACTCCACAGCCCCCCTGGGCAGCCTGTTAGGGTTGGTTTCAGGTTCTTTTGGTTGGGTCTTTTATTTTACAGCGTTCGAGACTCAAGAACATGTGTTGCTTTGTTTTTCTTGGGGTAGAATTTATCCCGATTCAGCATTTAGAGTCCTGCAAATCTTATAAAATATGACTGACACAAAGAAACTGAGAGGAGCCAAAGCGACCAGAACGAGTAAGGTCATCTTGTCAGAGGTGCTGAGCACACAGGACTCCTTCCCAGTCTTGTTAGAGCCTATTTCTAAACCAGAGCTTGGGTTTCCAAAGCTCCTCTGCTGCAGTTTTCATCTAAAGTCCAAATAAAATGGACTCTGCTGTGCAAGAACAGATCATCTTCTGCAAAGCCCTCTCCTCTCTTCTTTCTGCTGCTGCTCTGTGAGCAAATTGGAGGAGGCTGGTGAGGTTGGTCATAGAATCCTTAGGGATCAGAAGGGACCTTGAGTGATCATCCATTCCAACCCTCCTGTCACAGCAGGATCACCCAGACCAAGTCCAGGCGCATTTCAAACCTCTCCAGAGAAGGAGAACCCCCAAACCCCCCGGGCAGCCCCCCTCCCCATGCCCTGTCACCCTCCCTGGGAAGACGTGGCACACGTGAGCAGTCAGGTTAAAGACAGAGCAGAGAGGAGGGGTCAGCACAGGCTCGAGACGAACTGCTTTTCTGCCAGCTGCTGCCACTGAAGCTCAGGGAGGGTTGTTTTGGGGTTTGTCGGCTTGGATTGGGATTTATTTGTTACCTAATTATTTGTTAGCTGCATTGAGGTAGCCTAGCTGGTTTGCATGTGGCTGTGCTCAGATACAGCTCAGAATATCCCACAACAAACACAATTGGTCTCCCTGTTTCTTTTTAAAGGGGGTGTTGGTAGCCCCTTTCCCCCAGGAAAGCCGGAGCCGTTCGCTCATACCATAAACCAGAGTTCCTTGTGTTCCTTAGCTCCTCACATGGGGTTAAAGCGTTGCAAATCACAGATGCAATCTGCCCGTGCTGCTGCTATTTAGGGAGATTTAAGTGGTGCTCTAGGCTCTGCTCGCATTCCTTCCACCCTAAATGCACACTGCTATGGCTGGAGAATAATTACATATGGCCATCATATTAGATCATAATTAAGCAATTAAACTCTGCTCAGGGCATTCTGTAGAGATTAATGACTGAGCAGGAGAAGTTGCCACAGCTTATTGCACAGGCTGGCTGTCAAAGCTCTAGGCTTCGGGCCAGTCTGATTAGGTTTGTCGTAGCCTGTTCTGAATTTGAAGAGATGAAGATAGGAGTATCGTGCTCGTTCATCAAAGCTGTGTTCTCGGGAGGCTTTTATAGGTTCATATACCTCAAAAAAAAAGCCCTCACTGTGCTGTTCCCAGCCTTTTCTGCAGCAGCGATGCTCAACCACAGCTGTGGGGGTTTGGGCAGGGTTGTAACTGTGCGTGGAAAAGCTGTTCATTTCAGCTAGGGGGGTGTTTTCCTTTTGTTTCATACAACTCGTGCTCTGAATGAAGAAGAAACGTCAGGTTGGGTGAAGCTGTGAGCAACCTAGCGGACGGTGTCCTTGCCCATGGCAGCGTGGCTGCACTAGATGATCTTCGAGGTCCCTTCCAAGCCAAACATTTGATGGCTCTCTTTAAGATCCAGCCCAGTGCTCCACATCTTGATGAACATAGCTCTGTGGTTACTAATTTGCCTTGAATTCATAGTCATAGAAAGTTCCAGGCTGGAAGGCACCTCCAGAGGTCACCTAGTCCACCTCCCTCCACAGGCAGGGACAGCTCTCCCTAGGGCAGGTTGCTCAGAGCCTCCTCAAGCCTGACCCTCAGTGACTCCAGGGATGGGGCCCCCACCGCCTCCCCAGGCAGCCCATTGCAGCCATCAACCCCCTCCCAGTGAAGAGCTTTTTTCTCCTCTCCAGCCTCACTCTCTCCTTTCCCAGCTGGAACCCAGAGCTCCTTGTCCTATCCATACAATCCCTTTGGAATAGCCCTTCCCCACCTTCCTGGAGCCTTCCCCAGGGACTGGAAGGCCAAAAGAATTGCTGTGAATTAACACTGAACTCTTGAAGAGCAAAGCTCAGCTGAGTATGAATTGCAAATGCTCGTATTAATGTGGAGATTTGCCCCCACTTTCTTTCAGAAATCAGTATTCTTTCTGTTCTAGAGAGTCATATGGAATGCCAGCCTTTTGGAATGGCGTTTAAAGTATGATCCCAGGGGAATCACAACTAGAGGATGCCTCAGCATCAGAGGAAATCTGACTCTGTATTGGAGTAGCTCCAAACGTAGACTGTCTCAGTCTGCCTCTCACGTATTCGAGGGCAGTCTGTGTCTGGAAATCCCCTGAAGCACCCTTTGTCACAGGGCTCACAGTATGGAAGAGGAAAAGGTGGGGACAGTCAGGTACCCACCAGCAGAACAGCCTGAGGGGTGCAGAAGATGATGTGAAAGTGGCAGACTGCCGTACAAGATACTGACCACGTTTCCCCCCCTTGTGTTGTTCTATTCTTGTCCGACAGCTACAGGCTCATCGGTGGCGATTCGCAGTTCACAATCAACCCTTCGACGGGACAGATCATCACCAGTGCTCTCCTTGATCGGGAGCTGAAGGAGAACTACACTTTGGTGGTGGTGGCCAGCGATGGTGGCTTCCCCAGGGCTCTCTCCAGTTCCACCAGTGTGCTTGTCTCCGTGGCCGATGTCAATGACAACCCACCCAAGTTTCAGCACCATCCCTACGTCACCCACGTCCCATCGCCTGCTGCTTCAGGTAACCATGGTGCTGCTTCGGGTTCTGCAGGTGGCACAAACCTCCTAGCAGAATTCAAAGCGGAGTCACAACAGCTGTTTCCGAGATGCTCCTGGGCAGCTGTTGCCCAGGTACTGGAGCGGGTCCAGAGGAGAGCAATGAGGGTGGGGAAGGGACTGGAGGGAAAGGCTGATGAGGAGAGGCTGAGGGAGCTGGAGGTGTTCAGCCTGGAGAAGAGGAGACTTAGGGGGAGTCCTATCACTCTCTATAAATAACTACCTGACGGGAAGTTACAGACAGATGGGGGTCAGGCTCTTCTCCCAGGCAACCAGTGACAGGACAACAGGGTAGGGCCTGAAGCTGCCAGGAGTGGGGTTAGGTTGGATGTTAGGAAGCCTTTCCTCATGGAAAGGGTGATCAGAGCCTGGAAAAGACCACATCAGCCAGATTAGAGCACTAAGGGCCACAGCCAGTCTGTCCTTCAACACCTCCAGCACTGGGGACTCCACCACTGCCCTGCCCTGGATTTACATGGGGATGGAGTGAATTTACAGCAAGATTCTGCTAATTTGAGCTTTTTTCCCCAAGACTTAGAACAACTATTGTTGGGGACCTCTACTATTTCAAGCAGTCAAGGGATTGAGGAGTTAATAACATGATCACTGTGTCCCAGATTGCCCAAAGTGCAGTCCGAGTGGTGACACCGAGATGGTTTAGGGAACCAAATTGCCTTTAAAAGAACAAAAGGAAAAACCCGAGGACTCGTTTCCACGACTTGGGTTTTCTCTCTCCATTTTAAACAATTGCAAATACTTCTCCTTTTTATGGAAGAGTGAATTTGTTGACATTTCTTCCCTGGGTCCAGAACAGCATAATGAAATGATTCTATTACTGCGCTGGGGAGGGCTGGGCTTCCTCTGTTGTTAACTTAGCATGAACGTAGGGGGACCCATGCACTTGCTGACTTGCAGTGTCCTCAGCTGATAGGAAGAGTGTGGCCAGCAGGGCTAGGGATGTCATTCTCCCCCTGGACTGGGTGCTGGGGAGGCTTCACCTCGAGTACTGGGGGCAGTTCTGTATGCCCTTCACTTCAAGCAAGAGAATGAGGGGCTGGAGTGGATCAGGGGAGCAGTGAGGCTGGGAAGGGACTGGAGGGAAAGGCTGATGAGGAGAGGCTGCTGCTGTTTAACCTGGAGGAGACCCAGTGGNGAGGGAAAGGTTGATGAGGAGAGGCTGCTGGTGTTTAACCTGAAGGAGACCTAATGGGGGACCTTATGACTCTCTATTACTACCTGAACAAAGTTATAGAGAGGGTGGGATTGGTGTCTTCTCCCATGCAATCAGCACCAGGATGAGAGGGCAGGGTCTGAAGCTGCCAGGGGAGGGTTAGGCTGGATGTTAGGAAGCCCTTCCTCAGGGAAAGGGTGCTCAGAGCCTGGGCTGGACTGCCCAGGGCAGTGGGGGAGTCTCCATCCCTGGAGGTGTTGAAGGACAGCCTGGCTGTGGCTGTTAGTCTGGCTGATGGGGTGATGTCAGGTCCTGGGCTGGGCTGGCTGAGCTCAGAGGGCTGTTCCAGCTTCAATCATCCTGTGTCCTGTGATCACTTTGATTTCAAAGGAGATATTAAGGTCTAACATTATTTGGAAGGCTGGAAATAATAATTGGGAATTATTTTACTAGCAGGAATGATGTGCATTTAAAAACCCAACCCCGAATAAGACCCCAACACAGACTCTGAAACAGCTTTTCCAAAAATAAGGAAGAAACCCTCTGAACTTCACCAAGGCTTTTGCTTTGATTCTGATCACAGAGCACCCAGTGTTTGTTTGGAAAGAAGCAGCTTCATTTCCTTCTTAGTTTTTATCAAGTTTAAAAGAGGGAGATGGTGAGAACACTTACAGAGTTACTGAGGGTGCAGAAGACCTCTCAGTTCACAGAATCACAGTGTTAGGGGCTGGAAGGGGCTTTGAAAGATCACCCAGTCCAATCCCCCTGCCACAGCAGCATCCCCTAGATCCAGTGGCACAGGAACACATCCGGGCTGGTTTTAATCAATTCCAGAGAAGGAGACTCCACAACCCCCCTGGGCAGCCCCTTCCAGGGCTCTGATGATCAAGTCCAGCCTCGAATAATGATAATAAAAAATAAGATTTGATTAACTGAAACAAAAATGTTCAATTCTTTCCCTGCCTCAGCTCTCACAAGGGTTTGAATGCTGTTCTTGTCCCAACATTCCTCCCCCTGAGTACAAATCATCGCACATGACAGAGTGACATGAAGTGTAGTGGGATGGGGACGCTGTCAGAGTCGTTCCTGCCCTTGAATGATTTTGCCTGAAGAGATTGAAAACAACAGGGTTTTTATTCAAGAGGAGAGTTTTTCTAAATTTCAGGAGCAGTGGAGCATCACCCGAGCGGTTCCTAAATCGACTGGACAGTGTCAAAAGGGAAAGACGTGCTGGGTGTTGGGTCTGTAAAGGCTGCTGCAAAAGAGCACCTTCAATTCTCCTTGGACTCGAGAAATGCAGAGCAAATGGTGCCTGGATGGGCGAGCTCATTGTGAACCTTAAAATTCAAAGAGCTAAAATGTAAAATAGTGATGCTACTGCACTCGTGTGCCGTAGTTTGGTGTCTCAGGGGACTGGCATCTTTAGCTGAGAATCATGGAATCATGAATGAGGTCCCCCCTCAGCCTCCCCCCAGCTCCAGAGCCCCAGCTCCCTCAGCCTTTCCTCAGCAGGGAGCTGCTCTACTCCCTCCATCCTCTTCGTTGCTCTACACTGGACACCCTCCAGCAGCTCTGTGTCCTTCTGGAACTGAGGGGCCCAGCACTGGACACAGTACTGCAGATGAGGTCTCACCAGTGCAGAGTAAAGGGGAAGAAGAACCTCTCACAGCATTAAAGCTGGTGGCTGTTGGGGATGAAGGAGCAGTGTCTGGGCAATAGGAAGCCAAGGGGCTGCAGGGGAAGGCAGATGTGTGGGTAAATGGCCTTGGGTGCTGCCCGTTCACACACAGAACCTTAATCATTGCTGATTTCCAAGGGCTTTTCCAAGTGGATGAATAAACCATGAGGGTGCTGAGGCACTGCAACAGGTTGCCCAAGGACGTTGTGGATGCCTCATCCCTGGAAGTGTTCAAGGCCAAGTTGGATGGGGCTCTGGGCAACCTGGTTTAGTGGGAGGTGTCCTTACCCATGGAAGGGGGTTGGGACTAGATGATCCCTTCCAACCCCAATGGTCTGTGGTTCTAGCACCACCCTAACACTCTCTGTTATTAGAGTCTTCTACATTACGCTCTTAAATGGCTGCACTGCCTGTGTTCTTCGTTTTCAGGTTCATTCGTGTTTGCTGTGACGGTCACCGACGCAGACGCTGGTTCCAACGCCGAACTCCATTATTCCCTTGTGGGGAAAAACTCCGAGAAATTCCACATCGATCCGGCGAGGGGAGCGATCCTGGCTGCCAACCCGCTGTCAGGAGAGTCTGAAGTCACCATTTCTGTTCACGTGAGGGATGGTGGCCGGTACCCCAAGACAGACTCCACGACCGTCACTGTGAGGTTCGTGAACAGAGCAGAATTTCCTCGGGTTCAGGCCAATCAGGAGACCTTCACGTTTCCTGAAAACCAAGCGGTGGGGACGCTCGTCACCACTGTCTCTGCGTCCTCAGCCAGAGGAGGCTCCTTATCTTACTACATCGCCAGTGGGAACCTGGGCAGCACCTTCCTGGTGGATCAGGTGACGGGACAGCTCTCTATCGGGCAGCCTCTAGATTTTGAGGCCATACAGAAATATGTGGTCTGGATAGAGGCCAGAGATACGGGCTTTCCTCCCTTTTCCTCATACAAGAAAGTGGAGGTGACGGTGATAGACGTCAACGACAACGCACCGGAATTCGAGCAGGATCCCTTCGTGGCGGAAATAGTGGAGAACCTGTCCCCTCGGAAGATCCTGACTGTGGCTGCTGTCGACAGGGACAGTGGTCTCAATGGACAGCTGGATTATGAAATCATCGAGGGCAACACGGAGAACAGTTTCAGTATCAATCGAGCCACTGGGGACATCAGAAGCGTCAGGCCCTTGGACAGGGAGAAATTGTCTCGCTACACGCTGACCATCAAAGCCTCAGATAAAGGCACCCCGCTGCAGAGCACAACGGTCAGCGTTATCATTAATATTTTAGATGAAAACGACAACGCTCCAAGGTTTTCCCAGATATTCAGTGCTTCCGTGCCTGAAAACGCACCCCTGGGCTTCACGGTAACCCGAGTCACGACCTCAGATGAAGACATCGGGGTGAACGCAGTCAGCAGATATTCCATCAGGGACACGAGTCTCCCGTTTACCATAAATCCCAGCACTGGGGACATCACCATCAGCCGGCCGCTGAACCGGGAAGACACCGACCGCTACAGAATCAGGATCTCTGCGCATGACTCCGGCTGGACGGTGAGCACCGATGTCACCATATTCGTCACGGACGTCAACGACAACGCCCCACGATTTACAAAGCCGTCCTATTACCTGCAGTGTCCTGAGCTTCCTGGGACAGGGCTGAAGGTCACTCGGGTTTCAGCCACTGATCCCGATGAAGGGTCCAACGGCCAAGTCTTCTACTTCATAAAGTCCCAGTCTGAGTTCTTCCGAATTAATGCCACCACAGGGGAAATCTTCAACAAACAGCATTTAAGGTACCAAAACTCCAGTGGATCGAGCCACTTCAACATCAATAGGCACAGCTTCATCGTTACGGCTTCAGACCGGGGCGCTCCACCCTTGATGAGCGAGACGACAGTCACCATTAACGTAGTGGACAGCAATGACAACGCCCCGCTGTTCCTCGCTCCCAAGTATTTTACTCCCGTTCCTAAGACCGTGAAGGTGGGCACCGAGTTGATGAAAGTTACCGCCGTGGATGACAAGGACTTTGGCCTGAACTCTGAAGTGGAGTACTTTCTCTCTGATGAGAGCAAACCCACTAAATTCAGGCTGGACAGGAGTACCGGCTGGATTTCGGTGTCGTCTTCACTGACGGCCGATTTGAACAGAAGCTTCCTGTTGAAAGTGAAAGCCAAGGACAAAGGCAATCCTCCGCTCTCATCCGAGGTGGCTGTTGAAATAGTAGTAACAGAGGAAAACTACCACACCCCGGAGTTCTCTCAAAGCCGAATGAGCGTCACCATCCCAGAGAGTCACGCTGTGGGAACCGTGGTGAGGACGGTGTCAGCCCGAGACAGGGACGCTGCTATGAACGGATTGATCAGATACAACATTTCCTCTGGGAATGAGGACGGCGTCTTTGCGATCAACACAACCACCGGTACGCTCGCGCTAGCAGAACCGCTGGACTTTGAGTTACGCCAAAAGCACGAGCTGGTTGTCACGGCCACAGATGGAGGATGGGTGTCCAGGACAGGCTCCTGCACCGTCACCGTCAATGTCGTCGATGTGAATGATAACTCTCCAGTGTTCAGCCCCGAGGACTACTTTCCCCATGTGCTAGAAAACGCCCCCAGCGGGACGACTGTTATCCGTTTAAACGCCACTGACGCCGACTCCGGCCCTAACGCCGTGATCGCCTATGCCATTCAGTCCTCAGATAGCGACCTCTTCGTCATCGACCCCAACACAGGAACACTCACCACCCAGGGATTTCTGGATTATGAAACGAAGCAAAGTTACCACTTAACAGTAAAGGCTTTTAACGTTCCAGATGAGGAGAGGTGCAGCTTTGCTAGTGTCAACATCCAGCTAGAAGGGACAAACGAGTATGTGCCCCGTTTTGTGTCCAAGCTCTACTATTTTGAGGTTTCGGAGGCAGCCCCCAAAGGTACTGTGGTAGGGGAAGTTTTTGCAAGCGATCGTGATATGGGAACTGACGGGGAAGTCCACTACCTTATCTTTGGCAACAGCAGAAAGAAAGGCTTCCAGATAGATGAGAAAAGCGGCCAGATCTACGTCTCGGGTCCTCTCGACAGAGAAAAAGAGGAGCGAATCTCTTTGAAAGTCCTTGCCAAAAATGCTGGGAGCATTCGTGGTGCAGATATAGACGAAGTGACTGTTAACATCACGGTGCTCGATGCCAACGATCCTCCTGTCTTTACCTTAGGAGCCTACAGCGTACGAATCAGCGAGGGTGTTCCTCCAGGCACCCACGTCACGTTCGTGAGCGCCTTCGATTCAGATTCCGTCCCAAGCTGGAGCAGGTTTTCCTATTTCATTGGGTCTGGCAATGACAACAGTGCCTTTTCCATCAACCCCCAGACAGGGCAGGTGACTGTCACTGCAGAGCTGGATCGGGAAACGTTGCCTGTGTATAACCTGTCTGTGCTGGCCATCGACTCGGGATCACCATCCGCTACAGGGAGTGCCTCATTGTTGGTGACTTTGGAAGATATCAACGACAACGGCCCTACTTTGTCCACCAGCGAAGGAGAAGTCACGGAGAACAACCGAGCAGGCACTCTCGTGATGACGCTCCAGTCGTCGGATCCCGATCTCCCTCCAAACCAAGGTCCCTTCACGTATTACTTGCTCAGCACTGGCCCTGCGACGAGTTATTTCAGCCTTAGCACCGGCGGCGTGCTGACCACCACGAGGGAGATTGACAGGGAGCAAATCAGTGACTTCTACCTGTCGGTGGTGACCAGGGACTCTGGCATTCCACAGATGTCTTCCACGGGAACTGTGCAGATCAAGGTAATCGACCAAAACGACAACCCGTCTCAGCCCAGGACAGTAGAAATCTTTGTTCATTACTATGGCAACCTCTTCCCAGGTGGAATTTTGGGCAATGTCAAGCCACAGGATCCAGACGTGCTTGACAGCTTCCAGTGTTCCCTCACCTCAGGAGTCACCAGCCTCTTCAGCATCCCCGGGGGGACCTGCGATCTGCACTCCCAGGCGAGGTCCACGGACGGCACGTTCGACCTGGCCGTCCTCAGCAATGATGGGCTGCACGGGGCCGTCACCAGCAGCATCCGCGTTTTCTTCATGGGCTTCAGCAACAGCACCATTGACAACAGCATCCTGCTCCGCCTCAGTGCCCACAGCGTGCGGGACTTCCTCACAAACCACTACCTCCACTTCTTGCGCATCGCCAGCTCCCAGCTGACTGGGCTGGGCACTGCCGTCCAGCTCTACGGGCTCTACGAGGAGAGCAACCACACCTTCCTGATGGCGGCCATCAAACGCGGCAACAACCAGTATGTGAATCCCAGCGGCGTGGCCACTTTCTTCGAGAGCATCAAGGATGTCCTCTTCCGCCAGAGCGGGGTGCGCATCGAGGCTGTGGACCACGACCGGTGCTTGCAAAGCCCCTGCCAGAATGGAGGGAGCTGCCTGAGGAGGCTGGCGGTGAGCCCGGCTCTGAAGAACCACGAGAGCATCCCCGTCATCATCCTGGCCAACGAACCCCTGCGGCCCTTCGTGTGCAGATGCATGCCGGGCTACGACGGGAGCCTGTGCGAGACGGACATCGACGAATGCCTCCCATCGCCCTGCCACAACGAGGGCACTTGCCACAACTTGGTGGGAGGCTTCTCATGCAGTTGCCCCGAGGGCTTCACCGGCATGGCCTGCGAGAGGGACATCAACGAGTGCCTTGCCAACCCCTGCAAAAACGGAGCCGCCTGCCAGAACTTCCCGGGGAGCTTCAACTGCCTTTGTAAAGCCGGGTATACAGGTATGCGTTCAATTATCTACATCCTAGCGCAGAAGAGAGAGGGAGAGGGAGAGAGGGGGCAGGAAGGTGCCTCTGTACCACTAGATCGTCTAAACATAGAGCATCCCCAACAGGCAACGAGGTCATGCATAATGAGCTGGTGGTGGTTATGAAAACTCAGAAGACCAGGTGCCCGGGGTATTTCTGGTTGAGCTGTGTCCTTGGGCAGCTCTCACGTTACCCGACTGCCAGGCAGAGATTCTTTACAAGAGCAGGTTTTAATTTCTGAAGTATGTAGGAACCGTTTCCAGCGCCGAAGCATGAGTCTGCTGTTATTGTTGTGCACATGGCGGTAGCATTTCAAGTCTGCGAGGAGTGTGCCAAGCGAGAAAGCCGGCCTCTACCCCAAATTGCTTACAGTCATACAAGACAGAAAACAGATGAAGAAGGATAGAGGGGGGGAAAACCAGAGTTCAGGCAAACAGAACAGGCTGTGCCTCTCGCACATTTTAGCCCCTTCTCGTTGTATTCTCCTTACGTCTGCAACTTTCCCACCTCTTCTCAGGAGCTCTTTCCTCTACTGTTTCTTACCTGCTCGAGGATAGCAGCATTTTAGCCCTAGAAAAGCAGGTCAGGGTTTGGGTCTGAGTGTTATAATTAAGAGCAAACCATTTTTATCCCCTACTGTGGTATTTTTTAAGGATTTTATAGAATCATTGAGTCATTAGGGATGGGAAGGGACCTCGAAAGATCATCCAGTCCAATCCCCCTGCCACAGCAGGATCTCCTAAACCAAGTGATGGTGGTACTCGATGATCTCAAGGGTCTTCTGCAGGCTGAAAGGGTCCATGATTGAAGGGGGGTAGTTAGCAGATCAAGAGAGGTTCTTCTCCTCTACTCTGCACTGGTGAGACCGCTTCTAGAGTACTGTGTCCAGTTCTGGGCCCCTCAGTTCCAGAAGGACACAGAGCTGCTGGAGGGTGTGCAGTGTAGAGCGGTGAAGATGATGAAGGGAGTAGAGCAGCTCCCTGATGAGGAGAGGCTGAGGGAGCTGGGTCTCTTGAGCTGGAAGGAGAGGAGGCNGTTCCAGCCCCGCCTGGTTGTGTTCCTGTGCCACTGGGTCTGGGTCTGGATGATCTTTCCAGGTCCCTTCCCATCCCTAGGGATTCTAGGATTCTCTGATCTGAAGGACACTGATGGGAGCCTCTGTGTGAACCTCACAAATTTTGCACGGAGCCTCAGGAAAGGAGCGATCCTTGTTAACCTACAAGCAGTTCTCAATTACCTTCCCAATGCAGGATTTTATGTCATGTCCTTCATGTTGTTTTGCCAGAAGCATGGCAAAATAATTCCAGGGCACCTATGCCCCCTAGCCCTGTGGGTCATTAGCACCAACGATTACATGGGCATATGTTTGCCGTTGCAGCAGAGCAGAACACTTCATTAATTCCAGCACTAAGTGCCTCTAGCCTGTAACGTGAAACACTGAGGAAACATCCAGCTCATTTTTTCAACTTCTATCTGAACCTTCAACCCTCACGTCAGCTAAAAATAAAGCTCTGCGTGTGACAAGCTCCAAACGAGAAGGTTTTAAGTGAAGAAACCCGATGAGAGACTTAAGAGTTGGAAGCATCAGAGCTCTTGCACGGCGAGAATGAAATGTGGCGTCTGATATGAGCTTGCTTAAACTCCTTGTCAACACAAATAACTCAGCAAGAGGCTGCCACCGAGGCAGACATTTGTGTTTGGGAGTGGGATCTCTGTGAGTCCTGCAGAATCACCAATGATTTCAGTGTCTGGAGATGAATTCATCGAGACAGAAGACAAATGGCCCCGCAGTACGTGATTGAAACCCCCAAAGATCTCTGGCGTTGGGTGTCAGCAGAGCTTATTACATAAGATCACAGGTAACAGTCGGTCTCTTGCCATCTGCTCAAGCTTACTGGGAGTTGTGCAGGTTGAATGTCCCATAGAGTCTGCAAAGAAATGCCAGAGTATGGATTGTTTGAGGATGGTTGACACCAGAGCTATTGAGTCATTATTATCCTGCCAGCAGAAAGGGATCACAGCTGCTGGGGCATTAATCCTGGTTCATAGAGGATTAGGGGCAGCCCTAGTGAATGTCAAAATAAAGCCTGAAACGGGTTCTTTATGACTCTGAGCATTCAGTGCCTCAGCAAAGAGAAAGAGACATTCAGAATAGAATCAGAGTCATTAGGGACCGGAAGGGACCTCAAAAGCTCATCCAGTCCACCCCCCCTGCCACAGCAGGATCACCCAGACCAAGTGGCACAGGAACACAGCCAGGCTGGGCTGGAACGTCTGCAGAGAAGGAGACTCCACAGCCCCTCTGGGCAGCCTGTGCCAGTGCTCTGGGACCCTCCCTGGGAAGAAGGTCCTGCTGAGATTGATGGGGAACCTCCTGTGTTCCAGCTGGCACCCAGTGCCTCTTGTCCTGTCCCCAGATGCCCTTGAGCAGAGCCTGGCTCCATCCTCCTGACACCCGCCCCTCACAGAGTTAGAGACAGGAATGAGGTCCCCCCTCAGCCTCCTCTTCTCCCAGCTCCAGAGCCCCATTCTAGCATCTCTCATCCAGTTCACCACGTGCACAGCTACGCTGCTTCTCTTGGAATGAAAACACAGTCTCCTAATTGAATTTGCATGCTCAGCAAGACAAGGTTTACAGGGTACTGCATACAAGTAGAAATCAGTGGCTTGTGAGACAAACCCTGTCTTGACTGTAAACTAGAGCTCTGGAGCACTTTATCAGGGCCTACCTGGACCCTGAGAGTCTTCTCCCTGATTTATGGTGCTTTGTCAGCTGCGTTTCACTTCATCCTACTACAGAGGCAACGACGCTCTCCTGGCTGAGCGGGATGAAGCAGAGCCATTCTATCAGAGCGACATCACCAGCGCTGAAGCAACGGGTTGTAATTACTCCTCTTAATGATGATCAGCTTTTCTCTTTATAAAACACTCTCTTTCCGCAGGGAATCTGCTCTGTGCTTTGCAGTAGTTGTCTGCCCTTCCTGTGAACCCTGCGTTTCCTCCTTTCCAGGACTCATTAAGAGGAAGGAATGTAGCTCGGTGAAAATCTTTCAAAGGCAAGATTAAAATATTAGGGAAACCACTTGAAAGGGTGGACCCGGAGAGCCACAGACCCTCTCAGATCAGCTGAAATCTAACCCCAGAGCATTCGGCCGCTGTCTGTGCCCGTTAGATATTTCAATTAGAATAATACAGCTCTCAGGAAGTCAGATCGTTGCATAAGCCCCTGCCTGTGATATCATCAGCTTGAGGTGATGAATGATAAATGCTGAGTGCTGCATGTTACCAATTACCTTAAGCTTCATGGTCTTCGGAAGAAAACAGCTCTGACACAAACAGGAATCCCCCAGATCTTGCAAAATTTAAGCTGAGACTAAAAGTCTAAACTCAACTAGCTGCAGCGTTTGCCTCAGCCAGTTGTTGGGGCAGCTCTGGTTTGGAGGCGCCTTGGTCCTCAAAGCATTGGCTGAAGAGTTTCCTTCCCCTCACTGCATCTGATAGCCTGCAATACTAATCAGAGAATCACCAGGGATCGGAAGGGACCTCGGAAGAGCATCCAGTCCAGTCCCCCTGCCACAGCAGGATCACCCAGACCCAGTGGCACAGGAACACAGCCAGGCAGGGCTGGAATGTCTGCAGAGAAGGAGACTCCACAGCCCCCCTGGGCCGCCTGTGCCAAGGCCTGAGGACCCCTTCAATAAGGGATTTTCCCCTCGTGTCCAACCCAAACTCCCCCTGGGGCAGCTCGAGGCTCTTCCCTCACATCCTACCTCATCTTGTCAGAGTAACCAATGTCGGCTGCTGGGAAGAGCTTGACATAAGGGTCCTTTTCCTAGGGGAACACAGAAGAGTTTCTGTTCCAGAGGAGTAGGGAGGGACGGGCAAACGATCTGCAGGAAGCAGAAACTTCGGATGAGTTAATGAATTCCACAGAAAAGAGGGGCTGAGGCGTTGTAGCATCAGCTGTCTTCAGAAGGGGCTGATGGGAGGTAATTGGTAGGTAAGAGCACCCTGAGGGATGCTAGAGGGGAAGGAATTCAGGAGAGCCAGGGTATTTTAGGAGAAAGAAGTCTAGCTGAATATTATATCAAAGCAGGCAAGGGACGAGCGACGTCCGTATGGGTTTTAGGTGATCACAGCAGGATGCTTTCTCAGTTCTGGATGAGTTATACACTGACTACAACCAAGCTTGTGTTCATTTGCTGACTGCATGCTGTTACACTAGGGTGTTTAGCTACTTATTCATCAGTTTGCTCTTGCACCCAGCCCTTGGGAGGCCTCCTCTCGAGTCCTGGGGTCAGTTCTGGGCAGGAAAGACCTGGAGATGCTGGAATGGGTCCAGAGCAGAGCTACCCAGCTTGTGAGGGGTTGAGAGAACCAGT
>VZRI01001018.1:811041-834395 GCA_013397515.1 Upupa epops | reverse complement strand
AGATCTCCCCAGAGTCTCTTCTTCTTCAGGCAATATAATCAATGCTGAAACATGGACCTCTTTCTTCAGGTCTACAAAACTGGATTTACTGTAGTACAATGATTATGTACTATATTATTATTAATTATGTATTAATAAATATAAATATTATTAATTATTATTAAAAGAGATTCTGAACAATACTTGAAATTCTGAGTTAGCATTCAGGTGGAAAGGAAGATACAGAGTACAAAACAGATGACAGACTAGAAAGAAAGGAGTCTCACTGCTGAGTTTTTCCTGAGTACTCAGTAAAAGGTCACAGTAGTGATGAGGTTCTCGCTAGAACATGACTAGCAGTTGCCTTTAGTATTTGTCTTTGATTTATGGTCTGTTCTGCCCCAAAGAATCAAGGGCAGCTGTTGGTGTAGGGTAGCTCCATGGCACCTCAGGCAGACATTGGTATAAAGTGCCTATGTAAAGAAAAGGAATTATATGGCAGCTTAGAAAGGACAATAAAAACCTCGATGCATTAGGTTACCATTAAACTTGAAAACACTGCCCAGCCTCCTGACCTTCACATAAACACCGCATGTATCCTGGTTCAAAGTTGTGAGCTTGAGTTGTGAGTTTGAGTTGTCAAAGAGACCCAGGAGTGCACCATCCAGCCTCCAAGTTTTGCTCACCTGCTCACCCTTCTGCTTTCCTCCCAGCTTCTTTTGCATGAAAACCCAAGCGTACAGCAGCAAGAATTCTCTGAGGTCTCCTATATGAACAAATATTGAGACCAGAAGTGCAGAGAGCACTGTTCAATGCTTTCCTGTCCCACACAGCTACAAGTTTAGGAACCAGGACCAGCCAAAAGACTGCAGCTGTTCTGCAGCACAGCTACACTTGTGAACTTTTACAAGTGTTAATTAATAGCAGTCGCTAAGTCATTCAGACTTTAATCAGGAAAAGCTCTTATGTGGAGTGCTTTCAGGGCTCTGTTTATCATCTGGGTGTTCACCAATCGATTCCTTGATTGTGGCCAAAGATTTGACTCATGCTTGGTATATGTGAAAAAAGAACGGATGAGGGCAGGAAGGGTTCCATCTGGAGAGGTTTTGGTTATTACTGCACACCCTTGCATCGCTGATTCCTTCTGTACTGTCAAACTTATATACAAAAGATATGAAATAGATCTCGGTTGTCTCCTTGCCATTTCTTCTTTGTCCCCTGCAAATAGCTTTACCTACCGACAGAGCTGTGCTTCAGCAAGGATTTTCTAACAGAGTTAACTTTCAGAGCAAGTTGTCTAAAGAAAAAATGAAAAGCATCTCTAGAAAACTTCTAGCAAGACATTAGAGATGCTCAAACAACAGCAATGGAAATGAAACTCTTCAGGTTTCAAAGTCATACAGCATTTTTCTCCTTCCAAAATGAACCCGATGTGTCGTCTTAAAGTGCAGTGATGTGGTAATTACTCAGACAGTTAAACAGACAGTACAGATGAACAGTGTCTTCCAGAGTTTGTTCCACAGCAGAGAAACGCCTATAATTGACAACAGCAGTACCCAGGGGGTAGAAAGCCAGTGAATTATAGCTCTCCGTAGGCATTAGGAATGGAAAGTTACATTTTTCTTATGCTGGCAAGCTGGAAGTTTTGGGCCATTTCAATTAAAAACAATTAAATTAGAATAATTGCCCTTAACTGTTCAGAGCAACAGTATGGAGCTTGGTGTGAAGTGAAACACTTGAGTTCAGTTAGTAACACTGAACAACAACTTCCACACACATTTTCGTTGCACACCAGTGTTGCTTTGTCAGATGGCTAAGTAAAAAGCACAAGTGTTAAACACCCTGCTGAAATTAGTATGTATTTATGTAAATGTCCCTTCATTGAATCTAATTCAGCAAATACATACTTCCCTGCCAGAAACATTACTCGTCTCATAGGATGTATTTTGCTCCTGACAAGAACGGCTGGTATTCTGCTGCTGCTTCTCAATGAGGCTTCATCAATAGGAGGGGGTGGATTTATTTCTCATTATGTCCTTGGAAAAGCTCAGCTGAGAGACAGCCAGACATTTTATTTGACCTGGCTAGTCTGTCTTTTCTATTATTTTGGATGCATTTATTTACAGCCATGTGGTGGGTTGACCCTGGCTGGTGTCCAGGTACCTGCCATAGCTGCTCTATCACTCCCTTCCTGAGCTGGATAGGGGAGAGAAAATACAGTGAAAGGCTCGCAGGTCAAGGTAAGACCACATAGACATCACTCAGCATATTATTGTCATGAGCACAATGTAAGCGACTTGGGGAATTTATTTTAATTCACTAACAGTAGGATAATGAAAGATAAACACAGATCTTAAAGCATCTTCCCAGAATCAACTTTCCTCCTGATTTTCTATGCTTCCTCATCACCACAGGGAAAGGGAGTTGCAGACTGTCTCTGCAGCTCCTTCCTCCTTACACTCTTCTCCTGCTCCAGGATGGGATTATTCCCATGGGGGACAGTCCTCCACAAACTTCTCTAGCATGAGTCCTTCCTACAGGCTACAGTTCTCCACAAACTGCTCCATGGTTCCCTTCCACAGGGTGCAGTTTTTCAGGAATAGACTGCTTCAGCATGGGTCCTCCACAGAGTCACAATTCCCGCTAGCAAATCTGCTCCAGCATGGGCTCCTGTCTCCACTGACCCACACAGCCTACCAGGAACTTGTTCCAGCACAGCCTTCCCACAGGCTCACAAACTCCTTTGGATCCATCCACCTGCTCTGGCCTGGGGTGCCTCAAGGGCTGCAGATGCACCTGCTCCATCATTACTCTCCGTGGGATGCAGGGGAACAGCCTGCCTCACCATGGTCTTCACCACAGGCTTCAGGGAAGACTGTTCTTAAATCTGAGGCAACTCCACTCCCCCCTTTTTTCACGAAGCTTGGTGTTGTTTTGGTCCTGCATGCTCAATCCTTCCTCTAACTGCTGTTGCACAACTTTTTCCCCCTCTGAAATGCATCACCCCAGAGATGCTGCTAGGCTCAGCCTGGAGCCAGCTGGTGTGGGCTCTGTCACGCGCAGGGAAAGCTTCTAGCAGTTTTTCACAGAAGCCACCCCTGTAGCCCACAGTTATGGCCAACAGCTTTTATTCCTTTCAGAGGGAATGTTGGGACTCTTTCAGCTAGTGAGCACAGCAAAAGGCGTGTGCAATGTTCATTGCATGAACTGCAGTACTTCCTGTGAAGCAACCTGTTCTTATGCTATCCAGGCAAAGCTGATCCCAGCTCCCAATTCTAAACCTCAGTCTCATCACTATAAAACCAAGCTACTGACTCCTTTGCTACCAATCTTACCCAACACCCAAGTGTGACTCCAAATCTTCTCTGATATCGTCCCATTCACAGCTATCTTCTACCTACACTAACACACTAAATAATTATCTTCATTTCCTTTTTCTACCGTGTTTCCCTCATCCCTATTAGAACCTCAGGCTGTGGTTCTAATGATGGTGAGGTTCAGATGATGCTGATCAACTGGCATGTAACTGCTTCTTGGCTTGGAATCACAAAAGCATATTACCTTAAGAGAGTGCTAAGAGGTTTGATGGTAGAGGGATCTGCAGCCAGTCATGCTTGAGTAGAAGGCTATGCATGCGGGACAGTTTCTGAACTCCCCTAGGCACATCACAGAGAGGCAGGCTTCTTAGTTTTATCTTACCTTTAGCTTTATACAGCCTTTATTTCAACAATATCAGCCTTTACTTATTCAGGTATTTCATCTTTCTGTGCAAGCTCACTGAGAACTGTTTATCTTGCAATCTTGGGGGTATTCTGCTTCTCACAGTTGATTTTCCTTTGTCATTTGTCACCGCTGCAGTCAGACGTAGACTTTTCTATTTTTTCATTAAAAACCTACAATGCCAGCTTTGTTTTCAGCTTCCATTTTGCCTAACTAGTGTCTGAGTAAGCTCCTTCATTTAAGTATTTGTCTCATGAGCCATCATCTGTATTGCTCTGAAGTACAAGATATTCAGAACATGTGAAAATTCAATTTGGAATTTTCTTCAGCCCTTTCAAGTGCTAACCCATCCTGTAAGCTCTCATTAGGTGTTTCATTTTCTGTGACTTAGACACTGCCAGATTTCCATGCAAAAGCTATTAACAGGGGTCTTCAGAATTATCGTATGTAATCTAGAGAGCAATTGGCACAAGGAAATCCTAATCTTGTTTCCCTACATGTGTGCCTTCTGCTACTCTCTGTAGAAACTACGGGTATTCTTACAGCTGTGAAAAGTCCATAGAACTCAATTGTAACCTGTTTTTCATTTAGCCCGAGAGGAATTAAGGGACCTGGGGGTCCTAATGGACAGCAGGGTAACTCTGAGCCAGCAATGTGCTCTTGTGGCCAAGAGGACAAACAGCATCCTGGGGGGGATCAGAAGGGGGGTGGTTAGCAGATCGAGGGAGGTTCTCCCCCTCTGCACTAGTGAGACTGCATCTGGAGTATTGTGTCCCGTTCTGGGCCCCTCAGTTCAAGAAGGACACAAATTGTAACATGGAATGAAAAATACATGTATAATAGGGTCTATGAAAATCTTAAGAGCCATCAAAGTAAACAGATACATAGTCGTAGACTCATTAGGAATCAGAAGGGACCTCAAAAGATCATCCAGTCCAATCCCCCTGCCACAGCAGGATCACCCATATCAAGTCACACAGGAACACAGCCAGGTGGGTCTGGAACGTCCCCAGAGAAGGAGACTCCACAACCTCCCTGGGCAGCCTGTTCCAGTGCTCCATCACCCCCACTGGGAAGAAGGTCCTGCTGATACTGATATGGAACCTCCTCTGTTCCAGCTTGCAATCCTATTTCAGTAAAACAAGTAAAAGGTTTAAAATACTTTGAGTTTCACTTTGTCAACTTCATCAAGTCTGAACACTAATCTTTTGACAGATGAGCGTCTATAAACAGCACAAAATAATCTCTGATCTGTAAATGGACCACAGATAACATAAAAGAATCCACTGAACCCTGCACCTCTTTCTGAATGACATTTGATTTGTCCTAAGGTTGAGATGTGTGTATATGCATGTGTGCACATGTTTGGGGTGCCTCGTGACTGCTCAGTGCTGGAGCTAAAGCACCAGGAACATTTAGAAAGGTAAAGACTTCATCAGTCTAAAACTATCAAAAGAGGGGGATAAATGCACAGTTTCTCATGTGTAGCAGTTCATGGCGTGTGACGAAGGCCTTCCAACATCTGCATCACAACTTATTATTCAGGACATCACAACTTAGTCAAGTGCACCCCCTTATTCAAGACACATCTCTGACGCATTGATGACTGAACCTTCAAATCGTGAACTTCTCCGCTTGAGTGAGGTGAATAAGCATTCTTTTTTTGATAGATCACTAGAGCAGGAATCACAATCTGTGAGAACAAGGCGACTGCCTCTTTTGGATTTAGAAGTTGTGTATAATAATAATTATAGTAAAACACTCTTTTGACAGTGTTTGAACCATTCTTAGAACTTTATAGCCTGCAGAGACAGTCATTGCCATTTAAAGTAAAAGCAAAATCATCTGCAATTTGCAATTAACCTTTTCTTGCAAGTCATAACACCGCTCTGAAAAATTTATATCTAGAGGGTACATCTGCACAGCAGTAGGAGGCAAGAACACGACAGGTATAGCTGAACTCCAGCCAGCTTTATCATACACCGCTTTGATATCCACTACAAATAAACTGGAGAATTACCAGTTTCAGACAGCAGTGCTGTCTGCAGCATGTTTGACAGGTTTCTACAGCAATACTGACTTTCAGTTGCACTATAAAAATGCTGGGTGGAGAAGGAGGACCGTGAACACGGGCAGTGAGCCTCCCTCTAAGAAAGTGGTAGCAGGAAATGCAGTATGACAGGTCACATTTAAGAGCCTGTTAAGATTTTCAGTATCCTCTAAACCAGGCAAAACTGCCTCCAGCACAGTCCTTGAACAAACAGCATTTTAATTCTCCAGATGCTGTAATTCTTTTTTCCTTTGTAAAGCAACGAAGATGATGAGGGAAGTAGAGCACCTCCCTTAGGAGGAAGGGCTGAGGGAGCTGGGTCTCTTGAGCTTGGAGAAGAGGAGGCTGAAGGGTGACCTCATTCATGTCTATAAATATGTGAGGGGTGGGTATCAGGAGGATGGAGCCAGGCTCTTCTCAAGGGCATCTGGTAGTAGAACAAGGGGCAAAGCTGGAACAAAGGAGGTTCCCTATAATATCGAAAGGATCTTCTTCCCAGGGAGGGTACTGGAGCATTGGAACAGGCTGCCCAGGGAGGTCATGGAGTCTCCTTCTCTGGAGATGTTCCAGACCCTCCTGGATCTATTCCTGTGCGACTTGGTCTAGGTGATCCTGCTGTAGCAGGGGGATTGGACTGGATGATCTTTCAAGGTCCCTTCTGATCCCTAAGGATTCCGTGACTCTAGCTATTCCTGGTAAACCCTCCCAGCGGAGGGGCTGCATTCCCGCTCCCAAAGGTGTGTATAGCGCGTGCAGAATTTGTTCTCTGTTACTCAAGCAAGCACAACTTCTTTGAAACTAAAACACATCATCTTTCCTATTATTGTGTGGGTTGGTCTACACTCCATGCTGCATTAGTTTTTGTGACGCTGAGAGTTTCACTTCGTAGAGACCCATCCAAAGCAGTGAATGGTGAAACTGGAGGGAGCATTTTTTAACCAAACAGCAGGTTTCAATCTGCACAAAGTGAAAACCTTCTTCAAGGTTTTCATATTCTTCAATTTCCTGTATGTTTCCCTCCAGCAGATGCAATGAGCTACTGCAAAAAGAAAGGGTTTAATTCATTCATGTTTTAGAATGCCAGATTTCTCCCACAGGAAGGGAGCCATCAATCCAAGCCACATCTACCAGGAATATGAAATTGTATAAGACCATTGTTTAATAAAAAGTAATTTTCAGATAACTTTATAAATCAGAGATTATCCACTAAAAAAATATCCTAAATTAATTAAATTTATAGGTTAATTTTCTACTTCATCTGATTTCAGGCAGCACCTGTAAGAATTGGCTTAGGGTGGTTAATGTGGAGGATTTATAGTCTTGAGAAAATTGATTTGTTCATTACCTGGAAGGTGTTGTTATTTTTTTAGCTATATATTTCACCTGTTCAACGATTACTTCAGACGCTTCCATGTTTCTCTTTTACTGCACACATTTCATGTGCCTCTCGGTGAATCGTTCTTCCTGAACGATTTATTTGCAAACGCTTGTTAATAACAATTTTGACAAAAGAGAAGCATCTTAACCCAAGAGCTAGAACTAGTCTGAAGTACACAGCCATTGCACTCTATTTTACGCCTAATTCTATTACAGAAATGACCAGAGCAGAATGCTCTGCCTACTTAGACACTAGTTATTAAATCCTGGACTAATGAAGATAATGGCTAAGAGTTATTTCATTTCTTCAGAGGTGAGCGGAGCACTCAAGGTCAGGAGATTGGCCTGTGTGCTGGTAGTGGAAGGAAGGGAACACGGAACAAGTGGTACAAGAGAGGTTCATGAGCATCAGAAAAAGACAGACACACATGCCCCATCAACCGAGGGATTTCACATCCCTTTGCCAGTGTCAGATGATGATGAGAGCAGCCCACAGTGACATCACGGTCACTATTGGTGTCCTGTACTCTGCTGGTCCGTGGCAGAGCCAGGCAATTTGTATTGTACTTGGCTCTTGACCAAAGTCAGACCATGTGCTGCTGTCTCTCAAGATCTTTATGTTACAAAGATTTGAGGAGCTGGGTTCTCTCCTTTAGCTATTGGTGTTTCTTTTCTCCTGAGCCCATCTGAGTTTTCAGTGGCTTTGGGGTAAGAGACTGAAGACAGAAGCCATCCTGCTAGTCCTCTGCAGCAGAGAGCTGCAGACACCGAAGTCTCAAAACATTGTGTTGAATGAGAGCCTAATTTTCCACCCATTATAAGAAATCATTTTTACTCACACTGTTTCATCTTCCCTGTGAGTATACCACCCTCTCTATACAGTTTTAGAACATCTTTAATTTACATGGCATTATTTCTGTTTAGATCATTCTTTTCAGCCTTTAAACTCAAACTCGCTGATGAATTATAATAATTTGAAGAAGTAAAAACATTTGTCTGTAGCTTTTATCCTCATATTCTTAACAGAAAATGCTTATTGTGATTGTCTACACTCTGCTGAGCACATAGTGACATTAAAAGCAGCCTCCAGGTTATCTATAGGGGTTTTTTTGATCTGGAGGGTCTTTTCTAAGATCAATATATAACTTCTAGAGGTAAGGTAAATTAATTGTGTTTGACCAGTAAGATTTAAACAAATCAAACGGATGTGAGTAGGTGTTTGCATGTTTTCTATAAAACAATTTGCATCAGTTGGTAGATTTCAGCTTTAATATTCCGTTTGGAGCCACAGAACTCTTTACTAATGTATTTCTGTACCGCATCCCAGACTGATCAGAATGACAGGCATTTGTTACAACAGTCTGCTCCTTTTTCATCTGTTCTCTGTATTAGTAGGATGCAGATGCTATCACACTTCTTGCTGGTGTTGGTGTGTGCTTGGTCTGCCTTTCTCCCCACGTAGATGTGATACTTTCATGGGCATTGGTGAAAAGCAACACAGAGAGATAAAATTAAATTCTAATCTGCTAGCTGATCTACAC
Organism: Upupa epops; assembly: GCA_013397515.1. Taxonomy (NCBI): domain Eukaryota; kingdom Metazoa; phylum Chordata; class Aves; order Bucerotiformes; family Upupidae; genus Upupa; species Upupa epops. The sequence continues at coordinate 825,728 of VZRI01001018.1, read as the reverse complement.
TGGCAAGCGTTGACACCCCTGGCACTTGTCTGACATTCTCGTGCTGGAAAAACTAACAGCTGTTTAACAATGATGTATTAAAGATGGACACAAACCAACTGCTGTACACAGTCACACAAGAAAGGAGAAAAGTGATCCCTCGCCTCCTGCTACGCACATGGCCTACATCTGTATCTTCAGGGGTAACTCCTCCTTTGGATACGTTCAAAACCTGCCTACACATGCTCCTGTGCAACCTTCTCTAGGTGATCCTGCTCTAGCAGGGGGCCTGGACTGGGTGATCTTCAGAGGTCTCTTACAATCTTTGCCATTCTGTGAGTTGCTGTAAATCTGGGTTTCAGACTGAAGTTCGTAGAGGTCAGTGCCTGGAGCCAGCTGCAGTCGTACTGTAAGTAGAGATACAACTTGAATATAGGCAATCCTGTTTTTCCTTTTCTGGAGAGTCAGCTGGTTCACTCAGAGCTCAAGCCTACATGGTTTGCTCCAAGCTAGACTTAAGCAGCAGCAGGTTGTTGGTGTTAGCAATCAGGAGGCTGAGGTCAGCTGAAGTGACAATATCATCCATGAGCACCAATATCATCTACAGAGTTGTGTTCTGTCTGTGCTGTTTGGCTTAGAAGTCTCTTACTGATTTCCAAAGTCTGTTAACCATAGGAATTGGTATCAGATTTCAGTGCTGTTTATGCCACTGCAACTTGGGTGATGAGGAATTAAGTCTGCTTTGGAACTGGCACATCCATGAACAAGTACTTCTAAATACAGACCAAACTGCTGTCATCACAAAGGGAGTTAGAAATTCAAGACTGTGTCTGCTAGATGCTTGCTAATTCAACAGTGTATTAAAGAACCTCTTGAAAATTAAAACTCAGGTCAACTCAACCTTATAGAATCATTAGGGATCCAAAGGGACCTCGAAAGATCACCCAGTCCAACCCCCCTGCCACAGCAGGATCACCCAGACCAAGTCGCACAGGAACACAGCCAGGCGGGTCTGGAACATCTCCAGAGGAGACTCCACAACCCCCCTGGGCAGCCTGTTCCAGTGCTGTTACCCTCACTGGGAAGAAATTGTACCAAAAGGATATATTTGCTCATTCTTTATTAAGAGGAAACAGGTTCAAGTTGCTTCAGGAGAGGTTCAGATTGAAAAGGATATATTTGCTCATTCTTTATTAAGAGGAAACAGGTTCAAGTTGCTTCAGGAGAGGTTCAGATTGAGCATTTGAAAAAATTCCATCACCGAAAGGGTCATCAGGCACTGCAACAGACTGAGCAGGATGCTGGTGGAGTCACCATGCCTGCAGGTATTCTGAAAAGCATAGATGTGGTGCTAAGGGACTTGCTTTAGTGGTGCATTTGACAGTGTTGGGGTAGTGGTTGGACTTGATCTTTAAGATCTTTTCCAAAGCCAAAAATTAGATGATTCTGATTCTATTCCAGATGGTCAGAACTGGAGAAATACTGGGTTGGGGTAAATATACCCAGAGTAACTTCTCTGGGTGACCTGCTAACCTCTTTGCCTCATCCTTCCCTTATTAATACAAAGCTATATCAAATCAGATGGAATTGACTTTCTTTGCACACAAGCAGATGAGATTAACAATAAAAGGAAGATGTGCAACATTTTGAGGAACCATCTAAACGAAGGGGTTGAGGGCACCTGGCAGGGCATGAGCCTATGAGGAAATAAATGATTACAGGATGTGCATAGGCACAGTCAGATCTCCTGTAGGGAGGCATGGCTGGTGAGGTGAAAGATCAGGTCTTCAACTGTGTTTGCCAGCTGCATCAGAAAGATCTATCCTAAAGCAGTATTGGGATTGCACAGCACAAACAGGGAGTATAGCCTTGTAGGCAGGGTCATGGATGGTCTAAGAATATCTTAACAGACCTGAAATACCTTGCTGATCTTGTCCTAGATGAAATATTTAGTATTATTATCCATGTATGAAGCATGAAGAAAGTGAGAGACTCAATAAAGTAATGGACTATTTCAATTAAAGCAACAGATAAGTTAAATGGCTCATAAATGTCACTGCTACGCTCACCAGTTTCACTGCCTCGTATTCTTACCTTGCAAGCTTGAAGAGAATCAATTAGTTTACGCAGTACAGTGTAGCACACTTAATTATTCTGCAGACCATCTCTCTCAGATTAAACTAGAAAAGCTTCTCATTACACTACACATATGCCAGGATTCTGAGATTCCTTTCAGCATTTCAGGTAGGAGTAGTACTACTAGTAAAGCTACAGTTTTCCAAGCAGAAGCCCATACTCCAGGGAGATTTTACTATAATATGTGGTCTGGAAATAATTCCTCTGCAAAAAGACTTTGTAATTACTGTGACTGCTAGGTTCTGCTGGTTTCTTGAGTGTACATGTTGGCTCAGCGTTGAGGCAGTTAATAGCACACAATCAAAATGCTCAGTACCTCTGTTAGTGTAGAGGTGTACCTCTCTCTGGAGTGGTTAGACCAAGAGCATCCTCTTGAAGAGCTGCTTCTGAAGTAGCTCTAACCCACTAGAGATACAAGGAGATGCAAAAGGTGCTGAAAGTTTGCAGTCTTTACTTGTGAATTCCAACTAAATTCCACTGTTGACTTCTGCCTCTGAGTCTGCAGAAGCTTGTTCATAACTCTGAGACTCTCTGAGTGAGGCTGTGTGAAAGTGTCTGAGAAAGAGAGGAATTGCTAGGTATGCCCAGAAGCAGTAAAACAGGAAAGGAGTCATTTGAGAGCAGGAAAAAAAGGTTACTGGTGAGAAATGCCATGCTCTGCTGCACATTTAGGATATGCCACAGACTCAAAAAGGTCATTGCCAAGAGCTGTTTCCTCTGTTGCAGAGACACAGTAAATGTGAGAAACGGCCCTTAGGGCAAGGCTGATAAGACTTAGTACAAACACGATTGATCTACAGGGTTTTTCTCTCCCTTTTCAGAGTTTTTTCCCTTTTGTTCAGTCCTGTAATAAAGATGTCAGTTATGGGCATTTTCAGGCAAAATTGTACTTTTAAAAACAGAACCGATGAGATCTCAGAAACAGGAATAAGAGAGAAGGGAAGAGACTTGTTTACGGGCATAAGCCTGGCACCAGAGAGAAGGAAAACCAATGGAATAAATGTTGAAGCTGAGCATTTTTACTTTCTTAGGGAAAGGCCATGGGCATAAAGCTTTGTCTGAAGATGTTCAATCTTTTTGTCAGGTATTCGAGAGGTGGAGGGGCTGGTTTTCAACAGGTAGATATTATCTGTAATAAACCAGATATATAACTTAAGTGTTACAGCTTGATTGCCTCTCCAATCCTTCTTTGTCTCCAGGTTCACTGGTTAATTTATGCACTGGGGCAGAANACAGGTAGATATTATCTGTAATAAGCCAGATATATAACATAAGAAAAGACCGACCCCCACCTGACCATAACCACCTCTTAGGTAGTTATAGACAGTGATAAGGTCACCCCTGAGCCCCCTCTTTTCCAGGCTAAACAGACCCAGCTCCATCAGCCTCTCCTCGTAGGGAGAGGCTTTACCATCCAGCCCCTTGACCATTCTAGTTGCCCTTCTCTGGACTCGTTCCAGCACCTCGCCATCCTTCCTAAACTGAGGGGCCCAGAACTGAACACAATACTCCAGGTGCGGTCTAACCAGTGCCGAATACAGGGGGAGGATAACCTCCCTCCCCCTGCTGGTCACACCATTCCTGATACAGGCCAAGATGCGAGCACCAAATCTGCATTTAACACATTAAAAACTGCAGTTGAGAGGGAATATGCAGTGAATGTTTCAAGCTGAATGAGAAACAGAACTAGTGACACATGTCATATCACTGCACCATGCCAAATATTGATCTAGACCCCATCACAGTTCAGCTGCCAATGTGCATATTCCCATTCTGTTTCTGTTTCCAAAGTCCTGAGAATGTCAGGTGGTCCTTTCAGGGTTTTTCTGTGACAGAGAAGGCACCCATGAATAGAGAGGTGTAGAAGGATTAACAGCAACCTATCTTCCTGTGTCCTGCAACTCATCCCCACTTGAGAAAAATCAGAGCAAATATGGGGGAAAAAAGAGAGAAAGACTCAAGTGCTCTTATAAAACACTGTCCTGTCCATGCTAGGATGCGATGTGAAGCCAGGCTGTTGTACGGTGCTATGGGGATGTGCCCAAGCCTGCTTTTGTCATAATAAATCAAGATAGGACTAGACGAGAGTAGGAAAGACAAAGAGAATGGGCCAGTAAACCTGCCCTGAAGGCACCAGGGGCAGGCAGAGACAGCCACAGACATTTCTAGTGAGGCTCAGCAACATCAGCATGGCATTCTTTACACCACTCATATAAAGGAAGTTCCAGTACTGATGAAGATGGTTCTCTTTATGCAAATAATAAGAGAGGGGTTGCAGAGAAGTAAACACATGCTTACGTTCTTGCTGATCTGCACCTGTAGCCACTAGTCTTCCACCTTGGTTTTCAGTGTAGAAATGATGCAGAACAGGTTTGTTATTCTGAGGGAAACATAGAATCTCAAATAATGGCTTTTGAGATTTGTTTTAGCACCTTTTCTTACAGTGATGCATCTTGACTCTACTATTAAAGAACAGCACCCTCAGTGAGCTGTTTAAGGGTATCAGTATCTTGAAAGACTTCGTACAGATAAAGATGTCTTCAAGCAAGCTAAGGTAAAAAATAGGTGGTAGGTACCTGCAGCTGGAAAGACAGCACTTTTCATTGCAGTAAAACTTTTTACTGTGTTCTTAGCTAACTTAAGCATTTGCAATTCTTTCACGGTCCTGAGATTCTGATTGATCGTGACGTGACTCCCGAATCAATACAGTCGTAGCATGCCAAAGAGCTGCCAGTGCGAGTTGGGAGATTGCTTTATAGGAAGCAATCTTTCCCTTTTCCCTGTCTTGCAGATATGCTAATTCAGCTCTTTTTCTGGATGCAGAGCATTTCCTCCAAGAGAAGAATATATGTGAAGTGTACGTGTGTGAAGTGCTTTCATTGGCATGCTGCTTCTCAAGACCTGAGTACTTAATGAAGTGCATTCAGTACCAAAATAGAAACCACAAGTAATTAATTTTGCTGTAGTCTCTAGCTGACAAAGTTCTCCAGATTCAAGATCAAGCCTTATGTCTTTGATTGCACTTCAGCTGTTTAATATTTGTTTTGACTACTGCTAATCAGGTTCTTAACCATTGCTTGAAGAAGCAGGGTTACAGAGTTGCTCTGTATGGTGTCTTGCTTTGTGTGGGATGACGTTTTGTCTTGATGCTGCATGATATAGTATGATTTCAAAGCTTCAGTGAAGATCAGTTCTTCACCCTTGGAACAAGGGAAGAATTTTTTCCTTGTTACCTGTTGGAATCCATTAGTCGTTTAGAAGCTTTAGGAGGCATTTTAAGATCAGCTAGTGAGCAGAGAAAAGAAAGACATCCACAGTCATCTTAGTAGTGTTACTTATCTATCATGTTCTTTACCCATTTTTCTTGGGGCTGTAGCTTTCATAGTGACCTGGACTGTCTCCTAATCAGAATAAGAGCAAAATTATCTAAACATTACCAGGCTTGATCTGCATAGTATGGATTGGAATGTGCCTTCTGGTTAATCCTAGAGAGAACACGACGCTTCATATGAAAGCTCAATCTGGCAGGCAAGTTTTAAAAGACATTTACTGTGAATGAGTTTTTCAACAGGATCTCACTGTATTCAGCAGGTGGTGAAGCTGGACAAGGCAGATAGACTGCAGCAGTACCTGTGCCATCAATTTTGTCTCTAACTATGATAAAATACAAGACTGTTATGTTACTAGCATTTTGAAAAGCACTTTTTTTGGTCTGCTGTATTCAGAAATGAGTATTTGAAACATATTTTAGATAAAAAGGTATATGTGACTAAGGCAATGTATTGTTTTCTACTCATTCTTCTGCTGTGGTGTAAATCAAAGAGCTACAAATATTGGTCCCAGATGCCTGAGTGTTATGATTATGTGTATTCAAGACAAAAGTCTTTAAGTGGCTCATTCAGAACTATTCCAGAAGCAAGTATCACTCTTTTTATCTTGCAGGCTATAGAGTTGGAAACAACCTCTGGTTCTCTGATGGCTAACAAGACTTTCAAGCAGATATTAAAAAATCCTACAGAATTTCCTTGTGGAAGCAATACTCTCAGTATAAATCAAATTTTAGACTTAACACAGGAATAAAAATATGAGAGTGCCCACACACTACATTAACATCAACGTATTAAAGGGTATTTTCTATAGCAACAATAAAATTAAACCATGTGGATGCTTTCAACAGGAAGAGGAACAAATACTCTCACCTGATGTTCAAATACTGAATACACGATCAAGGGCATTCTCAGGAATATACCAGCCTGATTAGACTTAGACACATGTGTAAGGCTCAATTCAGTTATAGTTCCTTCTAAAACTTTATCTGTGCCCATGTTACTAGCTTTATTTAGCAGTCATGCACAATGAATTGAAAATCAGATGACTCAGAAAAATTCTGTTCCAATACCTGCTTCAAAAAGGTGCCAAACAGAACAAACACATGCAAAACCAGTGGTTTGTTTTCTTTTCATTGAATGAGGTTTATAAGAGCACCTGTGCCTTACATGATACCCACATCAGTAATTGCTATTGCTTAAACACAAGAGAAAGGCAGTGATTAAAATTAGAATATAAACATTGGTACTAAGCAAAGTTTATCGGAGTATGTTTATTTCCTTAAGCACCCAGATGTCTTGAAGAGTTCAGAAGCCTTTCACCAGTCCAGATCAATGTAGGCAAAGCTAAATTTAGGCCCATCGTAGAATCATCCAGGTTGTAAAAGACCCTTGAGATGATCAAGTCCAATGATTACCTTTACCAAGTTCACCGCTAAACCATATAGCTCAGCATCACAGCTAAACGACCTCTAAACACATCCAGGATGTATTAAAGCAAAAATCACTTCAACTTGCTGCAGCCTGCATCACATCAACCCCATGGAAAATATGTATTAGATGCCTTTGCCTGCTTTTGAAGAATCAGTTTTAAACCACAGAGAGCTTGCTAGCAGCACAAGATCTGAATAAACTTAATTTCCTTGACATCACACAGAGTACAGTTGTGTCTGGGGGCACTGCAGCTCCCGTAGAGGTCAGCCAAAATTCTGTAGTCTCATTACAGATCACGTCTGAACGTTAAAGTGTCTGGGATTAAATTATGACTTATTCTGCAGAGGTGCCAAAGGAGAAAGCAACACTTCCATGAAGCATCTATCCACAACAGGTTTGTGGAATCTCTATAATGAAAGGCCAGAAATTCAAATGTATGACCATATGAAAATGTCCATACCCCAAAAATACACCTCTGAGGGTGTAAGGAGTGACCACAGCTCCCTCTGGTAGTCTAACTGTATCATGCTACTGCTTCCTACAACTGGCAATTGTTGAGAACGGGTGTAGCAGTTATCACCCTCAGTCAGATGGCAATGCCTGTCATCCTCAGTGCTCTGGCCCCCACAGCAATTCTCCCTACCTGTGAAGAGACCAGAGAGGCAGATCACAAGACAGACAAATTGCGTGTGGAACGAATGTGTCCATTTTCTACCCTAAGCTCTGGAGGTTTTAGCTTTCCTAACATGAATCTACAGGAATGGGTGAAGATGTGTTTAAGGTAAATTTGTTTCTTAATAGCTAATACTCCAGTGCTCCCAAAGCTCATTTAAAGAGGTAAGCATTTCTCCCTTACAGTTCATTACAGTGCCTGAGCCTTCCACAGAAACAATTTCTCACTCATTTATAGGAGATGTTATTGACAGTACTTTTCTTTAACCTTCAGCAGTACCTTAATTGTGCTTTTCAGTTGCAAAGAGAGACCACGAGAGAGATCTCTGAAGAACCAGAGATTACAAATGCTTTGGCAGATCACCTCTGATTTGGCAAGTCAATGACCAGCGCGTTCTCTTAAGATGTGTGGCTTATGTATTCAGGCCTCAAAATGCCAATCTGAGATTTATAGCTCTCACACTACGCCTATATATGAAGTTAAGGTAAATAATATCCTGGGAAAAACTGAAATACCCAGTGACAGGACCTAAATTCAGCCAAAGCCTTGACAGGAATCTAACTGCTACTGTTCTTAAAGAGAACTTGTCAAAAGGAACACAAGCTGGAAAAGATTTCTAAGCACAGAAAGTTTCTGATCTATTGGCAGATCAAAATAAAATGGAATGTATTCATTCTCCAGAGCCACTGCGTCCTTGTGGTTGCTCCAAACTTAATCTCTGCCCAGCCACTTCCAGTGGGACTTGGGTCTGTAGGAAATACTATCTCTACAGGATCCACAGGAAGCATCTGTCTTTTCAACACTTTGGAAGCCTGACTGTGTGTGTGCTTCCCATTACAGATCCCATCCCACATCTCTGCTACTTCCTTCACACTCTGTGTCTGCTAACACGGACACACTGGCACAAACACTGAGTTATCTTTCCCATGGCTAATTCATCCACCTGCAGAGGAACGGCAATGTATATAAACTGGGTAATAGTGACGGCTGCTTCTGGGGAGAAGAATCCTAATAATGACTCCTAATAATGACTCCTGATCATTATCCTTATGATTGGCTACCTGAATAAAGACTTGCATAGACATCACAGTACATTGAATTGTTCAGCAGATGCCCTAGCACAGTAATGAACTGACTGACTTAAATTAAGCCAACAGTTTTATTTTATTTAAGCCTCACAAGCTCTTGCTTTATGTGCCAATGAGCTGTTTCTTTTCAGAAAGCTTAATGACTACAGCACAGTGACTGTGTATATATGAGGTATGAGAGAGCAAAACTCTTTCAATTCAGTGTCAATTAATGCCTTAGAAGTTTCTGAAGTCAATAAATAGTGTCAAAGACACCCAGAAGATGGCAAACTGTTTAAATCCATCCTTCTTTCCTTAATGTATGAGTTCGCTGTGGGGAGGAAGAACAGTATTATGAACTGCCCCAAAATATGATAGTCTGTCAGATTTGTATATTGCTTCAAAGGAAAAGGCCTCCAAGACTTAGAGAGTCATTTAATTTCGATTCTTTATTTAGGTTCTGCATGGATAACAAAGCTTGGGCCGGATGTGGGACTGTGATTTTCTGTTCACATTTTTTAATTCCTCTACAACAGTCTACATCTAGTCTTGGTATTGCTAATGGATGTTGGAATATTAAAGCCAGTGGAAAATTAACTTGTTTCAGTTCACTCACATACAATAATTACTTTCAGCTTGAGCTGATGCTATTAGTCTCTACCAAATAGATGGTGGAGACTTTCAGATTGAGAGATTTCCCTCAGAGCTGCTTACAGCACTGAAGCCTGGAGCTGGGATTACAAGTGTCAAGCAAAATGCAAATGATGGTCAGAATTGGTTTAAAAATACCTTCTATTAACTCTAATCTGAGAACCCACGGCAAGTCAGGGTGAGGAAAAATCAAATACATTTAATGAAAAGCCTAGTTCGAAGCTAGCCTGATGCAAATTAAAGGAGTGTTTTCTCTTGCTATCAGTAAGGACCCTAATTCCAATTAACAATAGAATTTAAAGACACAATAGCAACTCCTAAATGAATCCTAATGTCTGATCCTGCATGTCTCATTCTAGTAGAGTTTCAGGACTAGTTTTGAATGTTAGTAAATGGTAGCTGTGAGATTCCTTACATATGACAAAAAAGAAGACATTCATATGACTTCTAAATTTTTCAGAAAGAAAAGTTTATAGACCTTCAGATTCCATTAAGTTATGAGCTATTTCCTTCTTCACAACCCTAACACAGATAAGATAACTTCTTCCCAGGGAGAGAGACGGGGCACTGGAGGGGGCTGCCTGGGGGGTTGTGGACTCTCCTTTTTTTGGAGGCTTTTGAAACCCACCTGGACCTGGTCAGAGTGTCCTGCTGTGGCAGGGGGATTGGACTCAATGATCTTTCCAGATGATTCTATGATAAGCCACTAATCAAGAATGAACCTTTCTGCTTTCTTTTTACATCAGATTTTTGTCATGGAGGTGAGAGGAAGGTGTTTTAGAAATGCAATTCTTTCTCATTAGAACAACACAAACGCTTTCTTTTCCAAACACAGAAAACAAAAGGAAGGAAGAAGAAGGGGGTTGGAACAAAGTTTCCTTCTCTTACCAAAGTGATCATAATTTCCAAAATAGTTGATTAATCATTTGAAAGGGAAATAGGAGAAAGGCTGAAAGACAATTCAAGTGACATTTGTCTAGTCTGAAGTATTATATCTCATCAGAACAAGAAAGACCAACTGAAGATAAGGAGTTTAATATTAGTCTCAAGATTCCCAGCTACTAAAAATTTGATGAGAATGAGTTTTCATAAAAAGAAAGAAAGGGTTTCAGCTGACATTTTTCTAAAGTAAAGATTTATCAACTTTTGGACATATAAAAATGGCTTGAGATTCCTTCTTACTTCATGCAGCCCTTTAAAGGAGAGCTCTCATACAATTTTTAAGGAGTCCTAAACATAAAATAGTATTATCAATAATAGAAAAGATCTGGTTTACAGCTGGTTTCATACCCTGGGCTTAACCAGAACTGTTCTTGGTATCTACAGACAGTGCAAAACCACTCCAATCCCAAGTCTTTTGCAGTAGATCTGAAGGTAACCCTCTTAAGACACGCATGAGACTAATAGCTGAGAGCATCACTTTTCAAAGGCACAGCAGAGATCTACAATACTCCAGAGCTTCTGGGATACAGCTTCACTCCCTGTTTTGGAAATAAAACCACTTCAGATCTAGAACAAGATACCCTGGACTAAGGTTAGTCAGATTCATAATCACTAGAATCTTAGTGTAGTAAAATAGGAATTCAGGGAAAAGCCAATGTAGAGATATTCAGTCAATAATTTAATCTCAGGAGGTGTAATAGAGCTACAAGTTTTGAAAAGAACAGCATTCTAATAAAACACCACCGTATTCTACACCACTATAAATCTTTCTAAGGAAACAGAACAGCTTTCTAATGCCTAAAGAAGTGGAACAGCTTGGCACCAGTAGACTAGCCTGCATAAACAAGTTAATGTGATTTATGCTTTGGATTTGGTTCAGATGTGGGCCATGTCTCCACTAACATCAAGAACAGCTGGCTTCCAAGATGTGGCACCTGCCACATTTGTAGCTCTCCAATTCTTGAGTAAATGCTGATATAGCCCTCCGGAGCTGCTTCACAGTTCAAGAGCAGTCAATATGCTCTTGTGTTCAGAGGATTTGAATTATTCAAGCTTTATCATCTTATAAGGAAAACTACACAAATAAGAATTGTTCCTACTGTTCACAGTTTCCCAGGCTCCACATCAGCATCACTGAGTTACTACTTATTACATTTCAATGTTGGAGCTCGTGGTAATGTGCCCAGCCAGATGTGCATTCCAGGCTTTCTTAGGTCAGCTGCTTTACTGGATTTACTTTGTTCAGTGACTAGCAAGCTTCATCTTTTTTATCTCTGGTACATAACATACATGGCAATAAATCAACTCCTCTTTCAACCCCAAATTAGAGAGGCAGAAATTATTCCAGGGACAATGAGTAGAAGTATGAACCTTCCTGCACATGTATACTGTTTGTCTTCTGAATCCTTTGGAAACAGCTATTTAATTCTAAGGGGATTTGGTCCACTGCTGCCCTGAGCGCTCCTGAAAATTGTTAACCAAAACATGGACATTTGCTCTCTTAGTGCTATCGCTCGGGAGAGGTTTAGACTTGACATTAGGAAAAGGTTTTTTCCTGAAAGAGTGATCCGGTTTTGGAACGGGCTGCCCACGGAGGTGGTTGGGTCACCGTCTCTGGAGGTGTTTAAGGTTAGGCTGGATGAAGTGCTGAGTGGCATGAGCTAGATGTCAGATGTTAGGGTTACTTGGTTGGTTTTAGGTTGGACTGGATGATCTTTAAGGTCTTTTCCAGCCTCATCAGTACTGTGAGGCTGTGATCACATTGCCCTGTTAAGTTTCCTATGGAATGCTGGCTCACAAGCACATGATTATCAATACTCTCCTGCACTCTGGATAGCTGCTTAAGAACACAAGAGCTACGAAGTGCTTTCTAAAAAGGCTGCCTAGGACTCCCTAAGTTTGTGCATGAGAGCCATTTTTGACAAATACAGACTGAGCAGAGACTGTAATCCTTCTCCATTTGTTTCAATCCTCAATCACCATTACATTTCAGCTGAATTCAAGCTGGTCTTCAGCTACCTGCTTTGTGTACTCCACTGTGGTTTTCACTCACAGCCACTGAGATCCAGAGAAGTCTGTTTCATTCAGCCCCCATTAAAACACAGCTTCTTTCTTCACCACAAGCTCAACACAGCACCACGCTGGTGGGTGTCAGGGAAAAATACAGTTCCCTACAAATGCTTGTATTTAAAAGATTTGTTTCCAATATATTGCTGTTCCATCCCCACCACCACTTCTCTCCAGGGAGTACTGAAAGAGAGACCTGCATCCCACTCTATCAAAAATACAGCTTAGAGGATAACACGCAGGGACCCACACCCACCCCCCAACCACTTCTATGCAGCTCTACGGTGAAATTCTGATATTTAAACTAACCACTTAGAAGAAACTGCATTGTCAAGTTGGATATTAACTGGATACACAGTGCTAATGAAGTTGATCTCCTTTTTGAGAATCCTGATTGCTTTGTTGCTGTTGTGCACAGGCTGCTGCTACCCAGACCTTGTCTACCTAGCTGAGTGCCCTTAATAAAACGGATGCTCTCAGGTTCCCTGTGCAATCAACAGGGACTGGGCATCAGGCACGCCGGACTAAATGCTTGGCAAAATGCTTTTTAACTGTTTTTCAGTCCAGGTTTAAATACAGCTTTACTTTTTCTCTATATATCTCATACTTGCCCTACAAGGGCGGGAGTTCAGTTTGTTCTACCTGGGGAAGGGAGAGCTCCAGAGGGAACCTTACAGCAGCATTTCCACTACCTGAATGGGGCTACAGACAGCCAAGAGATGCTCTGTTCTCAGGAGCAGATCAAGAGAGGTTCTTCTCCGCTTCTACTCTGCAATAGTGAGACCACACCTGGAGTATTTTGTCCAGTTCTGGGCCCCTCAGTTCCAGAAGGACACAGAGCTGCTGGAGGGTGTCCAGCTCAAAGCAACAAAGATGATGAAGGAAGGAGAGCACCTCCCTTAGGAGGAAAGGCTGAGGGAGCTGGGTCTCTTGAACTTGGAGAAGAGGAGGCTGAGGGGGGACCTCATTCATGTCTATAAATATGTGAGGGGTGGGTGTCAGGAGGATGGAGCCAGGCTCTTCTCAAGGTCAGCTGGTGATAGGACAAGGGACACTGGGTGCAAACTGGAACAGAGGAGGTTCCCTATAAATATCAGAAGGAACTTCTTCATGGTGAGGGTAACAGAGCATTGGACCAGGCTGCCCAGGGGGGTTGTGGAGTCCACATTTCATTAGTTCTATGATAAAAATCGTAAGGCCTCCATATAATGATATACGAGTAGCAGCACATCATGCCACTAAAATATGCATCAACACACTATATCAAGAAGAGTATCCCGGGGCTACTATTTGGGTTGGAAGGGGACTTCAAAGGTCCAACATCCACTGCAATGAGCAGGGACATACCCAACTAGATCAGCTACCTGTTGAACCACTGTGGAATAACATTTAGATCCAGCAGGCAAAACCCAAGGCATAAATCCCTCAGTAAAGGGAAATTTCATTACAAAAGGCTTCTAGCAAATTCAGTGCCTTCGCAACCTTATTGATTTTCATTTCTAGTGCAGTGTCCTAAATAGGATCAATCTGAGAGAAAGAAGGACGTTTTCCCTGGTAGATGTAAGGTAAAATGACGTGTTCAAGAATAAACATCTCTTTTTAAGCCACTAACAACTTGAAGTTTAAAACCTGAGTTAACAAATAATCACATCAGATGATTTATCTTTCCTGAAGCACACAGTTTTATACAGCCAGCCACTGAAGAGGTTGAGGTGAGGGCTTCATTATTGTTATTACTATGATCATAATCATTTAGTGGAAACAAGATTCCTGAGCAAAGCACAAGACAAAGCTTTGATTACCAAGGCTTATGTTGCTGTAAAACAGAGGGTATTAGCATCAGCTAAGAGAACAGCTTGTGTCAGCAGAGCTGGTGCTCGTTGCTTTCATGGGTATCAGCTTCTGTAAATTACTGTCCTATGACTACAGATCAGTGCTTCTTCTGCAGGTGGCACTGCAGATTTTACTGCTATAGCATTCAGTGCATAGTACTGGGAACATCCCCAGACTTGCTGATTCTACTCCATTGACTGAGGGACCATTTAGTTGTTGATGGAAACTTCAACCACAGGGCTGTTTGTGGTAGATATTAGAGAAGGGTGACATAATATACACATGGGCTGAATGATCAATCGTTAGGAACCAAAACAACCTGCCTTTGGGAAGACAACCTGTACCGAGTTCAGATTCATTATGAGGAATATGGTGGGTCTCTGAGGACATCCTCCATTGCACAGCTTAGGAAACTTCACCCAGTAAGTGGGGATAACTGTTTTAATCTATCAACTGAGCAGTAAAACAGGAATACTTCGGATTTTTGGAGCACCTCTCCTATGAGGCCAGACTGAGAGAGTTGGGGCTGTTCAGTCTGGAGAAGAGGAGGCTCTGAGGTGACCTTAGTGTAGATTTTCA
>VZRI01001018.1:767085-811005 GCA_013397515.1 Upupa epops | reverse complement strand
ATACTATAACTTCTTCCCAGTGAGGGTGACGGGGCACTGGAGGAGGCCCTCGGGGTTTGTGGAATCTCCTACTCTGGAGATGTTTGAAACCCACCTGGACTTGGTCTGGGTGATCCTGCTGTAGCAGGGGATTGGACTGGATGATCTTTCCAGGTCCCTTTCAATCCCTAGTGATTCTATGATTTTCAGCTGGCCTAGCAGCAGCTGTTAGCAAACCCATGGCATTAACCACTGTACCTAAATCATAAACCACATGGAAAATTGTACAATGTGAAGTTCTCTTGCAGCTTGAAGCTCTAATAAAATAATATTTTCATGCTTGCCAAGTATTATCACAACTATCAAGATTACTGGGCTTAACATCATTACTGTTAGATTTTAACAACAAAAGCCATTTTATAAAGGATTATCTATCCTGAATGTAAGTTACATGGAAGAACTGTTTATATGAAACAACTTAGAAAAGAGAAAACTGCTTTGTAAGAATTCATCACGTTCAGAAACAATTTTCCCTGCAGAAATGCAAGGACCATTGCACAATGTCCTTGATTATAAACTTATTCTAGTACAGACCCCACTAATTAGGCAAAGGCATCATTAGCAGTGCTCTGGTGGTTTGATATGAGACTGAAGACATGGAAATAGGAAATGAAATGGATTGCTTTCTGAAACACACGCAGCATTAGCCATCTTATGTGAAGAGATGCTAATACAGTTTTGAGATTACACTGCCAAAAAAATCAGGGTATGCAAGTGCCTATGGAAATGCTGAACACAGTGCTGCACACAATGTAGTAACGCTCATATGGGGAGAAGAGGCTACAGTTCAACACCTACTTACCATCCTATTTAATGAGCATTACGAAAGATCTATGTCTATAAAATGTCTGAATCCATTCCAGAAGTATGTTTTTTGGTAAGACAGAGCAGTGTTACTTTGCCCTTATACTAACATAGGCTTTGCAAGAACATTTTACCTGTTGCTGAAAGAACAAGCTCTCTACCTATTGATTTTAGGTTTTCATTTTGACTTTTAGGTGACCGTACGTTACAAATCACTGCACTATTCCCATTCCTCTCCAGACAGAGTCCTGACTGGCAAAAATAGAGTAGATATAATGAGGAAAAAAGCCTGTGGTGTTCAATAAACACTGAAAGAGCCAAGAATTCTCTGTCCTTCTCCTTTATGTACATTACTGTAGTAGGCTCATAGAAGAGAAGCTTCAAAGGTGATGGCCTTTGTTTAGCTGGAGTATAATAATTTAATACAACTGTGTGTAATGCACAAGTAATATGTACCCAAATAATAACCCATGAATAAGCCAAGATCTTCAAATGCATGCTTTCAATAAAAGAGTATTTTAAGAACACTTTTGAATTGATGTGCTCAGACAGTATCTGCCTCCTCTATTATCTGTTCATGAATCTGCTTCTCCTTCATACACTTAAAATAAACGTGGAATTGACTCACTAACTAATTATAGAGCAGAGCTAAGGAAGTCTTAGCACAGTAACATCAATTGTAGCATCTTAGGTGACATGTAATACCAGAGGCACTTGGATTTCTTGGAACTGAGAAGCTATGGGAGACGGACTCCTATTCTATATTTGTAGAATAGCATTTCAGCAGCCAAATATAAGCAGTGCTCTTTCTAGGTCACTCCTCCACATGAGGGAAATAGGAGTGAGATTTATTAAATGAAGTTTTCTTTCAGCTGAACAGATATTTCAATCCCGAAAAGACGCTATAAAAATCTCCCTTATTAGTTCTTGTTGAAAGTGCAGCCCTTTCATCAACTAAATTGATACCAAAGTTGCTGAAATCCTACTAAAAGTATGTCCTCACATATATTCAGCAAGAAAACTGCATAGTTATCCTTCACATTGTAAATTATGTAAAGTAACTTCAGTTAATGAATTTCCATTAACTAATTGCATATTAAAGTCATAATAATATATGTAGCTGGATTTCAAAGAGAAATTCCGGGCAGCTAAGAAACTAACATCATCACTCTCCCAGCATCCAGCTTCCCAAGAATTTTCAGCTCATTAGAGATTTCAGTCCTTATGGTCAAGTATTTGTCAGGTTAAAAGGGAAAAACCAAACAGTGGACAACCCCCTCTAGTTCTGTGACAATGAACTTGTCACATTAGGTGCAGACCCAATAGGACCCTGCAGATTCTCTTTCTATTGCTGCATCAGGTAAAATCAGAGTATGATTTATCTGCCTTCCCTCCCTCCTCCCTCCCAGCCTGCTCACTTGACAGCTCTGATCTAAGTAGAGACATCACTAACACTGAAAGGAAAGGAATAAAAGACCAAAATCAAAGCTCATACACAATTTACTACAACAGATAGTGTTGTTTTCTCAAAGATTAGGGAAACACTTGCTCTCCGATATTGCAGGTTAGTGTTAAATGCAGCTTGTGTCTCCCACTGCATCTCCTTGTAACAGTCATCATGATGGTCAGCAAAAGTGTTTGGATGTATTCTTCTCTGTTCTTTCACAGAAATTCTAAAGCATCACAACATTTTGATTTAAAAAGACATTTGGAATAATTTTTGCTTCACAGCAGTCCATCACCACTTTGCCCAGAAAGACTTAACCCCCTTTGATAAATAATGCACACAAAGTTGTACTCAGCCCAGTGAACATCACAAGAAACAGCGAAGCAGTTCTCTGGAGCAGGATGCTGAGCAGGTCCCTCGGGAGGGATGGGGAGAAACCCCCAACTGCCCCTTTCTACTGGTGTGGGATCCACCTGTGAGATGTCTTGGGGTAGCTGCCCTGGTTGACTCCAAACAGCTCCCGGCTGTTCCCCATGGCAGACCTGGGGGGTCTGTCTCAGCAATGAGAGATTGTTTGCTTGTTGTTGACTGTTTATTAATATGCAAAGCACCTGGGTGATAGGAGAGAGACTGAATGACCAGACATTGGCTTAACCTCTGTGACTCCTGGTGGGTGCGATAGCTATCTCTAGATAATTTGGGATTTTAGGTAGGTGTGAACGACTATCACTGTTTGCCCTTTTGCTGTCCTACACTTCAAATCCACCATAAATGAACTTACATTTACTTATTATGAAAAGGACTGTCGATCAGGGGGAGTTTCAGTGGCAGGTGACATTGAAAAACTGCCTTCTGTTTGAATGAATTTACAAATGACTTTCCTGTTTGGGTCTGAACCGCATGCCATGAGTGTGAGCAAATAAACACATGGGGGATGAACTATCTGACTAATAGCATACAGTAAGGGGGCTGCTCTCAGGTGAAGAATTTTTCAGACAATAAATCGTGGTCCTTATTTTTGGCAAGCTTCCCTTTAAAATACATAATCCATGTTCTGGCTGCTTTAATGTCCAAAAGCAACTGAAAGGACATCTGTTTTCAGAATTAATCATAAAGGTTTTGCAAGTTATAAAGCCTAGCAAGCGGTGCCTTTCAAGGTTGATGTCCAATGCTGTGTTGTAAAAATGCAGAACAAAAATCAGTCCTTATATGAGAGAGCTATCAGTGAACTTAGCCATCAGTGCTCTGTTTTAACGGCATGCAGGTGTTTAAAAAGTGGTTGCACCACAGAGCCACCTCCTCCAGACCACACTCGTGGTGACAGATAAACAGGGAACAATAACTGCCCTACTGGATATATTGAGTGATAATGGCCCAAGCTGAATGCAGGACAAAGATTATGACAATTAGGAAAATAAGTAGTGGAGGTGGTACTCTGTTTGCTGACTGCTTTTCAGCTTGTCGTTCCTTTACAATGGAATTAGAAAGAAGAAATACTTCACCCTGAAAAATATGTTTCTGAAAAGCACAGAATGAGAACAGGGAAAGGATTTCATGGAGAGTTTTGGGTTTGGTTTTTCCCCAAGTTGTGTTTTGCAGACAGGCACTTTATGGTGACAGAATGTGAAGTGAGGACTACTTACAAAATACAACTGCTTTTTTATTTACATTGGAAACTTCACACAATCCACTGCTGCCATGGAAGAGCTTGTGATGATGTCATAGGCTGGACTTGATAATCACAGAATCATTAGGGATGGGAAGGGACCTCCAAAGATCATCTTTGAGGCCTTTTCAGCCTCAGTAATTCTGTGAAATCTGCTAGCCACTAGCACACCCTATTGGTGTGAGTCAGAGGTCATTCTAGATTTCACCTGAAGTTAAACTTGCAGAGCATCTGAGATGAAGTCATGACAGCATTCCGTTCTTAAAAGGAACTTGTTTCATTGTGTGTGTCACCCCTAGTATTACCCTTTCACTCTTGCACTGAGCATGTGTGGAACTTGCAGCGTAGAGGTTCTTAGCAAGACAGGTGATACGTAAAGTGCATTTATTGTAAGAGCCTCCTATGGGTAACAAACTTTTACTCAGAATTTAAAGGGAGTTAAAGAAGCTACTCTCCATATTATCTCACAAAGGAATTAAACACATAATATTGCACAGATCATGTCATCAATGAGTTGAAAATTCTTTTTAAATTCAATTTAAAGGAATGTGAATCTGTGTGTTAATTCATACAAGTCATTAGTTGCAACAGGCAATGTTATTTAAACACATTATCATTTGAGATATTAAGGAATCCATTCATTAAATTCAATCTTTGAGTGAATCAAATTAAAGCATGTGTGTTTTTCACTGAAAGAGTGATCCGATTTTGGAACAGGCTGCTCACAGAGGTGGTCAAGTCACCATCTCTGGAGGTGTTCAAGGTTAGGCTGGATGAAGTGCTGGGTGGCATGATCTAGATGTCAGATATTAGGTTACTTGGTTGGATTTAGATTGGACTGAATGATCTTTAAGGTCTTTTCCAGCCTCATCATTACTGTGTGTGCATGATACTGTGTGTTAGGGTCCCATTTTTATGCCACTCTGTAACTTCACCATCACTGTTTTCCTTCTCATTTGTCATAGCAAGTTTTTGTGTCCTCACTCTATTTGCAAGAAATCACATACAGAGAGAGAAAAGTAGTCTGAGAGCTCATGGTTGAGCCCTGCTTTTCAAAAGCAAAAAGCATACCTCCAGCTGCTCCCACCTATTGATCCATTCCTGTTGTGCTGAAATACTTCTTGAAGTCAGCATAGCTAGAGATGAAAAAAAATGATACAGCCTCTTTAGATATCACCACAAGGTCCTTGAAGAGGAGGTGGAATCAGCACTTCAGAAATGTTATGCTTATTTGAGCCATGCATCCTTGTCTAACCCCCAAACTGCTGTTCAGAGAAGTTGTCGGCAATGAAGAAGAGTTCTAAAGGGGTGAGTGATCAACCATTCGAGATTTTACTAAGGCGTTTTATGGACTCTCTCTCACAGACTACTTCAAAGTCAGGAGGATATGTTTTTTCACTTGTTGCGAAAGGAGCAAGAGCAAAAATAAATCCCAAAAAACCAAACCCCAACCAAAACCTGAACAATGACTTTTTGAAACGTTATTCCCTGCATGGATGCATTTCTCTTGGGCTTTCTGGCCTCAGCCTGTCCAGGAGACGATGCCAGTAGGGTGACTGAAACCGAGTCAGTTGTCTGCTGTTATGGTAGAGGCTGTACCTCAGTGCACTCCACAAACTGACTAAGCAGCTTTATCTTGCACCCAGTACCTCAACTAAAGCTCACTAAAACAAGATTAAGCACTCTGCTTTACAGGTATAACTGAAAATTAGCCTTAGCGGTGACAAAGATGGCAAAGTTTGCAGGTGATGCAGTGGGTCCCACAGTTTGTTAGAGCAGCTTTTTGAATGTACAAACCCTTTTTTCTTATTTTAGCAGAAAGTAGAAAGCTATCTGTCGAGGTTGTGCTCTGTCATCATCTCAATAATTATGTATTTTGATCTTGAGGAAAAGTCAATAGAATATCTCTGAGAATGCCACTGAATTTTGTCATCAAATCCTTTGGCATAGGGTTGGGAAACACTGGTTTACTTTGTCACAGTTTATGAGAGACTGAGAAGTATGAAAAAAGGTAGAGGGGTTCTTCTCCCTGGAGTTCCTTCACTGATCTGACTCTCTTCCCTATTAGTAAGAGCCTCTTTCTGTAACAGAGACTCATCTTCCAGCAGCTACATACAGGACTTTTCACATGTGCTACCACCAGAACAGCTCAAAAAGCACATGACAAGAGGAATTTGACAGGGTCCCTCCGTTATTGAGGCAGCAGCCACGACATGGAACAGAGTCATGGTCAAAGTTTTCACAGACACCAGCTGCGTAATAACCCACAGGAATGTTTGTAAACAACATTAATCCTGGTACAAATGGCTGGATGAACCCTGCTTGGCTTTCCCTTTGCAGAGCTATTGAGATGTGACAGCAAGAGAGAGTCTGCTTTCAAGAAGACGTACTGCATGATTAGCTAAGATCACAAAAACAACCCTCGAAGAGGGATATTTAAAACCATCAGTGAGCTGTAATATCACACAGACTCAAACATAAGTGACCCTTCCAAAGCAGAGGAAGGAATAACTAAAGCAGATTGTTTATGGGAGTCTGAATCACTGCACATATTAGATATTTCATTTGTTCTTAACAACTGAAACAGTTTGCTTTGCTGTTCATTCCTGTATTGCAAACCTGCACCTGAAATGGGTTCATCTATCAGTCTGGCTTCCACAGAAAGGTTAGTATGCAAAAAAAAAAAATCCTAATTTCATAGGAATTCCTAATTTGTATTTGACTGTTCCTTTTTCACCACTCATTGGAATTTAAAGAGACTGAAAAAAAAGAAGGGACACGGGAAAGCTTCTGTGGAAAACTTAACATTTTACTTACACTTTGCTTATAAGCAGAAACAAAAATCCAACACACGTCAAAAAAACACAAGATAGAATTGCTAGAGTGCCACAAGGATGTAGATTGGGGAGCATCTCTCTGATGAGGAAAGGCTGAAGGAGTTGGGTCTCTTTAGCTAGGAAGAAAGGAGACTGGGGGGGGGGACACATTAACATTTATAAATATGGAAAGGGCAGGTGTCAGGAGGAAGGAGCCAGGCTCTGCTCTTGGCACCCAATGATAGGACAAGGGGCAACAGGTGTCAGCTGGAACAGAGGAGGTTCCACATAAATAGCAGAGTGATCTTCTTCATGCTGAGGGTGATAGAGCACTGGAAGGGGTTTCCCTAGGACGTTGTGGGGATCTTCTCTGGAGATGTTTAAAACCTGCCTGGACACATTCCTCTGTGACTTGATCTAAGGGATCCTGCTGTGGTGGGGGAACTGAACTGGATGATCTACTTGAGGTCCTTTCAATCCCTAACAGGGTGTGATTCTGTGATCCACCCCTCAGCCACATCCCAGGCAACACTGAACACCAGTTTGTTAGGGTCAAAAATGCCAGACCAGATTAATAAAGATTAACTTTATTAATAAAATATTCTCAGTATAAAAAAAATAGTTAATTCTGTACACTTAGGGAACAGAAAAAGATGAAGCTACACAATAGCATAAAGATATATAACAAGTCAGTTTAAAGAGCCCTAAAACTGTTTTCAGAATTGCAGTATTTTCTGCTGTCATGTGCTGTCCGTGTAGTTATCGTCTCCTCCAAAACTGGAAGCTTCCTGAAGCAGCTGGTTGATGCACTGTAGAGTTATAGCTATGACAGCTGTTAACTTCCATTGAAGTGTTGCCTACATTAGTATTTGCTATTGCAAGCTCCTCCAGGGATGAGCCGAGGTCAGGTAGGTTTAGAGAGAGTACGTAGAAGAGTCACAACAGCTAGTTTATAGAAAGTAAGACCCCTGATGTGCTGCTTTGCAAGGCTGAGGACCCAGTGAAGCCAGTTACAATGCCTTTCAAGAGCATTAATCATGACAAAAGCAGACTTGGTTAATAACATTAACGTGATTACTTTGAGCCCAACAGTGGCAACTCTAGCAGAGAACTAAGCTGACGACAGCAGTGAATATTGATGGGATTAGTCACCTGAGAACAAATAGCTCTTTAAGCTACAGCAAAGCAAGAGTGAGTAATCTAAAACAGCTAGGAATATCAATTCTGATCAAGGTTGCTTTTCTGTTTGTAAGACGTCAGAGTCCATTAGGACTACTCATTTCTAGTGTCTTTTATTTTATTCTCAAATACCACTGCTTATAGATATGAATTACTGTTGTACTTGAATATTTGAGGTTGGGATCTATGATCCCTGCTTGAACAGAAAGGCCAAACTAATTACTGTTTGAGCTTTCAAAAAGCAAAGCTATTGGCAAGCATTCTTGTAAACTCACTCCCTGTAACTGGTACAAATACGCTTGAAAGAAGACACACACCATAACAGTTCTACTCTGGACCACATAGCTGAATCTTTATATCAGAGTGACTGCCTGTACAGCTGATATTTTAAAGGCAAAACTTAAGTGTCACCTATTGCAAAGTCATTCCGTACACGTGCCTCTGCTAAAAATACAGTGTCTCCATTTTACTGTCACTATTCTCTAACCACTCAAGTCACTAAGGGTATGTAATCCTGGTAACTTCTTAGAGAGATACGTCAAATTATAGCAACTCTAAGGAACAAAGTAGGCTATGGACGTGTCCATTAAGCAGTATCATTGGCACTACTGACAAATGTTTTGAAATATGCACGTTTCCACTCTCCTAAATGTTTTGTTTTCTTCTTGCAGCTGAACCCAGACATTAGGAAGATCCCAAGCCTCTTGGAAAAGCAAGTCGGTATGTAGTATCTCAGCCAGTAAAGCCAGCATGCTGTTCATTCAACTGTTGGCACTGCAGAATATATAAAAAGAAATTGTGAGTAGAGTTACTAGTGAGGAAAACATAATGGTATTTATCTGAACAAGATTTTTGAAAGCATTTAAACCAGCTTTTTAACATAAGGAAGAACGGGTAAACTGCATAAATGGCTAGAGGATGGTAGATGATTAAATAATTAACGTTATAAATGTAGAGCAGTAGCAGTCCCTAGCATCTGCTTAATTTGAAGTAGCATGAGTTGATTACAATCAAAGCATGGGAAGCTTCTGTAGCCATGCAGGAACTTTTATTTCCAAAGTAGCATTTAACTCCAGTGAGACTTTTTTAGCCAATTATGACTGGTTTAGTAATACTTTTACCAAAATTAAAAGGGAATGAGCAAGTTAGCCACATTGTAGGAACAGAGCTCACCTGCTTGCTGATAGTGTTTTTCTGCCAGCAGCTGGTAGAGACGGCTCACTATGGAAAAAGCCTTTTATCCACCAATGTTTATCAATAAATTCAGGTAGCCCTGCCAAAGGGAGAGAAGCCCACACTGTTAGGCACTGGCTGAATGACAAACAAGGAGAAAGACAACTGTTTGAAAGAAGGGAACAATACCATGAGATGCTTTCTCCTGCTCTGTAGTGTTCCCAGCATCCGAACAGCAGGAGGAGCCGGAAGAAACGCTGCATTCCGAGTTCTGCCTCGCTGTTCATGGCAAACAGAGACACACATAATTACAAAGTTGTTTTGAAGGAGTACAGTTTCTGTGCCAACGATTTGTCAGACCTGCTGCTGTCATGGAGGGAGGAATCTAAACTTCCATGCTACAGCTTACGACTACCTTTGTCTTATATAAAAGCTTCTATATAAAGTCTCTCAGTCTATTCTGCAGGTTAAGACATAACAAGATCTGCTCTCACAACTCTCCCTGAAATCAGTAACAAATCCCACAGAGATCGCTAATCAAACAAGTGACATAATGGCTGGAGTTACCAGTGTGCTACTAGCCCAAACTACCTGCTGGATATACCTTATCCTCCATCCTGCACAGAGGGATCCTAGCACACCAGACACTCTAAAACCAGTGACTATATTTTTACACTTAAAAAGAAAAATGTGAGTAGATTTTATGTTCTAAGAAAGAAAAGAAATGAAGCATGAAGTACAGCTAGAAGCCAGGACTTGCTGGAGTAACACTTTTTTCTTCCATCATGTTTTATGATTTTAAAAGAGTAAAACTCCCAGACATTATGTATCCCTAATGCAGGATTCTGCATTAAGGGTAAAAAAGCAGAGCCGGACCGAGCCCCCGCTCACTTACTTCTGTAGTACTGGTTCTTGGCCAGGAGACAGCCGGCGGAGGGTACCGAAGCCATAGCTGGAGAAGCCTCTGTGCGAGAGGAGCCTGCGGGGTGAACGATTCACTTGGCCGGGGGAACGAAACCCGACGGCAGAGGGAAGGAGGGGTACTCAGAGAGAGAGAGGTTCCGCAAACCCGGGCCCTCCGGGACACCTCCTGCCACTCACCTGAGCCTCACGAAGTCAGCAACAGTCGCAGGAAAGAAGACCCACACTTCTTACTCGAGCGGTGCCCCAGCATCCCGCACCGCCCCTATATGAGCCCCGGGGACGGCTGGGCGGGACGGGGCCACCCCCGAGAGGGCTGAGCCAGTCCCGGCCCGGGTCAGACTTCGGGTCGCAGTTCTGGTGCCCTCGATGTCACCTCTCGTGGAGGGGACAGGGCTAACAGCTGTTGCCTTAGTTATTCTCTCTCCTACCGAGAAGAGGAAGAGGGGGGTGAAGCAGAAGGAACTCCAGTAGAGGCTTTAGCTGTGTTTGCACATACACACTATAAACTCACACCACCACGCACAGAGACCAGAGAATGTTCTCCTCTCTCACCATAACAAGGAAAACCCGCTGTCACGTAAAGCCTCACTGGTGTCAGAACTGAGTCCGAGAGTTCATCACAGAAGTTTTTTGTTCTGACAGCTCAGTGAACAACTGTCTAACCTGTCATGATCCTGCCTCATGGCACAACTTGTCCTACAGCACGTTTCCTCACCTTTCAGTATGGGCAACAGGAAAACCATGGTTTGCAGCCGGAGTGGGGTGAGAATTCAGCCAGGTGTGGCAGTTGCGATACCCTGCCTCTGTGGTGTGTCAGCACAGCCTACTTCATGCGGTAAGGACTTAGTTCCTAATAACTCAAGGACACAGAGTGTAGCACAGGGAAACTGCCTGTAAGATAATACACAGCAGTTGTAACAGATAAGCATACTTTATTTTCCTGGGCCCTTTAACTGACATAGCTCTCAGAGTCTTTTGCAACATGGTCAACACAGAAAACTGGTTTCAAACAGTTTGGTATGAAGCACTAGCACCGCTTACACCAAGGATTTATCTCATTATGTAAAAAAAAAATCACTAAGACTTAGAAAATATGGCAGGGATTTTGAGACAGAGTATGTCCCTACCTATACTTGCAGCTTGATGATGAATAATTAAATTCAACTAAACTATTAGCTTTTTGCATCACTAATCTCTTTTTCTGTTTCAATTTTTAAAAATCCACTTTGAACCTTGTTCTCTTTGTGAACAATAAACTTCCACAAAACTCCATTTGCTTTTGTCATCATAAATGCCCTCACACTGGGCCCTCCATTGAACTGCCAGATCTGTGGCTGAAAGAAGCAAAGTTTCTCCTCAGAAAGCTGTGGGTTGTGCTTTTCAAGGAGGGCATTTGTGGTGATAGCACTGTGTCGTAGGCAGAGCTTGCAACATTATCACTTACCGTATGTGCCACTTCCTTTTGACTTCAAGATCCTCTCTTAATCTGCTCATAATTGTGTCAAGGACATAACTTCATCAGAAAAATGTTTAGGCTCTGACATGCCCATGGCGTGGGCATTGTACTTGGCAAGAAAGCAGACTTAAGTGACTCTTCTGTGATCGCCATAAATATCTGTCCCTACTGAAGCCATGTCAAAACACTCACGATCTGGAGATCACCAGTTCAGCAAGACTTTGAATTGCTTTATTTTAGTGCATTGTTTTCTGATGTGATTTGGGATGTACGGCTGTTTACCAGCTTTGTTCTGAAGCACTGTTTCATGCTTTGTACTGGAACAGAAAGTATTAATGAGAGATTTTCAACCATTTCTTCCATTCAGCGTGGCATTATGTCCTGTTTATTGTAGTTTCTTCAAGCAATGCCCTGAATAAAGAGATACAGATTTCACGAGTGTGGTTTCTTCCTTGGTTTTGGTGAGGTGGCAGGGGGGTGGGGTTGGCAGAGTACTTCCTTTAAAAAAACAACTCATGCTATTATCTCCAGTTAACAAGTGGGAATTTTGAGATCCAAAGAAGCTAAGATAACAGAACCCACAAAGCTTGGGTGTTGGCTGCAAGAGCACTGTAGGTCTCCATACTTTAAAAGCTATTCAGCATTATGCCACGCTAATTCACTTCAGAACCAGATTGGAGTACTCAGCATGTTGATAAATTAGATTCTCAGCACACATTTTAAAAAATGGTTAGTGGCCACCTGTGATAAATACGAGTAACTTGCATAGCATCAATAACAAACTCAGGTACAAAGTTAGAACTTGGCTTTCAAAACAGCATTCAATTGCCTAAACCACTGACCTCCTGCTTTTCCTGGACAACTTTGCTGTATTCACTGCTCAGCTTCTGTCACAACCACGGAAGAAGTCCTGCTAAATGCACTCTCTTATCCCTTTAACTTCACAAGCTCTGTCCATAACCATGCTCCATACCCGAAGAGGCAGGGGCCCTATGAAATGAATAGTACCTAATCCCCAGCTTTATAAAAATGCTTTTACAAAAGAAGCATTTCATCCTTCTGACTGGCTAATATGTGAGCCCAGCAACAGTTCTCATTAAACATTTCTGTAGGCAGAACTGTACAATGGACCAGCCACTGACTTATGTCATCCCATGAATCATGGATACTTAGTATAACAAGTCTAAAAATTAAATCAATATAACCCACTAAATAAACAAATCTCCCAGCAGAGCCTGCCAGGATTACCTAGGATACCCTTTCTTTAGGCATCAAACACCTCAGTCACAACAACAAAAACAAAATAGCAGTCTATACTGAGGTTCACCTTGAAGCTCTGTTAATCATTCACTAGGTAAGGTTTGTCTAACAAACTTAGCTGCTGGCTTGGTTCTCAGAATATCTGTGATTGTGATGCCAGTCTTTCTGGGGACTGGTTTTGAGTATTTTCTTCCAAGCACTTTTGTGCCTTCTTATTTTGTCCCCTTCTTTTTTGACTTCATCTTGTGTGGCATTGGAAAACAAGCAGTGTTGCTTCATCTCTGTGTCCTTTGTCTGGCTGCATAATTACTGTGACATGAACGTTTGGGGAGATGTGAACAAGTTCAGCAAAAGCATCTTTCCCATGCACATGTGGAAAGGTATATTTTTGGCATGTGAGGGTAGAATATTCCCTCCTCCCAAGCTTCTGGAAGAGAAGATTTTCATTGCCTGGTGTTATTGCCCATCATCAATTAGCATTTCAATCAAATTCTTTACAGAATTTATAAGTCACTCCTATCTGAAGCGGATTGTGACTTAATTTGACAGTGTGGCTCCCCAGGAGAGGACTAAAATTCTTTGGATAGCGTTGTGTAACAGCTGCCTTAACTGTTTCCTTTGTGCATCTTTCAGTAACTCCAATTATTTGCCTTCTCAACAAATTGTTGTGCATCCTTGTTCTGTCAGATTTTGAACGGAGTCCGTGAAAAGGGGCTTGCATTAAAGAAATCAAGTAGCTCTGCTAGTAAAGTATTAAACCTTTATGATGCAAAAATTAGTTCTCAAAACTTGTTTGGCATGTTAACTCTTCCAAGTGCCAGTGCAAGCACTTCCCTTTGTCATTCATTTTACTTTTTAAGTAGTCCTCCAAGCCAGACACATCAGCAGTAATGCAGGGATCACCTATTGAAATCAGGAGGGTTTAAGGTACTGGTGAAGAATGTAATGGCAAGAGAATGGAAAGTTGAACTGTTTGTTACTTGTGAAAGAGAAACAGGACCATAGAGCTGATGGGGAGAGCCTGAGCACAGAAGGGACAGAAAAAGCCTCTCTTCACCACAGCAGCGTGTGGCACCACTGCAGATCACTGGCTTTGCAGTAATAGCCACTCTCAGCAGTGAAATGATTGCTAGCTGGCAATTCTGGCACTTTAAAGTTATTATTATTTTTAATCTCACTACAAGTATGAATGGAATACTCTGAAAAAAAAAAAGGGAAAGCAAAGGATATTTTAAAATAATTTTTTATTCCTGACAATTTAATATACTTTAATGTTCTCCTGCTCTCTGGACACAGTGCAGCAAGCCTCTGAGTGATGCAAATTGCCTGATAAGTCAGCAGGAGTAGGGAAAACAGGTATTTTGATTTATAAACCACCATGTCAAAATACTGGAAATACTGGACTATGACCGGTGCTAAATTGTTAGTACAACTTTGGGCACTTAGAGTTAAGTACCTCAAGTTTTCAAAAGCTAAAGGTTACAAGTCTCTTTTCCTTCAGGCCCAATCTCCTGTGGAGCACTAGTCTCACAAGAAACCAAAGACATTTTAATGTGTGTCATTTTAGCTGTGTTTTAGCAGTTCATTGACACCCATTTTTCTTTATGTCCAGATACAACAAGCTGCACAAGCCTGATAAATTTCTTCTAGCACTCTAAATCTTTCACACGTTTCAAAGGAGGTATATGAATACTGAGACTTTCTTTTACTTTCATGTCTCAAGTATCCGCAGAAACAAAGTTCCAGCATGACCAAATGCAGGGATTATAAATGGTATTCCTACAAACTAGAAGATGTAATGGAATAGACTGCAACTGACTAAAGCAACCCTGAATCATGGGCATGTTTATACATCCTTTTAATATGGCCCTGGAAATTGAGTGATCTATAGAGACAAGAAGAGTTGGCTTGCTACTCAGTTTCTCATCCAGCACAGAGATGCACAAGCCAAAACCATGCATAGATTTGTATCTTTGTTTAAATAAACATTTTGTTTAAATAAACATTTTGTACAGCATCAACTTTTTTCTCTTGTAAGCAGTACTATGGTATTTGATGTATGTGGACTCTGCTCTGATTCACTTTTGCACCTTCTCTCTCTGTCCCTGCATCTAGCATGGGCTTAGTCTTACCAGACTAGACACAATCTGATGCCTCTGCAGCTCTGCAAAGGCATCAGAGGTTCCTCACAGTGTACAGGCAGCATTCCTCAGCACTGAGATACAACATCCTTGGCATCCTCATTTCTTGGCTAATTGCTGTCTCTGCAGGACAGATGCTCATAATGGAGTACAATGAGGTGCAAAACGAATCAAGGACATGGTGAACAAGAAGAACATACTCATAAGTTTGTGTCTGGAAAACTTCCCATTAACATAGCAAGACAGCTGGCACAGGCCATCACAGAGAAGAATTGCTTCAAATTTAAGAAGCCAAAGATATAATACCAGTGCAACTGGGTTAGAAACAACTGTCAGGATAGCTTATGTCATCAAGGTGTGTAGGAGCCCTATATGGTGACGTGGCTACACCCATAGTCAGGTAATCTGTGGTCTTTTGTTGTGGGTGGCACTCTAAGTTCACTTGCCTCTGCTCCATCTGCTCAACTCCAGTGCTAACATCACACTGTGTACAGTGAGGTGTCAGGATGGTGGAGAGCTGTTCGTCTGCCAGGCCACATCAGAAGAACCTACAGCCCAGCCCATACAACTATCTGGCAGGTGTGGAAGGACCTGTTCACAATTGTTCATCACAAGCTTCTGGGAAGAAACCCAGCTGTAAAGCATACAGTGCTGCACAAGTGTATTCTGCTGCTGTGAGTGGGAACTCACACCTAGGAACAAGGCAGGTGTCAGTTTTCTTAACTCTGCATAAGTGACAGGTATCTCCTGATTCAGTGAAAGCTCTGCTATCCAGAGGACCAAACAGCCCCACATAGGTGGCTCATCCTTCGTCAGCTTGTTCTCCTTCATAGTGCCTTTGCCTCCTTCAGAGGAATCATACAGTGAACACACCCATATGTCATCATATGACTCAGATACCTGCTTTGTTTTCTACACAGGGACACTTGAAGAAATACATGTGTCTTAATGCACTCCCACACCAGACAAGCCTGCAGAGAGGCACAGTGCAGTAACACTGATAGTGCAGGTTAAACATGCAAACAAGTGAGTCTTTCCTAGGTAACCATTTGCAAACCTACCATGTTTAACATTAGGGTGGCTAATTAGGATCCAGTTATTGCATTTCTTTAGATCTCAGTGAATCTCATGTGGCTGTTGTTTCCCTCTGTTTATTTTCACCAGAGCAAAGCCTTTAAGCCCAGTAGGTAGGCAATTTGCCTGTGAGGTGTTGCAGTGTTCTTTGCTCTTCATAGCAGCATACTTCTGTCTTGCAGTGCTCATACTTATTACTAGGGGATAGTGTATGAATGTTCACTGAAATTACCTACTGTGGTCAGTGTCTGTCATGTACAACTCAACCCCTTTTACACTCAGTATCCAACCCATGGGCTTGGTTTGGGGTAGACTGATTGGTTTTGGAGGTGGTGTTTGGGTTTGATAACGGGTTTACATCAAAGCATGGGAGCAGGGGAAGTGAAAACTCAGACATGCCATTGTACCTCTTACAAAGAGTGGAAGCTTTAAGGAGCATCTTGACTAAATGTTTTGCATGGCTTGGCTTTGGGGTGTTGTGGGGTTGGTCAGTTTTACAGGAACTTCCATGGAGAGAGATGACAGAAATAGCTGAAATACAGCTAGTGACTCCATAATCCCCCTTGTACATTTGGGCTGTTTTTGAACTTTCTCTCTGGTACTTCTGCGTGAGCAGTGTCAGAGTGAATTATTGCTCTATTTCTAGGACAGCAGAGTGTTCACTGTCTCCCTGTGCATGTGATCTTGCTGTGGCATGGGATTGGACTAGATGATCTTTCAAGGTCCCTTTCTGATCCCTGATGATTCTAAGATTCTATGATGTTTCTGCCTCTGCAGATGATGCTGGCGGAAATTGTTTTTGCTCAGGCTGCTAAATGCTGTCTCTATAACCCTAGTGCCAAATCTTCTATCACAGCAAGAGCTGGTGCACAGGCTAGGGAGGACTTTCTGGCTGAAACAGTGTGCTGGTTCGAAGCAGAACCCCCCAGTGTTGGCAATGAAATGCAGAAAATAGGCACTGCCAATCCCTGCTTTTGTGGCAACTCAAGAGAGATGAGCTAGACAAGCAACTTCTCTAGGAGACTTTTAGTCCAAATCTCAGTGCTACTTGACACCATTTCTGAGCCTCTAGACATGACATATAAACTCCATGCTTTATGGTAAAAATAGCCATCATCCCAGCAGAACTTACTTCACCCATAAGCTCTTCTCACTGTCAATGTCTGGCAGCACTCACTGGAGGTGACGAAAGATTTGTTCAGGTCCCCTTGTTTACATATCCTAGTGTTTATGTGTGGATACTCTTTGTGCTATTTGCTTTTACAGCACAGTCTTATTTCCTATCTTGTTTATGTATTTTGTTTTTCTAACTTCGGTTTTGTTCTTTGACCTAGTTTTCTCTTTTCCTGTTGAAATAAACATGCTTGAACTGTTAAAGCTAGATTGATCTCTCAAGTTTTCCAAATTCTAGGGCTCCTAAGGTATCATCTGCTTGCATGACCAGGTACCACAAGGCAGTACAGCCAGCTGTTGTGGAATTCATGGTCCAAAACTATAAGACAGCTTAAAGAGCAAAGAGACGATTGAATTTGTCAACTGGAAACATTGCTTTAAGAGTAATAAAGGTTAAAAGAAAGGCAAACAAGGAAAGCTCAGGTAAGCCAGACCCCAAGACCTGAAGGTTGCAATCTTGGGTCAGACTGGATGAAGAATAACTCTCTTTCTATTTGAGGTCTGAAAAAAGTTATGATTCATAGAATCATAGAATAATTTAGGTTGGAAAGCACACTTAAAGTCATCTGGTCTTCTTCCATGGGGACTTGATCATAATATGATATCAGATCATACCCATGTGTAGAGGGACATTTCAGTTGAGCACTTTTTGCATTTGCTGATTATCCTCTGGAAGAATCACAGCCATTTGTACTAACATTTCTATAATGGGACTGGGGTGTTAACCAACACCTCAGTTTCTAAAATCTCCCATGTGATAAGAAATTACTATTCTACAGTCTGCCAAGACAAAACCTGCTTTTTAAAAAGAAACCCAAAAAGCTTTTAAAACTGTGACATATTTGTACAAGCCTATGAGGTTCTCTTCACTTACCTTTCTCTAAAAGTTAACATAAACCAACATTATACGATGCTGCAATTGAAACCATGGTCTTTTTGTAATCCTGTGCAATGCTCAGTAGAAAAATTCACAACCCTTGTGATGCAGACTTCACAGTGGCTTTGCTCTAGTAATATCTTCAGCAACACAGGCATGGGGCTTGATGAATTCAGGGATAATTGTGGATGTTAGCTTTGATTTTTTAACACATCCATTTTTCATTCTTTCAGTCTCTGAAAACAAATTACTCTCTGTTTAATAGCACAGCACCACTGCTGCGGTTGATAAGGGAATGAAAATTGTTGTCCGCAGATTGTCAGCTCAAGAGGAGTGATAGATTTGTTGCTGTTGATTAAAAGTTAGTATTTACAATGAAGATAATGGTGACGATCGAATGATTACTTGTTGACAAACAAAATGAGTCACTGTCATCTGTTCATCCTATGTGACATAGATATTCATACTGCACTATAGATAAAATTCACCTGTGCCACTGACGTTAACAGAACCCATTCTGACAGCCTGAGTAATGAGAATATGCTATCATTTCCCATCTAGTCCTAATCATTCAAAAAAAACCCCCATTCACCAAAATCCATATAAAATTGGAAGTTTGCACTGCTAGTTTCCATGTTACACTTAGTCTGGCCTCATAAAGGCCATCTGACAGCTTAATGTGGAAATTGAAATACACACTTCAGACACTTCCCTTTCTTTGGTACCTGCAATTGTCTGCAAGTCCCATTAAATTCTTAAAGACCTCATTATCCCTCACAAATGAACCATATAGAGTGTTGACCTACACTGTGCTTGCAGAAGTGAAGCCCTATTCAGAGCAGAAGAAATGGGATCAAATCCTGCAGTATCTCTCTCCATCTCTGACAAGTTACGTAAATCCTCAGTAAATAAGAAGTGTCAAGCTGTAACAAACAATTTAGGCTTCAACTCTGCATCATTATAGGCCATGTTCTGCTTCAGTTTTTATAATGCTCCAGTTGCCTGTATGACTCAAGAAAATTTGGAACAAAAAAAGCTGGGAGAGCACTGGGTTAACTCCAATTTTCAACACAAATTGAATAGATTATTGGAACTCAGCAAGAAAATCTAGAAATATCCAGAACTGCATTGGGCACCCCTAACACATGTCACCTCTGCTTGGTTCAACTCATTTTGGCTTTCATGCAGTTTAGCTCTTCCATATCAGTCAAGACAGAAGAGCTTGTAATTTGCTACAAGTGCTCATACTCACTCCTTCACCTCAGAGAAAATGAACTGCTGTCAGCATTTTACGGTGGTTATCAATTCCCTAGGTAGAGTAAAATCCTGCCTCTGCTAATCATAGGCTGTCCTCACTTGTTAAGGCAACAGCTGCTGCCAGCCTCAGAGAGGCAACTGCTGCCACAGGATGTTTGACCAATTCAATTTAAGCCCTTTCAGGACCGTCAGAGAGGCACTGACCTGCAGTTTGAGAAATAATTGTTAAAAAGAACAGCTTGTCATTATACATACAGTTTTCTTAGAGGCCACCTTTGGGAGAATTGATGACTTGGTATTGGAACTGGGACTTGCAGACAGGCTACAGTGACAAAAGCTGCCAGAACAAAGTAGTTTGGCTTCAGCTTTCACACATCTGCTCTGTAACCCACCATATTGGCACTGCTGGTCTTTAGAAGGACCAGTGCTTAGACAGAAATCAAGATCCGTATCTCTAAACACTTCTGAGGATCTGAGTACAGGTACTTTTTGGTTTATCAATAGACCCTTAACTCTGTGTTCTCATCTGGGAAAGCCAAGGACACCGAACACCCGATGCTAAAGCTTCTTTCTGACTATAGATTAATTAGTTCATCCTCAGAAACCCACCTATTTGAATTTTAGATCTTAAAGCACGTGGCTTTATAATAAAGTGCTGTTTTCTAATACAGTTATTTTTCAAATGTATTTGCAAATAGAAGGATTTGAAATTCAGTTGTGTGCATTTTTTAAGCATTTGCTCTAACATTCATTTTGAAGAGTTTCAGGCAAACAGACAAGATGCTCGTGCACCAACCACAACTGCATGCAGACCAGGGATAAGTAGTCAGAGATGAAATAAAAGCCAATAAGAATAATAAGAACAAATCCTGTACTTAGAGACTCAACTTTATGCGCATAACTACCACAAAATTGTCTGCATGTCACTAATACAGGTTTAGGTACTTTATTTCTCTGAAAGAGCAGTACTTACAATCAGAACATAAAATATCATCTGAACCAAAGAGCCTTTTTGCATGTGAAAGCAGTGATTCAGAAGCAGTTAATTGACCTAATTCATTTTCATTATAATGCAGTCCAAAATTATATCTTTTTTTTTATTACATCGTAATGACTTCTTTAATTTGCCAGAAGTACAAAAAAAAAGAGCAAAAGTAAGGTCAGGAAACCTTCCTGCAGAACCTCACAATTTTCTTACACAATATGGATGCACAATATTGTTTTAATGATAATACTTTGTATTGCCATGTAAATGATTTTATGGTTTTGAAATTGATAGGAAGTGTGATTGCTCTGAAATGAGTTGTCTTTGGTAACATTTAAAGCGCTGTTTCCCTTGACTCATTTACGTAGACGTTCTCTACTGAACTGCATAAACTCAAGCCCTTAGTCTGTCAAACATTTAATTTGTGCCACAGTTAAGTTAGCTCAGAAATTGTGAACTGACAGGGTAATCCAGTCCTGCTACTCCTCACTTGAGAACAAACAATGCCAATCAACACTGTTGCTCAAAAGCAGGGCATTGAACCATCACAAATGTCTGCGTGATGAGTGGTGGTTGCAGGGATCACCAGCGTGCCCCTGGCAGCACCTCCGAAACACAAGAGGGACTGTGAAGCTGCTCTATTCCCACTGAGTGAACTCCTCTCCTTGTGCTTTCCCTGCTGTACAATTGCAGGTGCTAAAAGAAATCTGATTCACTCTGTTCTCTGCACTGGTAGCTGTCTCAGCTTGGAAATGAGCATCTGTTGGCTGCCTCATGGCTCCAAATTTCATCTTCTGCACATTGGCAGCACCTTGACAAAGGATCATTAGAGGCACTTCTGTCATTTAGAGCTCGTAGAAGATAATGCACAACCTTAACAGCCATCTGAAGAAAACTCACACTTATCTTAGAGAAGTGAAGATCTGAAAGCAAGTACTCAGACCTTAATAAAGCTTGGAAATGCATCATTAGCCCTTTATGTATACACATATTTGAAATAAGTGGAAAACTTACATATAGTTATTGGCCTGTGCAGCTGTTTCTTTCATGGATTTGCAGTGCCACAAGGCAAGCAAGTGGAATTAAGCTACATCTACATTGTCCCTGTGACTACAATAACAAGGACCGCGTCTCCAGTGCCTTGCTTGTGTCTGGCATTCATAGAAACACAGAATGGTCTGGATTGGAAGGAACCTTAAAGATCACGTAGATCCAACTCCCCTGACATGTACAGAAACACTTCCCACTAGGTCAGGTTGATCCTTTCATTTGCTCTTACATCTCCTTTGGAAGATACCTCTTATTCCTGCACATACTTCAGGGCCTGTGGGACCATCCTACAGCATCTGCACTGTCCTCACAGCAAACAACAGCTTGAGAGGTTGATTGAGGACAATGGAGACAACAAAAGACTCCAGGTTACTCTGGATTCAAAGACAGTAAAGCCCTTCACCCTGGATGGTTGCTGGAGGCCATTTGGCAACTGAATTTCCTACACTGGTCTCTTCAAATAGTTGTGCCAGCACCAGCTGCATCTCTGCTGTTTCCTGATGCTCTAAAATCATGGCACATGCCACCATCAAACTCAGTTTTGCCAAGTCTTAATAATTCTGGGTATGCATCATGAGCCCCCCCTGATGATTTACATTCATGACTAAATCTGCTCCTTTTCTGTCTGGTGGAAGTATACACCATCCTCCATCTCTTTTCTGCATTCAGGGCTAATAGCACACTCAGCTGTGCTAGGTAGGTTTTCACGCAGACATATTTTCCTAGCCTGAGTTCCCTGTGTTAGGCCAGTGCTTAATGCAACCGCGTGGGCTGAGAACCCCCAGGTAATTCATGTGCACAGAGTGAGCCATGTGCACATCTGCTAGGGGTTTCAGAATTCTTCCACTTTCTCCTAAAAACAGAAAGAACACACTCATCCCAATGAAATCGGTATCTGTGTTGTGTCGATGGTCACAACCTGTGAACGTATTAAAAGATTTCAGAAGATTTCAGTGTGGATCTAAAACCAAAAATCCAGAAGAAAATGTAATTTAAAAATGATGATTACATACTGTATTATCATTCTTTTTCTTATGTTCACATCTGCCTACATAGCATGTGTATTTGTTTTAATAAAATCGATTTAATTCCTTGACCAAATGGTTTGCTGTTACAGGACACAGTAACATTTTTTCCAAGTTTCTCTAATGCAGTTTGACAGGTGATACTATGAAAGTAGTAATTCACTATTTTTTACTCATGAACCAAGCTGAAATTGTATAATATCCCACCCTGACATGATCAATTGTTGTTCTCTTATTTCCTGCCCCTGTTATCTGACTGCTCCTGGAAATTTTACCCACAGGTGCTGATGCGTTCTCCGCCTTTGAATAGAATCATGTATTGTTGCCTGTTCTCTCAGTTTGATTTATTTTGGGTGATAAATGGACATCTTGAGGCAGTCATCAGACTTTAATTTGACTGAACAGATCATATCTGAAAATCGCAA
This sequence comes from Upupa epops, assembly GCA_013397515.1. NCBI lineage: Eukaryota > Metazoa > Chordata > Aves > Bucerotiformes > Upupidae > Upupa > Upupa epops. Next base: position 788,234 of record VZRI01001018.1, on the reverse strand, counting down.
TTTTCCTAGAGCACTGTTGAAGAGCAGCCAGTAATTTCACATTTAGCCGTACACTGTTGGCTGTTTATTGCTTCTCTGCAACATGCACTACAGTGCTTTTTCTAGTACTGATGGCATTACTTGTGTTTATTACTGTCACTGCTTCATAAGCTACCAGCAACAGGAAAGAAATGCATTCACCCTTAAAGCATGTGATCCCAGGGAAAAGAGAAATGCAGCACTTACCTGCATATACCAAGTATATAGGAGATATACGCAGTTGCTTTACAAAGTATTAAAACTATAAAGTCTCTTATGGGTGCTTTTATACCATTTTTTATTTCTCAAAGACTCTGGAGAGCCTCAAATTTGAGAAGCTTTGTACTTTCCCTTAGAAGGCTTTTAAACATAGCTGCAGGTAGGTCTTGTTCTGCCCTTACGCTGATGTAAGAGTGTCAGTGACAAGAGGTTCAATTCTGACTTATGAGACTCAAAAGATTATTTTTCTTTTCCTTGTTGCAGTCTTTGCTTTCCTCTGCCTTCCATTCAGCTCATAGAGCCTAACAGTTAGTCTGGAGCCCTCCCTTTTGTGTTTCATAGATTGACTGAGTTTAAGCACTAGTAAAGAAACTCATCCAAACTCCTCTTCAACAGAGGCCACAGGATATTTGCCTCCACTGAGCCAAATAATTTACTTCTGACTGAAAAATATCTTTCAGGGATCACTTAGGGGTTTTTTGAAGGCAATGAAAGAGGGAGGCCATCAGTTCCCTTGCCCACATCTTCTTCCACTGTCATTTTTCCATCTTGTAGACTATGTGGCCCAAAATTATATCTGTGCTTACTTTTGGCTGATGTTAAATGCTAAGCACTCATACAGTCCTAGTAACGGTGATACAAAGGGAAGGATCCTCAAAGCATTTCTTAGTGTAGCAACCCCATCAACTACAGCATCAGCTGACTTTAAAAGAAATTACTCACATTAAGAAAGCAAAGGTTTCGGGCTGAGTTCTGGTACCACAGAGTAAGCACGGTCAGCTTTCACGAACAATTTCCAACAGGTCAGAATCTCTCTGCTGTTTTCAAAGGAACACCACCACATTGTTCTTCTCTCTGCTGTAAGTAAGCCCACTACAGGCTCTACACTCCAGGGAACATGGAGTTGCACCATCCTCTCCTCTGCTGGGACACATAGGAGGACAAGGGGACAGGAAGGAGATCTGTTTGTACAGTTGTGTTTAATGCTCAGCCCAGCAAGGGATCTTTTGTGCCATTTGTTTCCTTTCAGAAACAATGTGTGTGAACCAAGACAATGCTCCTGTGTGGTAATCCCTCCGTGCTGCTGAAACTCCCAGCTAACCTCTCAAGGGGGATTTTAAAACCTGTGCTGTCCTTCAATGGTTTTGAGCCCTAAAATCTAGATTCTTTCAAATCTGATCCCTTGTACTTCACTGGTACAATTTCCAGTACTGTAAATTAAAAAAGCAAGATTTTGTTAAAGACTTCTAAAGTCAAAATCCCTCACTAGGTCCACTCTATGATAGTTGATGCTTCAAATAGTCCTCTGCTCCACTAATCATGCACCATTTTTCTGGGACACATATTCATTTTTTGGGGGGCAATTCTAGCATTTTCCAGCACATTCAAGGGAAAACCTATCCTACAGCAAATTCTTTTTTGTTGTTTTTTTGTGTGCGAGCCTCATTCTAAAGAAAGCTCTGAAACACAGTGAGAAGCCATGAACTCCATGAGATCCACTAAATTAATTAAATTCATATTAAGAAAATAATCTTATGACATGCTTCCTCAAGCAGAGAAAGAACATGCCCTGTTTTGAAACTATCGTGAGGTACTGTCGGGAAATAATTTTCATTATTCTTGCTTACAAGTCAGGAAAGGAAGGTAACAAGAGTGGCCATGACAGCAACTAGGTATAGTATCCTTGTTGCACCTCTTTAGGGAAGTAGCTTTCAAAGATATATGCGGAACAAAATATCTGTTGAAAGAGTATTAGAGTATTTAGTGACACACTTTTAATAGCATACATCGTTTGTATGCCTGGAGTTTGTATTTGCTCAGATTCTCCCTGCAATCCCTTCTTCTCTTGCTGCATGTTACATGGAGTGGCTGCAAAGCACATGATGTAATTATAAGAAAATCTGTTTGGAAGGACTGAGTGTATTTCTACTCAGATATGTCAAAAGGTCTGTCTGCTAATATATTATAAACCAGGTCCATATAAGGCTGCCTCATATATAGTAGGCCAATTCATGCATTCTAAATCGTTTACAGCTTCTTGAGAAAAATCCTTTTGTTTGGAGAAAAACCTCAAACACTGTTTCTGTTGTATGAAGGCCTTCTCCTGTCAATTTCAGGTGTTAATTAGGGTAGAGACAGCCTGAACTGGTAAAAAGGTTCAACGATATCTCTCCAACTTCCAAAACTATGTTCAAAAAAACATCATGTTCTTTTCAGCTTTGACTTCTCCTGCCTTTTTTTCCCAGTGTCAAGCATAGGAGTTACTGGAAGAAACAAAGTAAACATGCACTAGAGTGCCTGATAACACAGCATGCCCTGTTACATGCTGCACTGGTAAAAGTCCAGTAATATTCTGAGAAATAGAAAACAACACTAACTTTACCGTGAATGACTCTTCACAGGTAAACAAAGATTTACGGCCTGCCCAGCCTTCTGTGAGTAATCTGTACTTAGTACTCTTTAAGGAAAACTTGGCTTGACTCTAACACAGTGCATGTCAAATTAATAATGAGTGCACCTTCTGTAAGCTTGTGTGAATTCTTGCATAATTCACTTGCACTGAATTCCCCCACCCCACAGACTAGGGACAAGCCAGGCAGATGGTCATTGGCTTGCTTCAAGCCTGGCTTTGCAAAGTAGGCTGTCAAAAAGGTCTTCCTGTGCTGTGAGAGACACTGGATCTAAGGCCTGTGTCAGCCTGAGTACAAGAACAATTCAGTGCTTAGCTGAGTACTCATCCACACCAGCAAAGCCTTACAGGCCAAACTGATTTGTACTCAAGGAGGTGTTTATGCTTGGACTGTTTTCAGCTGCAGTTTCGCTGATGCTCATATGGTGTGGCAGAGGTCATTCTGTCCTTTAGCTAATGCTGATATATTCTGCAGTCCAGACTACTTAGAATCATGGAATCATTATGGTTGGAAGAGACCTCCAAGATCATCAAGTCCAGCTGTCAACACAATGCCACCATGCCCACTGAACCATGTTTCCAAGTGCCAGGTCCATGCATTTTTTTAACACCTCCTGGATGGTGACTCCACCACTTTCCTGGGCACTTCATTCCAATACTTGACCATTCTTCCAGTGAAAACAATTTTCCTAATGTCTAATCTAAACCTCCCTTGGAACAACTTGAGGCCAGTTTCTCTTGTCCTACTTCTGCCTGTCTCTCTGCTCTCTCTGCACTCCTGGTAGTTAAACCCCGTGGGTACTCTTTAAGTGCAGTCATTTAAGCTGATCAGTCCAGTGAAGTCAAATCCTAAAAGAAGGTGATCCTGTTTCAGCTGAACCACATCTAGGAAGAGCACAGCAACAGGAACAAACTGGTTCATCCTACTTTACTGTCCAGCCAAGGAATTCAGCTGCCTTCATACGAAACAGCCTAGAAGTAAATTTGCTTCACTGAAAGGCAATGCTGGTGTTTTCTTCAAAAGGTCTGTGTCAGCAGCACCTTGTTTTAAGCCTTTGTGTTAAAAAAACCTTATGAACGCTTTTTTATGCCTGTATGTTCATGCCAACATTTTATGGCATTTAAAAATTAATACACACTGAAAAGCCTTTGGTAGTGCCAACGTCAGCGTTCTGGGTTTCCTTTTTCAATCCTTTGTATGTGCTGCCAAAATACTGGCTAACCAGCTGCAACCTTTACCCTACTTTCACTGAGTACTAAAATAGTCTGTTGTGCTGTAGACATGTTTGTCTGCTTTTAATTTGCTGTTCACGTTCACTATTGCGTGTAGTGAGCAACAGGCTTTAGTGGGGCAAAGGTAACCCATGGAAAACAGCTAAACACAGCATGAGCAAAATGTCAAAAGTTCAATCCCATGTACAAGCAACAGCTACTGACGTGTAGGCAAACCTGAGTTCACATTTCTGAACTGAATACTCATGATCAGGAGCCACATCTAGAGTGTTTTCTGTGCCATATGTTTTTTATTCCCTCTAAACCCTGTACATTCTGATTTAATGTGTAAGCAAGGACTATTGATACGTGTTAATCTAAAATGACTCAGTACCTCAACACAAGTATGAGATATCGAATGCTTCTGAACTTGCTTCCCTTAATGCATGCTGGAACAGTTTAAATCTTCCTGAAAATAAGCAAAACAAGCTCGAATAGTCCTCTTAGTTTGTATTAACAACAATAATAAACAGGCCAAATGCTAATTCAACTAAAATCAGGCAAACTGACAATGGTCCTATAAATCTACTTTGCAATATGTCCTGGTTTGACTTGCAGGAACCTCCCTAGACAGGCAGTCCTCTAGTAGTAAAGATGACACCTCTGGAGGGGGAGATCACTTTGCTCTGAATACTTTCCAAGCTGGCCCACAAGATTAGTATCCTAATAACCATGTCCTGCTAACAGGATCCTGAGCTAACAGCTCAGGAATTCCTGGTCTGAGGCCCAGGTACAGTGAGGACAGAGTCCATGTTGTGTAGACACAGCTAAAGGCACTCTAAGGAAAAGGTGGTGGGAAATCACTAACGAGACTTAATGTAGCGCTTTAGCTTTCTGTTCATTAACTTGTATAGAGAGGTAAGACATTACATTGGTTTAATTACTGAATAAGCTCACTAGCTTTGTTGAAGTTAGGAAGAGCATGGCGCATATCATTGCCTCCATGTGTAGAGAGCCCTCCTGAGAGTGTTCTGCTCTTTTGTGGTACACGCTTGCTGCAAAGAGAAAGGAAATAAACCTTTTATTCTCTGTTGGGCAACAGCAGGAAAAGAAGCAGGGGCTACGCTGCGACAATAGATAACTCTAATGGTGTCACTGTTGAGTAACAGAGTAGATGGAGTAGACTTCCCAGGGAGTTATAGTATGTCATTCGCTGGGTGTTTTTTAGCAGGACATAACACAGCTGTCTGTCAGGGATGATTTATATATAGCTTCTCTTGCCTTGGAGCATGGAATAGAATAACTGATCTTCTCGGATTCTTTCCAGACCTGTTTTCTTTGATTGCCCATGCAAAGATGCTTCTGTAGGTGTGAAGTATGTCTTTATGTATTGTGTTTCTCTTGTATGCTAGGGGCACAACTCTTGTTTTCCTGAAATTAATTCCATTTCATTCAGTGCAATGACAGTTTAACGCACATTTCTTCCTCATACATGACCAGTTCATCTGTAACTCTTCAGCACTGTGGTCACTGTTAAATTTTCTCTTAATCTTCCATTCAGAGGCAAGGGTCAGGACCCTGCCCAAATCTGTCACAACAGTGAAGGTGAAGGATAGAGATGATCAACCACCAGAGATGATTGTTCACACATTGTTAGTTGAAATTGGAAATGAAAGCCAAGCTGAAATATAAGAAAAAGCTGTGGCAGGGACAAAATGGGAAAAGAGCAATGAACAAGCTATTTTTCTCTGTTGTCGGGATGATGCACTGCAAAGCCCCCATTTTTATCATCCACAAGTGTGTAGTACTGAACCCAGTGACTCAGCAGGTCATCTTCAATCATCTGTCCCAACTGTACCATGAGATAGGCAAAGACAAAGTATTTCACTGGGAAAAAGTTCCTGCTGATATTGATATGGAACCTCCTCTGTTCTAGCTTGCACCCATTGCCCCTTGTCCTATCACCAGATGACCTTGAGAAGAGCCTGGCACCCACACATCACATATTTATAGACATGAATGAGGTCACACCTCGGCCTCCTCTCCAGCTGAAAGAGACCCAGCTCCCTCAGCCTTTCCTCATAAGGGAGGTGCTCTACTTCCTTCATCATCTTCATTGCTCTACACTGGACACCCTCCAGCAGCTCTGTGTCCTTCTTGAACTGAGGGGCCCAGAACGGGACACAATACTCCAGATGTGGTCTCATTAGTGCAGAGTAGAGGGGGAGAAGAACCTCCCTTGATCTGCTAACCACCCCCTTTCTGATCCCCCCCAGGATGCTGTTGTATAAACACGAAGGAAGGTGCAAGCATCATCAAAGGCAATTTACAACCAGGCAATTTATTTAAAAGTTATCGAGTGTTTGATCCTCAGGTACATACAATTTCTTGACTAGACATAGTTCAGAGTGAATGGTGTCAGAATTTCAATAGATATCTTCTGCTTTCTAATATGATATTTTAACAAAAGAAAATCTTGCTGAGGATTTTTATGACTGTAGCAGCTTTTGGATAGCAAATTAATTAACAGAGATATGTAATGTATTTACCCATTTAACATAGGAAATCAGTAATTTTTGGTAACAGATGAATTAATGACTTCATATTATTTAATTACAGAAAAGGGCTTTGATCACCTACATCACCTTTATGGGGAGTCTGAGGTTGTGGGTCTTATAAAAGGCAAGTTGCTGCCCTCTGAAGTACAGAGTCACAAGTATTTTAAATTTTAATGTCACTTAAGGGCTTTCCTACACTACACAGTTCTTCCCTGGCAGTGGCCTCTCGGGTGGCCGGGCCATCACCAGCTCACGCAGACACTGATGTTTACTGGCCCCAGGGATGTTCTTTGCTGCCATCATCAGTCACTTTAAGGTCATTCTGTGCTACTTCAGAGTTTTCTCTCTATATTTGTACTGCTAGCTTAAATAAATAATAATAATAACCAGCATAATCTGCATTGTACTCCTGGTTCGGATCTTATGGTCTTCTCTCATGGGAAAATGCAGCTGATTTGAAAAGAGTTTGCATTTGCTATTATTTGCATACTGACAGCAACACTAAGATTTCTCACACTTTAACACTCAAGAAAAAAACCTGAACTACATTTTCCTCTCATTTAATCACTTCGTCTCTTGGAAGTGTTTTTTTCCTTTCAATATCTAGCAATTGGGTTTTTTCAGAAAACCAAAATAATGGGGGTGAGAAAATAATTTAAGCAATGGAATAATTTTGGTAATTGAATATGAGACTTGTACTGTGATCATCAGTTTTGAAATTAAGTTATTAGCCTCCAAAGCATGCATATTCAACACAACATGTGGCAATGCCATTGCACTCTTCTTATTAGCATTAATGAAATGCTCATCACCAACTCCCTTATCTTCAAGCTGAGTACCTTATGCCTTTGTGCTTCTGTGTTTTTATCTTATTCCCCTGTAGTCATGATACATGCTATAAACACCAGCAGAGCTTTGGGAACTGCCTGATTTGCCCACTCAGTTCTGAAAGGGTTGAGATTCCTTGACAGAGTTGTGTGGGAAAAAATCCAGTCAGAAACAGAAGGGAAAGAAAATAATCCCAGGTCTCTGTGTATACGGGACAGTTATTTGTCCCTTACGCTCTTTCAAGAGGAAAAAAGAAAAAAACAAAAAAAACCCTCAAAAGTTTAAGGGTGACAAAGAGCAGTTGTTCTTTTTATGATGAACTAGTCTCAAAACAAAGAGGGTTATGATAGAAGAGAGCCTTGGGAGTAGACAGGCACCATCATGCACATATTAAGCTTGATGGCGGATGAAAGATACAGCAAGCTCTATCCTAGAGGGGTTCTGTTAGAGTATGTCACTTACGTGCTGTATTGGTTTGCAGTCATTCTAATATTTTAAAGACGGTTTGGGTTTTGCTCTCATTTTGGTTTTGAGGACAATTTTTTATTAAACAATAAAATGCTATAATAAGCAAAGACAGCGGTTACTACCAATCCTTGCATGCTGCAAGAGTAGAGCTTTTCATGGTGCCGGATTATGCAATATGAGATTGGAAACAGCAAACAAGGAACAGAACCTTTTAAGTGTTTGTTTTTACAGCACACCTGTCTATAGCAAAATAGTGTTTGGTCAATAGTGAAATTGTTCACTTGGAGTATGCTTCTGGTGGGAAATTATTAGGCTTATTCACACTCAAAACACAATGCTTAGTACTGGTTTCTCTCTAGAGTTCCATCTGAAACCTTGAATTCCAGGCCATAGGTGGGAATTTGCAGTCAGTATTGTCAGAACAGGCAGTACCAGGATTAAGCATTTGGACACAACTATGGAGCAGAAAGCATTTTAGCTGATCATTTCAATATTTTCAAATGAAACTTTTCTGGAAAATTCATCTCCTGAGAGCAGCTTAAAGTTTTATTATTTGAGAATAAAACATTACAGAATGTCAGAATTTCCCACAGGGTAAAATTTGGATTTCCAGCAAGCTTGGCAGCCATTCACTGTCCTCTGGAGTGCAGGTGCCCTGGAGCCCTCGCCCTTCAGCAGGAAGTGTGGAGAGAGGAAAACATCACTCCTATTAGCTAACACTGCTGCAGTGCTATTTTAATTACAAATTTTAATAGAAGAGACAATCATACATCTTGGCAACAGTACAGCTTGCTTAAAAATACAAATATAGAGTCAAAACATTTTCAGTTATAAAAAGATGAAAGATAGTAGAAAGAAGCAGAAACTGTTTCTTCCACTCATCTCACTGAACAGTTAAGCTGCTTATGCTACACACACCTCTATAAACAAAGAAAATCCTGTTCTGGGTATTTATGGCCAAGCTCTCTTTGAACTCATCTGACATTTGCCAAAGCTTAAATCTTTCACCTCATTTCAAGTCAGTATCTGTACTGACTCTGTACCATAGGCCGTTCATCCTTTTTACACAATTACTCAACTTATAAACAAGTCAAAAATTGTTCCACATCAGAAAATATCAACCAAGCTTGGGAAAAAAACAAACAGGAGATTGATTTAAAGGTATAGATCAACTTATTGACTCCTGCTTTCACCTCTGAATCCAAAGGACAATCTTCCATTATCTCAGATTTTGGTTCAGTTTTCAATATTCAAGTGAAGGAAATGAACTGTTGTCTGGTCCCATTTATTGAAATGATATCTGGACCTCCAAGCTATGGAACAGAATTTCATGCCTTTCTGGTTACCTAAGACATGCTGATAACCTTAGTCTCTAGTTCCATGTACCTGTTGATGTGGTACATTTAGCAAAAGTTAGCAGTTGTATTCTTATGGCATTTCCAGTTCTCAGATCCTGAAATATGAAAATATGAAATAATGATAAATGTAAGGAGTTCACACACATACATTCCTCAGCAAACACAAAAGTAAAATGAAAACAAGCACCATTGCAGGTTACAATTGGTCCCTGGAGGATCTACGTGCTCTTTTACTTAAGAATGTTGTGCTTCGGCATCTCTAGTTTCTCTAAAATAAGACAATCAAAAAAACTTTGCTGGTGATGAGAGATCAGTCAGGAGATGAAGAGATGGCCACAGCTTCCTGGAAGAGGGCTGCTGACTGCTGCTGACCTGAAATCAACTACCACTTCCCCAAATACCAACTTGCAATAGCAGAGCCACCTGGACAAATCCTCATCACCCTCTTCTTCCCTTTCAGATTTTACATCAGTTGGGTCAATAGTATTTTTCTTGAATTATCGAGCTCCTCAAAATCATTTTCTTATTTGAAAGACTTGACAGACTGACAACTTTGTCTCAACTTGGTAACTTCCTCAGCAGCCTGAGCCAAGGCTGCACAGTCAGGACATACTAGATGCTTGAAGCATCAACAGCTGTTCTCCAATACCCCCCACCCACAGCTTGTTACAGAGAGGACTGCAGACCAAGGAGTTATACTAAGGACAAACCCCATCAGAATACCAATCTAGATATGCCTGTCTTCCTCTCTGCCTCTAGGAATTGTGGAAAGTGACTGGTTACACCTAATATAAAACAAGGCACTACCCATACTTTTGAACTCAATTTTTTGTCGTATCAACCAAGATCCTTTCTGCAACCTGTGTGATTACTGATGTATCAATCTCAAATCAGGTTCCACAGCCATTAGTTAACTCATAAGCCATAAAATTATATTTTTTTATTAAAATGTGATAGCTATCATCATTTCAGTAATGGCAGAGTCTTCTAATTTCATTCCTGCAATAGAATAATGATGGGCAATTTACTGCTTTCTAATGCACATGGTGATAGCATGGGTATATATTTATTGTACTCATTATCATCTAGGAAACCTAATCAACTCCTCCTATATGAGTGAAGTACAAAAGTTTATAATGCCATTATTAAGCAACACTGAAATAAAAGGGTATGATGAATGTAGGGCATAGAGACATCCTTATCTGACAACATCTGGCCTCATGCCCAGAAAGCTGAGGACAGCAAGCAGTACCAAGGCAATATTGTGGTCAAAACTTGTCATTCCAAGGAAATAACTGCTAGTCATTGATTTTTCATCAGAGCACCTGCCTTCCTATTGCTGAACGTGCACGGCTCTGCATACCTGTCACACTAAGAAGCAGCTAGCTTAGCATCTCCAGTAACACTTTTAGGAAACCCTCTACTGGTTTCTTCTGATTGCCTTTTGCAGTCTCTTGGATAAACCCCTTTTATGTTACTGAGGGGAACTAACCAAATGTAAAATAGAGAAGATGAACAAGTGCCCAAATAGCTGCTTTAGGAAAAGTAAGATTTGGACTTCCTGTGGTAGTTGGTCTATGCAAGGCACATTTGGGGCTTCCCTCACCGAAAGATATTTCTGCTTCACTCACTACATATCTGTACCCCTGAAACACAGATGCAGCTTCCATTGTCCCACAGGAGAAACAGCATTAATTTAAAATGAACTTATCAGCAGACCAGAGATGCAGCCTGAAAGAGGTATCAGATCAAACTTGCAGAGAAAATTAAGGTTCTGTTAATTTTGAGAAAATGCAGCATTGCTTCCAAGTCCTGAACTATTACTCATGATATCCATTAGATACCAGTAAGGAAAAAATAACTCCGCGTGTTAGTGCTGAGTCAGAGCCTTTGACATCAAGAAGGCTCCTCTGGTAAATATACATGCTTAAGTACCGTACTGGAAGATGATATGTTGTTGAGATGGCAGTGTTTCGTAACATGCCTCCAGACCACTCCATACTTCTCTAACTATGAGCAATATTTATTGCTTTGTCAAGAATTCATAATGTTCCTTTTATATCAAAAGAGAAATCAAATGTGTATTAAAAAATGCTTTTACTGAAATGATAGTAGAAAGGAAATCAGAATCTTCTCAGTCAAAAAGCAAGAATGATGAATTTTAGGCAATGCTGAGTACCCTTCTCTTTGTTTAGAGACTAAAGGACATGATATATCCTACTTAGTTTCTCTACCCATTAAATTTAAACTGAAGGATATAGAAATTTTGGAAATAATCTCATCTGGCAAAATCTCTGAACAATGACACTCCAGCACCACTCCATTGATTCCATTAAGTTACCGCTGATTCTCCCCTGACACAAAGCATAGAATAACTCATGTCGTCCATTAAATGGGATATGTTATTTTTAATGAAGAGAGGCTGCTTGCCGCTTGAGGATTACAACCAAACTTATCCCCCATGCTATTCCACTAAGTCAGCAGATAAAATACCGTAGAGTGTGATCATCCTGTGTTTTTCTAAAATGGATTTTATTTTTCAAAAGTGAAGCTAATAGCAGTCCTATTGCTCTGCTTTTGTTCTACTGAATTATATTGCCTTCCACAATTGTACATTTTTGCTTTAGATGTATTTGTTTATACAACAGATATCACAAAGGATCTTTCTCTGGAGGGTCCTGTAGACTGATTGGACATTGAGAAAAGCTACTAAAGCAAATATGGAGCAGAGCCACCAACAGTTCTAGAAAATGTGGGAGAATTAAATGCTCAAACGTTCCTTCCCATTTCTGCCTGTGTAAATGCAGACTGTCCTGTTTGTTTCTGTTCATCTCACTCTTGCCATATCTCACAAGCTGTCACACACACATAGCAGTTAAGAGGAACCGTCAATAGTATTTTCCTCATAATCTAAACAGAACTTAGAGCTGTGCTTTCAGATAAGAAAAGGTAATGGACTTAATATGCTACCATGATATTAGCTAGATTTTCTGTTCTAGTTATCACAAGGCCTGGGACACATTTGACATGGAATAAAGAGTGAGAAAAAACAAACACAGGAAATGTTGGGGAGGTTTTATATTCTTTTCAGGATATTACAGCTTTTATCTATTCAGATTAGCCTTAGCCACCAGATCTGTCTATTCATGAGCTGTGTATTTTAACAGGAGGGAGGATTGCTCAGCACCAGTAACATGCTGCCAAGCCACCAAAACCTTTGAATCTTCTCACAAAACTGCAGGAAAAATGAGCAGAGTATAAACATGCTTGTGAGGCTTACACTACCACAGTGTAAACACAGTGTATGTACTCATTTTGTACGATTGTTTTGGTACCAGACCTACATCTTCTGAAATCCATTTGCGCAAGGGCAAAGGCCATTTGTGAAGCAGAATCTACAGAAAATTCATGTTGTATTGTCACAGAAGTTTCAGGCTTGTTCTCAGTTTTGCTTTTTTCCCCCTTAATTTAAGTTTAGATTGAAAACTACTCTGTTGTCCAGCAGTGACAAATATAACAGCACTTGTTATTATTGCTTCTTTATACCAGCATAGCCAAGAGCATAATTTGTTCATTGGTTATAATTTACAGATTTAAATTAACAATCGAAATGCTAAGCATCATTTAGGACTCCAGCAAAGTCTCATATTCTTAAACCATTAAATGTTAAGGAATTTCTTCTGAACAGAAAGACACAGAAATGTTTGATTTCCTAAAAAACTCTGTTCATTGACTCCTCTGTCCCTTGGAATGGTCCACGCTGTGGTAGCAAAAGGATGCCTCTCCCACATATAGCTGGAGGAAAAAGAGTATATAATAATTGCACTGTTGAACAGGTTTGGTTGTGTTGTAGAAAAAACAATTAAACGATTCCTTGTGCCTAACTATAAAATGTTGATCAGTTTGATGTAAGCCTAGAATTTACCTGTAACCACACCCTATCCCAGAATTTTCTTCCTACACTACTGTTTCAGAGTGAAAAGGAACCAGATACCCATTTCCTGCAGACATCTTCATCAAGTAAGAAAAGTATTTTATCTCCTCACCTCTAACAGCATCCTATAGCTTCCTAAGGAGCTCTAAGGGCTACAGCTCTCTTCTAGAAATGCCTATGAAAATTAGAGAAACCATCCCTGTGACCAGATAATAACACAGAGAATGTGTTTCTCATTAAAGCTGTCAACAGAGAAGATGAAAAATACATGACCTATCAGGAGAAAACTGTCTGTGATGGGGAAAGCATTTTCATTAAGCTCAGGAGAGCTCTTCTGAAACAATTGTCTCCGCTTAGTTCACACAGCAAACTAATCTTGCATGCACTTGATTTCTCTAGATAAGGTAAAGCCAGAAGTGCTACTGCACATGAAAACCTAAAATTTTCTGCTACTTATGGATATTCAGTGTATGGGATGAGATTAGACGCACTCCAAAAGCATACAGTATTGATATACTTGTTTGTTTCACTACAAGAGTTGGGCCCTTCAAATCTAAACACAGTCCAAGTGTTACTGGTTTGTTCTGCCATGCCAGTGTTGACACAGACCTTGTAGTCTTCAAGTGTGGCCCCACTGCATGCAGACAGAGGCTATACAATGAATCACAAGAATGATCTTGTACAAGTTAAGGTAGAGCATAAATTTTTGATAAAATATTGACATGTAGTAAAAATCCAAACAGATAGAATAATTTGAGAAAGCAAGACAGGGAAATGCCAGAGAAATTCTAAGGAACAGCTATATGTTCCAGTAAACTTTTTATGAAATTAGCATCCAAATTTTTCCAAATCTGTCTTCTCTCACCTTCTACATTAATAGATCCATCTGTAAATGCTACTCACGTCTATCATGGTTATGGATTCAAAATGCACCTGTAGAACAGTGAAGTGTATATCCTTTAGTGAATTTTTAAAATACATGTTTGCCATGCTTGAAGCTGTTCGTTCATTTATTTTGTTGTGCCTTCTTCAAAAGAAATGCGCTTGATGTCGTATGACTCCACATTCACCTCATGTACAGTATAAATATACATGTTTGAGAATCTTCTGTTTGGTTCTGAATTTGAAACACAGACAACAATACTTAATGAGGAGCAGTTCAGAGAGCAGTGATTGTTTAGCTAGGAGAAAAGAAGGCTGAGGGGAGATCTTATTGCTGTCTTCAACTACCTGAAAGGATGTTGTAAGCAAGTGGCTGTTGGTCTTCTTTCCCAAGTAATAAGTGTTAGAACTGGGGTAATGGCCTCAAATTGTGCCAGGGCTGAATAATAGGAAAAAATTCATTGCTGAAAGGGCTATCAAGCACTAGAAGGGGCTGCTCAAGGAGGTGGTGGAGTCACCATCTTTGGAGGTACAAGACATGCAGATGTGGTGCTCTACCACATGGTTTAGTGGTGGACTTGGCAGTTGGGTTAATGGTTGGACTCAATGATCTTAAAGATATTTTCCAAAAAATAATTATACTATGATTCTCTATCAGTGCAATTGACTGCAGTTTTGAACACCTCATTAGCCATGCCAAATGTTCCCAGAAATCTCAGGGAAAATAGTGAATAATTTTACCATAATTATTTAGTTGACTATTTCATTAGAGTATTCAACACTTTTGAGGTATGGAAATGTGACAGTTCTTGTCTTGAGGAATTTGAAGTAATTAATTTGAGCTGGAATCTTACAGTGACTTCACATTCTAATCTCAAGTAACTTTACAAACTACAATAGCTAAATTAAATGTGGGAACTGATTAATTAACTATGATATGCAATGGTGAGATTATATAAAAGATCCGTCAAGCCAATAATGTCCATTGGGCACTCTTAGGTTACATAGAAGCTCAGCTGAAGTCTAATGTATGTAGCATACATGTTCACTCAGGAAGGCTGATCTTCAGATACACGTATTTACAGGACAAATTGAGGACAAGTAAAATATCACCAGAATGTTTCCACTATGGAAGTGGTATGTAACGTATGATTTCCTGATGCTGTGCATTATTTTTCAGTTGAAAAGATTTCTGTTCATTTTGCAGCCCCTAACAATTTTCTTTGTGAAGTTCTTTACCTCATAAAATCTTCAAGTTGTGGACCAAATCTGTTCATAATCACAGAATCATTGAGGCTGGAAAAGACCTCTAAGATCATCAAGTCCAGCGTATGACCTAACATTAGCACAGTAAGTTAGACCATGGCACTAAGTGCCACGTCCAGTCTTCTCTTAAACACCTCCAGGGATGGGGACTCCACCACCTTCCTGGGCAGTCCATTCCAGTGTCTGATCACTCTTTACATGAGAAAGGGCTTCCTAACATCTAACCTATTCCTCCCCTGGTGCAGCTTCAGGCCCTGCCCTCTCATCCTGGCACTAGTTACCTGGGAGAAGAGCCCAATCCCCATCTGCCTACAACTTCCCTTCAGGTAGTTTTGGAGAGTTATATGGTCCCTTTTGAGTCTCCTCCAGGCTAAACAACCCCAGCTCCCTCAGCCTCTCTTCATAAGACTTTGTCTCTCGTCCCCTCACCAGGATCATTGCTCTCCTCTGCACCTTCTCCAGTATCTCAATATCTTTCTTGAAGTGAGGGACCCAGAACTGCCCCCACTACTCGGGTGGAGGCCTCACCAGTACTGAACACTGGGGAAGAATTACATCCCTAGTCCTGCTGGTCACAATATTCCTGATAAAAAATAATATTATAATTTCCAGTGTTGAAGCATATTTAAAATGGAAAAGATTCTGTATAGTCACTTTTCTCCTGTAATGAAAGAAAATGTCCTTGCTGCAATTCATGTCCATCTCATCTCTGCAACAGATGTGATTTACATGGATGGATTACAAATCTGAGCCCCAGATATCCCCAAAAAATTTAAAAGCCTTTTTTGCTCTAATGAAATCTCACAGTCCTGAGAGAAATAACTTATTCTATTGGATTATCTGTATGCGTTTTAAGTAAGCAATTAGTGATTTTCATTTTTTTCATATCATTCATCTCTGACAGCGGATGTGTGCCTGTGGATACAGTGGAGAGGATACCACGAAGACACTGACAGCCAAGAGTATGAAACTGCACAAGCCAAGGCAACACCTGCTATTTGGAAAAATGATCACAAGAACTGTAGTGGGTACGAGTTTCAAAACAACAGCACAGGTTACATGACAAAGACAAAATGAAAAAGGAGCTCTGGCTCAAAGGAATTGGTTATCTGAACAACAGAAAAATGTGGAAGGGTGCACAGGTATGTTTGTCCTCAGACTACCAAGGTACTGCTGTTCCAATTCTTACCAAAAGTTTTAGAAATGTAATTAAGAAGCTCCAGTGTTATCGTATTGCAACAGCAAAGACGAAATCAAACTTTAAATGGATGTTTCCAAGTAAGCCCCTAGTGCAGAAAGAATAAATGGATTTCCTACCATCAACAACAGATGCTGCTACAGAGATCTGTAACCTGTGAATGTAACAGTAGCCAAAGTGAAAGAACACTCAGGCGCAAAGTTTGCTTAGAAAAAGCCACCCCCTGCCTTTGCAGTAGCAAAATGTTGTCCTCTGGTTTAACATGTATTGGAAGAAAGTTTAACCCAAATATAGTCACAGCCTGGGGCAAGGAGAGTTGCAGAGGGCAAAGCTAGATTTTCTTCAAGCTTAACAACACAAAGTTAGGAAAGAAATAATAACCAAAGTGACTGACTTTTCCTCTCTCTTAACAGCTTCATTGAACACCCAGAAAACCTATTTTTCACACACACACCAGCACAAAATGCTGCCCTGTAATACTTAGATATCAATTGTTACTACGAATGGGATCACTACACAAAGCCACATCTGAAAAGCATTTGCTGCCCAATTTTTCACTCATGTAAATATTGCCTGAGCAGTTTTACTTCACCACTTATTTATTTCTGTTGTAATCAGAATTTAGTGAAGTGCTGAAAGTTCACTGAATACACCAACCTTTCCCCCCATACTAATCAAAAATTAATAAAAACATGCCAAAGGCAAATGCTTTTTAACTTCCATCCAGTTTCTCATTACCATTCCCCCTCTTGTCTCCTTCACTCACATGCTCAGATCAGAAACTTGCTTCAAGGTGTACGTTGTAGGTAACAGGCACTTGTTCATTTTAATGACTCTCTCAAAATGAATGCAAGAAAGGCTTTACTGTTTTCTTCAAATAAAAATGTCCAAGCATTAGGAAAAGAATTCTTGCATGAAGTGTTTCATGCTGGGCATGTAATGAACTTGAGGATAGCAAATGCTTTCAGTCTTGCCCTCAATTTCTGCTGGACATCTATTGGGAGATGTGCTAGTCAGGGCGCACACGATCATTAGGTGAAAAGGTAAAGATGAGTATCCTGAATGAGGCCGAACCAAACATTTTTTGACATTTCTCATAAAACTGGAACTTTTTGGGCCTGTAGCAAAATCAATGCCTCAGTGAAATCAACATCCCTGTCAGTTCTACTTTGAGTAGTTTTTCCAGATTCTTCATGCTCTGGGGACATCCTAACTTTCATTGCCTTTCATCTATGACAGACCCTTCTGGCTTAGTTATCAAGACTCAGAGCTTTGGGTTTGCCTCATCAGAAAACATCTCATGGAAGATCTGATTTAGAGTAGCATTCCATTCACAGTGCATCTATCACCCTCTCATTGTTTGCATTCTGCGTTTGTCTCCACTGGTACTTGTACTTGTATCAGGCAGTAGAATTAAGGAAAGAAACGACTGTTTTAACATTCACCTCTATATGGGATCTATAGTGATGCTAAATGTGAGCTTAACATCACTGAGCACATGTAAAATGCCACAAGCAATGACCTTTCATGGATTGGCATCAAATTATTGTAGTGTTCTGGGAGATGAACCACTGTTCAAGATTTGGGATCTAATAGCAAAACAATGGAAGTCAGGTAATCCTGAACTTCTGTCCTGGATCAAGAGTGAGAAGCCAAAAAGTGCTTCCCATTTTCATCTAGGAAAACATTGTAGGATTAGATGACATTTACACTTACCCACAGCTATAGCCAGGGAAGTAGCCAGGAGTTCAGGGAGTTTTGTTGTTACAAAAGTGGATATTGAATATCCCTTGGCCTGATTTTGCACACTGAGATCTGCCCTGAAGCTTCCCAGTCACTGAAGCACTTAAGCCAGCGATCCATGCCAGGTTCTCACTGCCAAAACCAAACCCACGCCTGAACAGTGAGTCCCTACCCTGTCCTCAGCACACAGACCTGGCTTACACCCTCCCTTGGGGCTTTGCTTTCTTGGCAACTCAGGAATAATAACAAAAACACACAGAGACAAAGATTCATAGCTGTCCTAGAGAGTCTCCTCAAGGTCGCTTCTTTCCCTCACTTCTGCCTTTACTTTGCCTGGAGAACCACTGAATTTTTTATTCCCCCTGCTCCCGACAGTTGGCTAGTACTGGTTGAAACAATTAACTGCAAACAAAGCCTTGCCTATTTGCTCTTGCACAAGAAATAATTCCTTATCTGGGAATAGTATCTAAGGAAGGGGAGAAAAATCAAGTGAGACTCTCTCAGCAGCCTCACTATGTAGCATCAGCAGGACATGTTAAGTAGGGTGAGGAAATTGCCGAGGCTGGACATGGGGGAAAACTGTTAGAAGCTGATCTGACTGCCTCAGATGGAACATGGTCACTGCTTACGGGAAAAGCTCAGCAAGAAAATTATGTGAGGTAGGCATTTGTGTGAGTGTGCAGAATGGCAGGGAGCACAACTGGAAATCAGGTTGGTTAATTTGCCTTCTAGCCTGGCCTCATATTTTTTGCCTGGAACACAATTTCTCCTTATTCCTTCCTGATCTTTCCTGCTTCTCTGCTCTTGACCCTTTATTTACTAAGTTTCTTTATTCCTGTTTCTGGAGGGTTTTAAAGTTGAAAAACAAAATAGTGTAACAGCTCTCAGACTTTCTTTTCAGCATTTCTCATCTTCCTTGCTGCTGCGATAGAAAAGAGCTCAGCTTTGCCCTTTGGAGGTAGGGTTACTTAGTGATTTTTTTAAAAATCATCCTTCAATAACATAGAAATTCAAAAGTTTCAAACCTGAAATGACAGGAAAACAAACCTGTGGGCTCTGTAATTCTCAATCACTGCTTGCATTTTAATGCTGCATGATATGCAATACCCCTCACGGTATTTTTCAAAGTTCTGTGTAATGAAGGTGACCTTTTCACTTCTTGAAAAACCATAAATAATTAATTATCTGTCTGGTACTAACGCCAAATAAACATAGTCATCATTTCTTGAGCTTTCTGACAGCAATAGGAAAAAAAGCAACGTATGTAGGTCTCACAAATTTCATTCGATGAAAATGATCTTGCTTGGATATACAACGCACTCTTGTGGCAAGACCAGGCGCCTACAACACAGTACTATGCTGCTTACCTTTGCAATATTACCAGTGTTTTTGCCCATTTGAGGACAAAATACTACAGACATCAAAATCTCCCAAAACAGTTGTTTTAGAGATGTGTTGTCTTCAGCTTTTTTCTGTAGGCAAGTTACCTAAGCAGTTCATTTATCAAAACCACCTTCTTAATGATTAACTACTGCAAAACCATGTGGGAGAAAAAAAGATTCAAGAAGATTCAAGAAGAATTCAAGAAGATTCAAGAGATTCAAGAAGAAAAAGGCTAGGTCTTTGGGAGGGCAGTATATTACCCCTAGTTTGCACTTCTAATTGAAGAAGACATTTCACTCTAGTAAAGATGCATCAAGATCTAACTGTCCTCCACATTAATTGACCCATAAGCATTTATGGAAAAGAAAAAAAAAATTGAAGGACCCCTTAAATTATTACTTTGGTCAGTAAAAAGACTTAAGTTCAAAGCCACTAACTTAGGACGAATCAATGAAGCTGGAGCATTTTTGGATTTACCAGATTGAAAGTGCTGAGAACTGAGATTGACACATGCATGATTCTTTTTTTCTGATGTAAAGCAGCAGAAGTCCAGGCTGTTGTGGAAAGTGCAAAGAGAATTATTCCTTTTGGCTTTTGGCCCAGCAGCTTGGACAGAAAGCACTACGTTGGTTAACAACAGGTGTCTACTTCAAGAAAAGCTATTACTTTGATGCAATGGACAGTGCTTCTTCAGTGGCCAGCTATACCTCTTTAGTGATGTTCTCTTTGCATTATATAAAGACAGGAAATAAAGTGTGTTTTCTGCTGATGGCTGTGCTCCTTGGACGGGGTTACAGAATTTGTGAAACAACCTTGTACATAAAGAACTTGGGAAGATACAAGCACAGAAGGAAGAAATGAAGGAAACCCAGGATTAAGGGGCATCAAAAATGGATCTGAGATCCTAGTTGTTATAATTGGAATACCTCACTGATTTGGCATTTTGCAAATTATTCACCCTTTTTTCCAGTAGCAACAAAATCACTGCTCAAAGGAAATATTAGATGTGATACATCAAGCATAATATTTAAGAATTCATCATAGAGAGTTTTTGAATAGAAAATTTCAGGATAAGAACGCCTCTTCTCTTCCTGATATTCTCTTCCTGCTAAATTTGGGTTGCCCTTCAAATACTTCGGAGTTTATAAATAACCTTGGCATTCTTCCTTTGTCTTACTGCATAGGTAATTTTAGCATCACTGATGGACAGTTAGTAAATGATAGCGTGGGTATTGGGAGCGACGTTGCCGGCATGAGCGGCCTCACACCCACACAGGCCCCGTGCTGCTGGACTGGTTGCCGCTGGTGAGGGCTGGGCCGGTGTCAGAGGCCTCTGGAAGCTGTTGGCTGGTGATGCTGGGGAGCTCCACGTCGGCTCCACATTCCTACTAGGATTTGTGTAATAGAAAGCACCCCGAATCAAAAAAATGATCCATTTCACATAAAATAACTCATGTTTTCTGTCAGAAATGTCACCTGTGGCATAACCCATAGCAACATCCTGCATATTTTCCCTCCAACACTGGTCATTCTGTCTGAGATGCTTTACCAAAGCAACTTTAAGATAGCACAAAGCAGCCCAGATTCACCCCTCCTTCAAACAACACTTCATTTCAGCTATATTGTGACTTTCTTGTGGCCTTCCAGTATCTGAAGGGGCCTACAAAAAAGC
>VZRI01001018.1:750941-766744 GCA_013397515.1 Upupa epops | reverse complement strand
CCTGGAGGTGTTTAAGGCCTGGCTGGATGAGGCTCTGGCCAGAATGATCTAGGATGGAGGAGTCCCTGCAGGGGGTTGGAACTGGATGATCCTGTGGTCCCTTCCAACTATGACCAATACTATAACTTCTTCCCAGTGAAGGTGACGGGGCACCAGAGGGGGCTGTCCCAGGGGGGCTGTGGAGTCTCCTTCTCTGGAGACATTTGAAACCCGCCAGGACCTGGTCTGGGTGATCCTGCTGTGGCAGGGCGATTAGACTGGATGATCCTTACAGGTCGCTTCCAATCCATAATGTTCTGTTCTGTGACTTGGTCTGGGTGATCCTGCTGTGGCAGGGAGATTGGACTGGATGGTCTTTCAAGACCCCTTCCAATCCCTAATGATTCTATGATTCTGAGAGCAGTGTATCATACATTCCCTACTCCCTCAGGTTTTCTGTCAGAAAACTCGCCTCTGACACAACCTGCCTCAACTCCCCTCAGGTTTTCCCACCTAAACTTTCCCTCCTGCCCCCACGCCGTCCCAGCCTCAGGCTCTCCACGCTGCCACGGCCTGAGGAGTCCGAGGCGGCGGCAGCAGTGGGCGGGAAAGCTGATCGCGCGGGCTCTGCTCTCCCCTTTGCGGCAGAGCTGCGGCACTGCAGGGCCGCTGCAGCGCCCGCCGCCAGCGCCGGGGCTCCCGCAACGGACACCGTCCCCTCAGGAGATAGCTCTGGCACCAACGCTGTTCCCCCTTATCCTGGCACCTTGTCTATTCCTGTTCTGTCAATCATCTTGTGTGCCACCAAGAACCATCACCCAGCATCTCTCATCTCCTTCCCACCTCCCCGTAGTGGAGCCCCTCAGTTCCTTCACTGATTTTTCTTAAAAATCAGGAAATAAGCATTATGTGCTCTTCCTCAAATTTTCTATTGCATATTCCTGCTTAAGGTAATTTTTACATCAAGCTGCTATGTTCACAGAAGTCCTCTGGAAGCACTGATGTCCCTCAGAAAATCCATAGCTTTCATGAAGCAGAAGGATGCAGGAAGAGATAAAGAACAATAAAAAGGTGACAAGGTATTAGGAAATGGAACGACAAAGTCTTCTCCAAACCCTACGCTCGTCTTGATACCCTTCTTTGAGCCTGCTCCAACACCTCTCTTGTTTTGATGTTCCCAAAGCAAAATCAGTATTTCAAGTATAAAGACACTTGGTTTCCCATAAAATTTTACATGTAATTGAACCTCCAGTGTTTGAAATACAGCCACAAGTAAATGTCAGAGTATGTTCAAACACTGTGTAAAGTCATTAAAGAGGAGCCTTAGAATGCAGAAACCTTCTCTTATCAACAACTGACAATCTGACAAAGCTACTAAGGGCTGTGCTCCAACTTCGTATGAACTTTCCTCATTATAACTCCATTAGCATTTAACTGATCCAGCTCCTGGCTTAGGGTACCCACCTGTCCTTGGATGAGGGCTCAACCTTCTCCCTCTGAGTATGTACTTTGAATTCTTTGCACAGTATTTTTAATTCAAAGCGAGAAGCATTTTAGCAGTCATACGGTACTGTAGCTATGAATCTGCGTTACACGAGCAGAGTAAGTGAAGTATGTGCAAATAGTTTGTACTTCTGTGCTTAGGTGCGCAGCTTGGTGAACAATTGCCTTCAGGTGCCCATACTTGAAAATATTTAGAAATTAAATGCATTCACTCTGTTTAGGGACATCTCACACACTGGGTAAACCGCCCCCTCTCTTGGGACACGATCACTGTTCTGGGGCACAGAAACAACATCTGCGGTTTCCCATACTCTTTACAACTGAGCCCACCCATTTATGATCCATGTTAATGCTCACGGACACATAACACAAACCAAGAGCTGAGATAAACCACAGAGAAGCCACAACAAATGGAGATGGGCACGTGCTGGGTTGGGTGAAGGGGATGAAATCTTTAACCTTAAGGCATCTATCAATTCATACGCTTTGGGAATCACCACCCACTCACTGGTCATTAGCATGTTCCAGACTGCAGGCTGTCTCCCCAGCACTGAGAAGTAGAATGTCATGCATTTGGCTAACAACACAGAAAACACTAGGAGTCATCCCAACACCACCAAGACAATACAATGGCAAGGAAAGCTAACTCTAGAGGGGTTGAATGGTTTTATTTGAAGATCATTGCATTAATAAAACCTTAGTGATGAAAGTGGAAAATTACAATCATCTTGTGAAGATGTCACTATTTTATTTCTGATGAAATGATTATCTTGAACACATGGCTGCTGTTCTTCCAATAACATCCAAAAATACGAATGCACTAAGAAATGCATCTAGTGTTGTGGTCCATCCCCCTCTGGCACAACTCACAGGCAGCAGCAGCATGAGTTTTGTCATAGAGTCTTAGAATGGTGCAGGTTGGAAGGGACCTCCAAAAATCATCTGGTCTAACCACCCTGCAGAGATCAGGGATGCCCTCAGCTACACCAGGTTGCCCAGAGACTTATCTAGCCTCCCCTTCACTATCTCCAGGGATGAGACCTCAACTATCTCCCTGAGCAACCTGTGTTCAACCCTCCTCTTGATAAAGCACTTCTTCCCAACATCCAATTGACAACTACCCTGTCCCTGCCCCAGTCCCTCTTAATCTTTACCCTCTGTTCTAGGACCTGCAGTTGCATGGGAACATTTCATCTTCAGCCTCTCGATGGCCTCAATGGCTGTCACCAAGGCTGCCCCTACTGCAGCCAATCTTGATCTATAGAGTTTTAATGATTTTTCAACCTTTGGAGTTCCCTTCAAATCCAATACATTCTATCATTCCATGAACTCACCAGGCAGAACTCATGCACCCACCAGCCATCCTGTTCCACCATCTGGCCACAGATATCTTCGTTGGCCTCTGCACGGTGGCACAGCAGGCAATCTGGAAAGGAGAGAGCCAGCAGCACAGGGAATTCGCAAAATGACCAGATCGACAGATTCTTCTTTCCTTTTAAAAGTACTGTTTTATGTCATCAAAGGGAATCTATCACTGTCAGACATAAATTGGTAAGAAGAAATGCACTTGCTACTGAAGGCATGGAGAAAGACCAACAAGATCTCAACTTCAGTTACAAACATCAGCGAGTTGTCACTCACCACTCACCAGGAAAGTCCCTTTGATAATAAAATGATAATAAATGATGTCATTTATTACTCTTACTGATTTTCAAAAGGTTTACTTTGGGTTTCAAAATTAGTGGAAGCAAAATAGCCCTCATACATTGTATGAAGGTTAATGTAAACAAGTAAATCTAGGTTGTTTCTCTCTAACTAGGCACTTGGCTGGGAGTAAATGTGTTTTCTCTTGGAGTCTGTCTGTCTACTTTGCAGCAGGTGTGATCATTCCTCAGCATTTACTGGCTCATGACAACACCTTCCACATCACATCCTGAGATCAGGAATTTGGTGGTGTGTGGAATAATTAGGCAGAAATGAAACATCATCAATGTCTCATCACAAGTTGAGAAGAAGGAATGTGCAATACTAGAATAGGAAATTTATTTGTCATTTCAGGAACTCAGCAAGAAAGCTTTTTATAGCCAGCTCAGGTTCCCAGTTGGTTCTGTAGAAGAGTTAGGATGACATAACAGTGTAGGCTGAGCCAAATCAGTCAATCCCTGAGGAGTTCCTGTGTTAACATAATACATTAACATAACATTTCCTTTCCTTTCCTGCTTAAAATGTCTTTTAACGTGACTTGATGAGCTGAGTGTGCTACTTTACCTGCTGTCCAGCAGGCTCCAGGTACAGGTGATCACTGCAAGCCTTACAAACTGTCCCCTCAGCTGTTTTCCAGGAGAGGAAAAACCCTGTTCTCTTCTTCTGCTACCAACAAACAAGTATCTGACAAGACAATTCTGCAAAGAGAACACAAGCCATTTCCTCAGTTGCTTCTTTCTTACTCCTTCCACACACACCCCCAACTGGGTTTTTGTAGAGGAAAGGTGTGATCAAGGCAGTAAGAGGTAATAAGATACCAAATGACAGGATTTTTTAGCTGAATCATACCCTTAAACATTCAGCCTACACATTAATCATTGAGTGACATCAAGGATTCTCTTCAAAATCGGATCTGACTAGTGCACTTAATTTACCTACTGCAGCAGGCAGCTGTTCAGCTTCTGCTGAATTTGAAAGCAAATTTAATTAGTGTGTGTTCACTGCTGCTTCCTCATTACATTGCCAGCCCCTATCATTGGAACAGTTAATTACTGCACAGACAATGGCATGATTTATCTGATACAGTACACGATTATTCATCATTGATTCATTTTTTAATTCTCTGGTAATATTGTTCACACCCCTGACAGCACTTAACAGCAGATCCCCTTGATCTTCTGCTTTATTATGCCTTCTCAAATGTTACTCAAATTCTCCAGGTAGCTTACTTGTCTAGATGTTAACAAGACATGAGCACAGTATCAGTTGACACTGTGTATAACTGGAGAGATAGCTTGATTGTGTGGGTCACAGAAAAATATGCTACCCCTCTCAGCTTATACGTCTCTGTCTCTGTGCTTGAAGCCTTGCCTATTGCTCACAAACCAAAGGCCTTCACTTCTCTCAGTGAAGACTTAAAAATAATGCTGAGAAAAGGACAGAACATTCCATAATTAGTGTTGTTCTCAGCAGACTTGACTCACTCCTACGTAGAATTTTTTGAATGGGTTTGATTTAGTTTTTTAGCCCCCCTGTGCTTCATTACTTCATCACTAAAATGGAGATAGCAGCTTCCCAGCCCTGCCTACCAGATGTGACTGGTTCCTCTCAGATATGGCCTTTTTTCTCTAAAGTAACTCATCTGGATGAAATATGATGACTCTACATTTATCAGTGACCTCTGGGCTGGTGAAGGACAAATTCCACAACACATCTGCCGGTTCTGGATGTTACTGCAATGCACGTGCAGATCAGCTGGGCTGTGCTGGCACAGCAATGCACCACACTTCTCAGAAATGCCACTTTTAGTCAGTTACTGCACATGTTCCACATTATTGCCAGGCATATGCAAAATAGCCCTAAGCTGTCCTGCCGCACCCATCGCCCATCGCATTGCCAAAATACCTGACTACCCTGGCAAAGGAAGGTCACCTCAGTTGTAAGTTCTGGTCTTTTGCACAGTGCTGCACAGTCATTTGGCATCTCTTTCACAGGTCACTGTTCCTGGAAGAACCAAGGAAATGCATTTAAAAAAACCCAAACCAAACCAAAAGTATACAGGATAGAGAAACTATAGAAAGTTCTGAGCAATGACAATTGTATAGAAAGGAATTTTTGAAGTGGTTCTGAAAGAATTGAAACACTGCTCCTAAAGTAATTCAAGCAACAAATAGTCCAGTTGGATACCACAGCACTATGCTGGCACTTAGAGGTCAGAAAAGTAGAATTGAAAGGACTTCTTTACCTTCTGAAAGAGACTCCTTATTTTCAAAGGTTTTGCATGATCTGAGAGATCAATACCTGACGTTTATTTGGTTTGCTCATTCTTTCTTCTCACAGATATCCTTCTTTCTTTTTATCTACATGACACTTTCTTACCATGAAACGTTTCACAAAGAATCTGCAACAAAAACGGTGTGTGAACAGCTCAAAGTCCATAAACAATAAACTGTAAAGCAATATCTGATCTGTACATCAAACCCACGTGGCAGCCGAGAGCTGCATATAACAGCTGATGTTTGCTTTTACCTGCTGTACCATTCTGCCTTTCAGTAGGCTTTGAAGCTGTCTCCATATTAGCTCATTTTATAGTGTTTTTTTTCTTTAACTACTTTAAATAACCTCAAGGCTATTTTTGGGTACCTCAGTTCATTCCACAAGGAAAAAGTGATCAAGTGAGAAAAATCACCGCATGGAACGTAAGTAGTTTGGCAGCCACTGCTGATGGAGGCACTGATCATGTTACCTTGAGGCAAAGCTACCTTTCACCTCCTGGAGGAGCAGCCTCTGCAGCCTCAAGTCACTGACAAAGCTTGAACTTCACTCAAAGTAATCTACTCTGCATGGGGGTAAATACACTGGGGATTAGGCAATTTCAAAGAGATAAGCAATTTCTGGCAGTTACTGTAGCCAGTGTTATCACCCACATAAATATTGACCCATGTATTAGAAGTAATTAATGAGCAAATAAAACAGCGATAAAGGGGGGAAAGTGAAAAGCAGTGTTCTTAAAATCCCCAAAGCCCTCTCTGCCCTATATTCTCTGCTGGTCAATGCCCTAAGCAGGACTTTGCAAAGCACCTTTCTCTGCTATCTTAAAATTTCAGCAAAGCATTTCATGTTATTTCAACCCATGACTTATGCAATAACACGTGACAGGAGCAAGTCAGTCATATCTCTGTTTCACCAGGAGGCCGACAAATGAAAAGCCTCAGCTCCAGCTTGAGATCATTTTTTTTGTTCAGTACACAATCTCTCAAGATGGTACCTCAGAGATTCACTCTGCAAAAGCCACAGGCACAAAAGGTACAGGAGCAGAGTGGCTGAATGGAGGAGGAAGGACAAGTTCTCAGTAACGTGGCAGCACCTTGTGCTTCTGGGATGGGAAATGACACAGCCTTGAAGGAATTTCAGGGAGCATATTCCAGCTGTGTCTGCCTCCTCACCTCTCTCCATTCCCTTGTCATCGGCCTCTTCTGGCTCTGAGTTTTGTTCCAGACCGAATCCACTCCAAAGCACTACTAATCTTCTATTAATATCATCTATACTTTGAAGCAGAAGTCCTGAGCCTCACCTAGAAGATAAGGAAATGCTGTAATACCCATTTTCAAAATAAGAAAGGGCAACTGAAGCACAAATGGTAGTAATCTGCTGCAGAACTGAGATTTGTTTCTCAGGACAAAGAAACACGAAACACATTTCTCAGAAACCATAGAGCCTTAATCATAGAGCTACCGTTAATCATGAAATTCTGCTGATGAACACCTGCCCTATCTTGAGTGAAAAGACTATACAGTAATGTTTAGAGGTTTAAGGATGTGAAACTTCTGAGGTTCAAACACCTGTCTACTTGCAATATAAATTACCACATATACGAGGTCCCCACATTGTTTTTGTTTTCTTTACTGAAATAGGACCAGCCACGGGATGCTTCTAAGTTCTGATTTTGCAGCAGGCCACCTACTCATGCAAACTTTATTACTTCCACTTCAAAAAGTGCCAGCTATGACTCATTCCTGGTGATATTTCTAATATGGGACTCAGCATTTTCATCTTATCACCTGCCTCATGTCTGCTGCGAAGAACAGTGGGATCGACAGTAATGTTTTTCCACATGCCATGAATATGTGAATTTTCTTCAACACATGTACTAAGTACCTAGAGCTTTATCCAGTGGCTGTGTTGACTAGAGACATAATTCTGCCCGTGTACTGGGCATTGGTGAGGCCTCCCCTCAAGTATTGGGGGCAGTTTTGGGCCCTTCGCTTCAAGAAAGATATTGAGATGCTGGAGCAGGTCCAGAGGAGCAATGAGGCTGGGGAAGGTACTTGAAGGAAAGTCTGATGAGCTGCAGTTCTTTATTTTGGAGAAGAAGAGACTCAGGGGGGAACTTACCACTCTGTAGAACTACCTGAAGGGAAGCTATAGACAGGTGGGAGTCAGGTTCTTCTCCCAGGCAACTAGTGATAGGAGGAGAGAGAGGGCAGGGTCTGAAGCTGTGCCAGCAGTGGGTTAGGCTGGATATTAGGAAGCACCTCCTCACAGAAAGAGTGCTGGAATGGATGCTGGAGTGGATTACCCAGGGAGGTGGTGGAGTCCCCATCCCTGGTGGTGTTTAAGGACAGCCTGGATGTAGAACTTCATGCCCTGGTCTAGGTGATTGTGGTGATGTCATGTCATAGGTCAAACTTGATGATCTCAAAGGTCTTTTCCAGTCTCAATAATTCTGTGATTCTGTGATAAGAGGGTACAAGAGTATCAGTGGAAAAGATGCTGTGCCCAAACTGGTACAAATAAACTGAGATATATTGTTCATAATGAGAAGATGAAGCTGACCGAAAGTTACTGCTACCACGAGTAGCAGTGGAAAAATCTATGACCTGAATTTTAGAAATCCTCTAACTGAACTACAAGTTTTGAAATTACATAAAATAATTTTTTCTTCTTTTTGTTTTTTTTCCTGTACACATACATGCCAGAATGTAATACAGAGTACAATCTGTTAGAAGGAAAGAACCTGTTTATAAGAAGGGCGCAGATGAGGCAGCTAGAGAAATTCATCCCATTTTAATATCAGTATTCAACATCTTAGCAAATACTTCCTTCAATGAAGAATCGGCCTGATTTCAGACCAATGAGCTATATCTGTATTAGCAGATGAAGCAGAGCCAAGGTGCAGGATCCCTAATGTCTACACTGCTTCATTTTCATTTATTTGGACTTTAAGTGTTCTCATCCTCGCAGCTAAGGCTTTGGCATCATTGGCATTTCATAGCACTGTTCTAGTGGGTAGTTCAGCTGTAACAAACCTGGTTTAGGGAAATAAAGGTGAGTTTTAACATGAAAACGTGAGTCAGCTGTGATGCTGACCCTCAAGACAGCCTGTGACCTCTTCCATGTAGTGACACACATATTTATACAACTACAGTTTTTCTGTGGCAGTGCATTGTCTCGGTGTTATTAACCACCAAATTGTGTACTGGTGGCAGTGGTCAGTCCAGCAAAGGACTCTCTCTCTGTGTCTCTTACAGCAGTGCAGATAAAATATGTGATTCACTAAGAACTAAGTGGCAAGAACAAGTGGAAAAGGCAGTACAGCATGAAGCCAGGCTTCCTGTTAAATTCTGCCCACAAACACAGACACATGGGGAGAACAACACAGTCTGAGCAAAAGTGAGGGTAAATCCTCACCAACCTCTGTGAGGAAGGCTGGTGAGATGCTGGTCACACCACACTGCCACATCACAGTTCTGTGGCAGAACAAGCAGGAATCAACAGAGCAAGGATGTAGATAAAGAGCTTTTAAAACCCCAAAAAGGAAGCAGAATGAGGTACCTGTAGCAGACAACTGAGATTGCTGGCATCTTCATGTAGCTTTGGAGGCACAAAAATAATCTTCCTAGGTGCAAGACCCGCCTGGATATGTTCCTGTGTGACTCAATCTAGGTGTTCCTGCTGTGACAGGGAGATTGGACTAGATGATATTTCGAGGTCCCTTCTGATCTCTAATGATTCTATGATACAGTTATTCATGGTGAACTTCATACCGCAAAACCAAAAGCTGAAGCTACTGTCACTTGAAATGTAGAGTAGTTGATGATAAGGGGTACCATTGCCTCTAAAGGAAGCCATTGGCTTGGTTGAAATGTGAGGTCTGTCTGTCCCCACCATGAAAGGAAAAGATCCTCATCGCTCTGTAGCAGCCTAACAGAGGCATACTCTAAGGAGATTGACTCCTCTAGCATGTGTTATAGCCAGCTGAAGATTCTCACAAGAGCTAGTAAGAAATCCAAAATGCAGCCATCCCTCAGGCCTGGTGGAGTTGCTGAGGAAGGAACTGGGGAGAACATAAAGCCCAGACACTCACACAGTCATGAAAACCAGAGCTGGCAGCTGTGCCTTTTACATTTTTGCAGACTTCAGCATTTTTATGGTGGTGAATGTCTCGGATGTTTGGGAAACCTCCCATCAGGGAACAGAGCCCTGCAAAGGAGTGACTTAGCGGTAATCCTGTAGATATACTGCTTGATTTGTCCAGGACTAAAAATGTCTCTGGTTGCAATGTAGAAAATAGGTTCTGGCATGCTGAATCACCCAGCCCCTGACAATCTGTACTTGCTTTTTTGCCAGGTACCACTGAAGAAAAAGAAAAAGGCTCCAGACATCAGCTTGTCCTCAAAGCTGTTACAGTGATAACAGATAAAGACAAAACAGGACTTTGAGACATCAGGCCTGCAGCTGGCAATGGTTACTGTCTAAAGTGATAGCAGAAGATAGTGCAGAATGACTTTATCGAGGTTAACAGAGCCAGAAGCAGAGTACTAGTCTGAATGAAACAGAGCTGGAGCTCAGGAGAAGAAAGATCTTCACTATCAGAAATCTCTGGGGTCCTGGGAACTTCCAAACAGACCTTGAGAAATTAAAAGACCAAGCTCTTGAAGCTGATTCAACAAATTGTAACAGCCAAGTACAGCATTTACCTTGGATCTGGTGTGCAAGTAACACATGACATTAAATGGGGGAATGAAGAATAGTTAATACAAGTGGTGAATGAGCCCTTGCAGCACCGCTGTGTTTTGCACAAGCAGGGTTACAGATGGTCCTTAGGCCTCAAAATGAAACAAAAGAGTAATACTGAAGGAAACTCAGAAACCTGCTGTTGCCACTGCAGAATGATGGATTTATACTGAAACAGAGGTATTAACTCTAAGGAGTGATTCACCTGTTCATTTTGGACCTAGTAGCAACGCACCCACAGTGCACACCACTGAGGAGATACTATGACTTCCATGGAGGTAAAGAACTCATGAGTTTGAATCATCTGAACAAACAAGTATTTTGTTGATATGCAATATGTATGTAAATGATAGATGGGTTAAAAGGGTCCCTCAGTGATCCAGTAACCTAAAATAATTACCCATTAAAATTACATTTTGGAGCAGATGTGCTACATATATTTCTGTGTGCAGGGTTCAGCAGCAGAGGGGAAGGTCTGTGCTGTCCCCCAGCATGCAGCACCATACATTTATTTCTGTTGGTAAAGGTCCCAGCACAGCCATGTCTTCAGCACTATGCTCTGCAGACACACAGAGATACATAAACCAAAGACAGAGATCTGTCAATATCAACCAGTTTAATCCAGCATCAAAGTTCATGATGATGAGGTTTATATTTTAACTTTCTGGCAGGTATTCACTATCTCTAGGATACTCAGCCAAAAAAATGTGGTGAGGAACCTGAACCATTTGGTAATACAGGGCATGCTTGAAAGTGGAATGTGGGCTCCTACAGAGTAGAAAAAACACTTTAACCACTTCATGGAGTATTTAGCATGAGAAAACCAGAAGTAAGATCTAGACAAAACACAGAGGAGTAAAGCAAATCACTCTAGTCCACAAACTAGAGTAAAGGGACAAGGGGATAATTTTCAGAGGATACCAAATGACTTCTCACTGTATTTTGAAAAATATATGAAAGGTGAAGTATTGTGGTCATACAATCAGAGAATTGTTTAGGCTGAAAAAGACCTTCAAGGTCATCAAGTCCAAACATTAACCTAACTCTACCAAGGCCACCAGTAAACCATGCCTTCAAGCACCATATGACTTCTAAGCACTTGCAGAGATGTTGAATCAACCTCTGCCCTGGACAGCCTGTTCTGAAGCCTGATGATCCTTTCAATGAAAAGGTTTTGCCTAATGTCTAATCTAATTTTTCCCTGGAATAACCCCAACCCATTTCCTCTAGTCCTATCACTTGTTACTTGTGAGAAGAGCCACCTTTCCACAACCTCCTTTCAGGTAGCTGTACACACTGATAACATCCTCCCTTTGAGCCCCCTTTCCTTCAGGCTAACCAGCCCCAGTTCCCTTAGATGGTCCTCATAAGGCTTCTCCAAACCCTACGCTCATCTTGATACCCTTCTTTGAGCCTGCTCCAACACCTCTCTTGCTTTGATGTTCCCAAAGCAAAATGCAGTATTTCAAGTATAAAGACACTTTATATTAATATTTTTCATGTAATTGAGCCATCAGTGTTTGAAATACAGCCCCGAGTAAATGTCAGAGTATGTACAAAGAGAGTGTGTAAAGATACACGAATGCATCATAGCTATATATGTGCAGCACATGACAAGTGTACCCCTGCTGCACATACAGGAACTCTTCAGTGACAGCTTCGTATCTCACCTCGTTGTACACAACAACCAGCAAAAACCAAACTCCCCGAAAGTCACAGATCTCAGCCACATGCCGGAGCCCGGGCAGTGCTGCAGCCCTTCGTTCGCACCCCATTATCTCCTTCTCAAATTATCCCTGCTCCCCTCCTCAGGACGGCAGCCGTGCATCCCGGAGCATCCAGCACGCCCAGTTCCAACGCTGGCCACACGGTGGGGCGGCCGGCCCGGGGCTGGCTCGACGGCAGGGACGTCCCCAGCAGGTGGCTCCTTCCCACCACGGGATGCGGCTGCGGTCCTCGGCCCCGCTCAGTGCTCCTAGCACTCGCGTACCTCGGGGGAGGAAACCCTTGCAGGGAGAGCAGGAGAGCGGTGAGGAAAGCAGAGTGCAGGAGCTTTAGTCGGGGTGCAGCACACACGGGCTTGTAGTAGATGCTCATCCCCGCGCTACACACACGAGCAGAGTTTATTGGACTACAATCACAGCCCGGTTCTGCTCGAATAAATCTGAAATAGCTCAGCTGTAGCCAATGGAGATAGCGCAGATGGGGATGACAGGGGAATTTGGCCCACTGTTAAAGTAGCTTCATGTAGAAACAATGTAGGAAAATTGAACTACGACCAGGGTCCTTTATTATGGGCTAAATTGACTCTAAATTGAACCCTCTTAAGTCAGTGAAGACAAACAGGTGTGGAGGAGAGAGCACACAGCAGCCAGCTTTGAACTATTTGATCCAAAAGGAACCATTTTGTACCTTATTACTAACTGCAAGTTTCTTTGCAAAGGACGTTATTTTTACATGCATATGCATTAGAGATGGGCTCAGACCTCTAAGAGACCCCCTTCAAAGCTTATTGGACAGTTCAGACTTAAGCAAGCTTCTGTGGGTCAATCATCAGCTGTTGAATTGACTTAAACTAGAGCTACAAACCTGAATTACCAAAACTATGGAGGAGCATTTAGTTCTATACTATGTCCTAAAAGCAAACCTGTTTTATAACCTTTTTGAATCTCCTAATACTGAACAGTACTCAACAAGCTTGTTGTGAAGCTACTAAGTTTAGAAAACCTGTATTTATTGATGCAGAATATTCAAAATGTGGAATTTTTTTACTTGCATTGGAAAATTGTGTCAAGGTGCACAGACTCCATCTGGTTCATTGAATTCTGAGCCTAGAAGAGTGGAGATTGGCTTGATGTCATAAAGGTTGGTCCTTAACCTTGCTGCCATTTCTGCTGATACTTTAAACCAGCATTTGGAAGGATGAGCAAACCTTGAAAAAAAAGGTATCCTGAAAATGTGTTTCAAAAATTCCTTAAGGAATATGTATTGGGGCAATGGAAGGACGGCCATTCCCTAATTGTTTCCCTTTACTGTGTTAATTTTCAGCTTATTCATCTCTGACATCCAACCTAATCACAACTGAGGTGCTTCTCACCTTCTAACTCTACTAAATCACTCCTGCTCCTGAAAGTTACACCTCGTCTTTTTTCCCAGGATGTACCTGCTAGCACCAAGGAAATATGGAAGAATAGGGTGATACCAAAGTTGAGTGGATATGTTCTACATTCAACAACTATAGAAAATTGATCCCTTTTTTTCTCACCTTAACCATTTCACACATTCCTTTGAAATGTAGGATGCTTATGAATTGCAAGAGCTACACTGGAAGGGTGAGTTACTTCTGCTTTTACTCTTTCTTGGATGAAGGTTTTGAATGCACCAGTAAACCTCCAGAGCTATTTTTGGTATGCTCTGCTGGG
The DNA here is from genome assembly GCA_013397515.1 of Upupa epops. Taxonomy (NCBI): domain Eukaryota; kingdom Metazoa; phylum Chordata; class Aves; order Bucerotiformes; family Upupidae; genus Upupa; species Upupa epops. The sequence continues at coordinate 753,119 of VZRI01001018.1, read as the reverse complement.
CTCTGTGCCTTCTGAGGGTTCCTCTGAAACTCTCTGTGCTGCCTTCCATGGGCTCCATGGCAGGTCCAGGCAAACAGTGCTGTGTGAAAAATATATGGTGCTCTGGGAATAGAGATCCAGCATAACTAATGTAATACTCCAAAACTACTTTCTTTGATTCTGCTGTGGTTTATCCAGATATTTAATGTGTTCTGAACCACGATCTTGCTAGTAATCGATGCTGTCAGGACCCTGTCAGGAGAATAACTAAGCTGGTGATGGCTTAGCTTGGGTCCTTCCTCTTTCTTCAAACATAGTTCTGGTACCCTTCAATTTCCAGAAAGCTGAGTAACAAATGTTACTGCCCTTCTCAGATAACCCGACAAGGAGGGAGATTTGTTGGCAATGTCAGAAATGGGGAGACTAAAGTGAAGCTCATAGGTTGTTGTTTAGGGCCTTGAACAAATGAAAAAAATGAAGGGGCAAAAAAAGGGGCATTAAAGGCACTCCTGTTGCATGGTTGAAACTTTCATCCTAATCATTTAGTTGGTACAAAGCACATGCCAAGGTTTCAAGCAACTGTTGGAATCATTTCCTACCCCCTCTGCAAAGCAGCAATTAGCAGCACAGTGGCATTAGCAAGCCAGCTTTACATGAGCTTTCAAAGGAAAAACATAAAGAATCCCTAAAAGACCAACGACTTGTAAAATGTGAGAGGGAAGCTCTAGGCCTGATTTTTCCACGGTAGGTGCAAGGCTTTGCTCACAGGCAGTGTGACTGTCAGAACCACCCACCACCATCTGCAATTCCTGGGCCTCCTTGGCCCCCACAACCAAGGGAAACCTCTTGTCTTCTGCAGCCGACCTTTGTGTTGCCTTTCTTGCGCGGGGATGGATGCTGCATGTCTCTGAATGCCCTCTCATCCACATTTGCTGTAAACACCCTGAACACCTGTTTGCTCTGACTCACCCACCCCTCACACAGACTCTCCCTTTTTTTTAACAGCAGACCTCACTCAGGTAGTATGTGCTGTTAATATCCTTTCAGGACTGTGTAATGACATGCCTTCTACCCAATTCCTAACATCCTTCAATCAGCTCAGCCAGTGGGCTAACTGCTTACACTCCTGTGATTTATATAAGTGCAATTAATTTAAACTGCATCACTCCGGTGTTATGCTGGTGAAAATGCCCTGAGAGGGAGTACCTCACTGGTGAATCAGACCCTTTACTTTTAACAAACACACAAAAGAACAAGATCCTGAGCCAGTGAAAATCTGCATGGCTCCATTCATTTCAACACACACACTTAAACCAGCTCAAGGTCTGAATCACAGCTCATGTAACAGACTATTTAGATACAGACTGATGCCTCACATCCTGAAGTGCAATGCTTTTCTGACAGGGGACAGGGAATTCTCAGATGAAACAGACCTGAGAGGGAAGCATGACTATAAATGCAACCATCTAAAAATGCCTGGTGGAGCTGATGAAAACAACATTTTGTATCTCTGCAAGCACCGCTCTCCTTTCTTGTAAGAGCTGTGTCTGTTCCTCCATCCCAGCTGTGAAGCAGGTACCTGGGAAGTCCTTTTCATTGTCACTTTCCCTTTTCTCCTGCAGTCTAGGTTTGTTCCCTGCAGCTTGGAAACCTGTGTGATCCTTTTCACTGACAGACACACGAATAACCAAGTCTTTTAAATCAGTTTTTGGAAATAGCTAACTTTCTCTGCACTTGTTTTGGCATCCAAGATTAAGAAGTCACGCAGCTTGACAAAGCACTTTGCTCTTACGTGTCTTAACAGAACCAGAGGGATTTTTTTCTTCTTCTTCTTCATGTCTATTCCAACACCTGCTGCAAAGAAAAAAAAAAGGGCTGGGGTGGTCTCTGTAAAACAACCCTCCGCACTGCCTCCCTAGCGGCACACCAGCACAGCATACCAGTATGTGCCCAGGCAGGTGTAGTTAATACACAAGCAGGGAGGGGGAAAGGGGGGCGGGGGGGGAAGGGCAGACTGAAAGTCAGCGTGTAATTTGTGTTAGAAATTTGCCAGCATTCAGCTGTCTGTATTTTCAGAATGCAAATATTTCAAAATTAAGAAAAATATCTGTGGTGAATCTTTTCCACTGCATCAGTTGAGATAACCAGAAAACTCTGTGGTACATTTAAGTGACTTTCATCCTAAATGAAATACTTATT
>VZRI01001018.1:721700-750834 GCA_013397515.1 Upupa epops | reverse complement strand
CCATAATTTGGGGGGCAGGTGGGGTGGCGGGGAGGGGGGGGGGTGTGCGGGTGTGTGAGGTTGCTTATCTGTGCATCTTTTAACTGCTTTGGGTAATTAGGAAAATTTCCTTGGCAGTGCTCTGAGAGGATAGGTAAAAAGAGTGACATAACTACTCCCAAGGAAAGAAAGGTCTAGGTTTTGCATTCTGCAGAGTTTTAAAGTAAAAAAAGGAAGTAGTTTCCATTTGAACAGTCTGAAGCAATGTGCATATCATATAAAACCTATCTCCCTGCTCATGGTTTCCAGGGTTTCTCCCTCATACTCATTTGTAGTATCTTGCTGGTCCTTCTGCTTGGAAGGAGGAAGATTAGGGAGACTGTCTGCTTGTCTCCAACTTTCCCTAAGACAGCTATTCAAGAGCAGTTCTCGAGCAGGACAGGCACACAGTCAGTTCAAAGGCTTCATTAGCTCTGCTGGCTAACTTATTATCTTGTCATGTGTGTGTCCCCCTCCCTAGCTTTTGCCCTTAATGAACGCTTTGTTCCATTGTAATTGTTATATCAAACATCTGGAAAACAGACTCATTTTAAAAAAAAAGGAAAGAAAGGGAAAAAAATTAAAACAATTATAAGAAATAAAAGAGCAGTTTCCTTGCCTATGGCTTAACCTGCTCTGTGTCAAAAAAAAAAACTAACAAAGAAGAAGAATTTAGCTGAATCAGTAAACTGACCTCTTCTTTAAGAAAACAACCCAACATAAAGCACTTAGACCAACACTTCTTTCTAGACCGAAATTCTCGGGAGTAACATGCACCCAGTTGGCAGCTGGCGAAGCGCTGCCCGCAGCCGCTCCTCCGGCCGCAGCTGTCTCCAGCGGGAGGAGCTGGAAGCTGAACCAAACCCCTCCGCTCAGCCATCGGATCCCTCCCTCCAGCAGCCCCAGAGCCCTCCCAGAACTGCAAAACCCAGCCTCTTTGGAAAAGTGCTTGAGAACATCCCGAAGTGATTGGAGGAGCGAGAAACCCTTCCCCCCTGCACCTGACTCGTGGGTATTTACGGCTCTTTTCAAGGCGCCTTTGCACTGCCCCGACAGCCAGCCCAGTGGATGGGGCGTGCGGGGCTGGCCAGGCCGCAGGAACCCCCCATGTCCCCGCAGTGAGCCACAGCGAGCGCTGCGCACCGGCCCCGCACCGCCGCACCGATCCGCGAGGAGAAGCGCCTGGGCGAGGGAACGAGCCCTGCATCCAAAATGCCACGCTCCTTCCTGGTCAAGAAACATTTCAATGCATCCAAGAAGCCCAACTACAGTGAGCTGGACACTCATACAGGTAAAAAACCCCCAGAAACCGAATGCGGTCGCATCGCTTCGGACGTCGCTGTGTGGCAGCAGTGCAGAGGGGTGGGATTGATCTCGGGCTCAGGGGAAGGGGGTAGTTCATCCACAGCTTCTTTCTTTTGCTTGCGAGGAGGGAGTTGTAAGGAATAATGTCACTGCTGCCCGGAATGAATCAGAAAAGTTTGTTCACCAACTCATACCCACGTTACTCAGAGAGCGTTTTGGAGTCTTCCTGTTCAGTATCTAGCGGTGGTGGGTTTGAAACTTCTATACAGATCCCTCAGGAAGTTTCACTGCTTCATTGTATGAGGCTGCATAACTTTGAAAGCAGCACGCTGCCCTGAAGAGACTGCAGCTGCAATCTGTCTGTGCAAAGGCACTGCTTCCACTCATCTCAGTCCATGTATGAAATAGTATTTGCTTAATCCTCTCTATATTCAGATGACTGTACTGAATGTTTGATTTGGGCTCCTTTTAATCCCCAAAATGTTAATTTTGCTGCCTTTTAAAATATTTTGGGTTCTCTTACCTTAACATTTTCTTCTTTCTCCAGTGATTATATCCCCATACCTGTATGAAAGCTATCCAGTCCCTATCATACCACAGCCAGAGATCCTGAGCTCAGTAGCTTACAATCCCATTACTGTGTGGACTACAACCGGGCTGCTACCGTCTCCATTACCAAATGACCTCTCTCCGCTTTCTGGATACCCCTCATCTTTGGGAAGAGTCAGCCCACCTCCACCTTCTGACACCTCCTCCAAAGATCACAGCGGTTCAGAAAGTCCCATTAGTGATGAAGAAGAGAGAATCCAGTCCAAGCTTTCAGACCCCCATGCAATCGAAGCTGAAAAGTTTCAGTGCAGTTTATGCAACAAGACCTATTCAACTTTCTCTGGGTTGGCCAAACATAAGCAGCTGCACTGCGATGCCCAGTCTAGGAAATCATTCAGCTGCAAGTACTGTGACAAGGAGTACGTCAGCCTGGGAGCGCTTAAGATGCACATCAGGACCCACACACTACCTTGTGTCTGCAAGATCTGTGGCAAGGCTTTCTCTAGACCCTGGCTACTTCAAGGACACATCAGAACTCACACTGGTAAGAACAACCATTACAATTGCTGTTTGTGGTTGTTACAACATCTTTCTTCACAGGTGGAAAAAACCCCAGCAGTGTTTCTTTAGTAACTTTGCAGTGCATCTGCAGAATTGCAATTGTATCATTAAACGGCTGAATTCTCCCCTTGGAGGTGGGTGGGGGTGTTGCATGGTCTCATCACTGTGGGCCAGACACTGGCAGAGATCAGCATTTCCCCCTTGTTAGCTGAAGGGTGGTTTAGCCCGTTTCCACTAGCGGAGGGGTTTTGCTTAAGGATTTTATGTTAACTTTCAGGCTTTGGAAATTGCTAACTTTGAGAAGCAACGAAACCAGAAAGGCAATGCATGAGGGGCTGTTTCTGACTCCTTAAGCGTCTGCCAAGCACTACATGCACTCTCTCAAGTTCTTAATGATTAGAAACACATCGCTGTCAGAGTTTTTTCTTTTCTGATGAGGCAAATAAGACTGGGTTACAGAGTCATGTCTGTACAGCTGTTTGCTGCTTTTCAGTCAGGGCTCTTCTTACCAGTAGCTCACACAGCAGCAGAAGTTTTATGAAAATATTTTACAATGCTGAGAGGAGCAGAGTCGAAAAGCAGTGCCTGCACCTGTACGTGCAGAAGGTGTCAGCAGCTTGTCGGAGACTGCACTTAGCAGTGTATCCTGAAAAGACTGAGTCCTGCAAGTGCATCAGTAGTGCTGGAAGCTGGTGTTAAAAGTAAAAGGTAGAGACACCTTTTACTGCACATTCCTTGTTATAACAAGTCCTTTCTGTTTGTTCATTGCATGTCCTTTTTAAAAAGACTTATCCCATTTTCCCCTTGGTGTTTCCTTTCCAGGAGAGAAGCCGTTTTCCTGTCCTCACTGCAACAGGGCTTTTGCAGACAGATCCAATCTGAGGGCTCATCTGCAGACCCACTCGGATGTGAAGAAATACCAGTGCAAAAATTGCTCCAAAACTTTCTCCAGAATGTCTCTTCTGCACAAACACGAGGAATCTGGCTGCTGTGTAGCACACTGAGTCATGCAGTCGATGTTTACCTGGACTTGATGCATTTCTCCACTCCTGTTCCAAATGATAAGTGGAAATCCAAAGGCGTTTTCTCATCTGCTTTTCAGCCAAAAAACCCAAAACACCACCAAACAAACAGAAAGCAGCGGAGGAACATAGAATGGCAGTAGCAATGAGCTTTAAGTAGTTTCTGTTCAGTCACACACTCGTGTTCTGAAGTGTGAATTCTGAAATACAGGGAAAGACATGACATTTCAAGTAGATTTAAAGGAAGAAGAATTATCAGCTGTCTCTGTAGGTGAAGCCACATATAGGTTGTCTTTTCTTGCATGGAAAAGGCTGCAAAGTTTAACAATACATTCCTGCCAAGCCATTTCAACCAAAGAAACAGTATTTTAAGTGAAACCTTTAATAAAAGAATACTACCCGAGTGAATTTTGTTAGACACCATTTATCTCAGGTGCCTTAAAAAGTATTCCAAGTTTACTTTAGTAAATGTTTAATATTATTCATTGCTGTGTTTTTTATTTTATTTTATTAGAAGCCAAGGCCTTCCATTAATGAACTGAAATGCTTTAAAACTGCATAATTAAGAGAAGAAAAAAAAAACTAAACATGTAAGAGAATGTATGAAAAATTGAAAGCCACAAATTAACCGCATGTGCCTTTTGGAAAAAAAAGACTGCAGCTTCAAACATTCCTGGTGCATGCTTGACCATCTTTTAATATGGGATCGTTTCTCTAAACTTTAATCTTTTTTTAAAAAAACGGGAATAAGTGCAAGAGAGGGGGTTCACGGGAGTTTGACGATTATTATTTTTAAATGCACAAAGGAAATGCAATATTTTCAGCATTACCCCTCCAAGTGCCTTTTTTATTGATGATTTTGTAAAGTATGTGGACATAATGTAAATATTTTTATTTTTATATGACTGAATGTGTTATGAATGAAAGTGAATTGTTGCCTATAGCAGCATCTATAGATAACTTGAAGAAAGCGTGAAGTGAAATTTATGTTGTTTTCTAGCCACTTTTTTACAATAAACATTTTTAAGTAAGATTTCTCTGTGTGTTTTAATTAAAGAAAACCACTGTGTCTGGTTTATCAAGGCTTTGGAATGTAGAGAAGCATAAGCACCTCTGTATGGCCAAATGAAAATAAAAGAGAATTTCAGAGGCAAATCCTTAGATCACAAGTACAGAACGTTCCCAAAGGAATGTGCCCGTTACAGTTTAAACCATTCTAAACCCTACAAAGCATCTTGCCAGAGTCACAACTTTAAAAACTATTGCTTTTCTGCTCTTTCCAACAGTGTGACAGCATTGTGAAATACAGTTTATCACAAGCATTTATAAAAAACTCCTATCTCGTACTTAGCACTTGAAGGGATGCTATGAGAGTAGCCTTATTAAAGTGCTTTATCTGAGACTCTCACATTAGGAAACCTGGGCCTGATCCAAAGTTCATTAAAGCCAGTGGAACCTCACAGGAGTGCAGTGCCATTTACATGATGCTCTTTTAAATTAGCAGTGAAGTCACAGTATCATATACTTCATACAGTCTTTTCAGAAAGATTAAAGGTGTTTTTATTCGAGTGTCTTACGTATCAGAAGTGTCATGTGAATGTATCATGACTATCTATCAGCTAATAAATCACAGAAAAGAATTATTCAGTAATAAAAAAAATAGAAATATTTTGCTTCAGATGATTTGACTAAGGACTCCAAGCATTACAACATGTCTCATGTTGTAACTCATGCCTCATCATTACTGACTAGTGCAAAACAACACTATTTTCAGCCTCTAACAAATTACAAAACTAGAAAACAGATAAGCATTCGTGGCACCCACTCTGCAGACTGCTGTGTCTTCAGTAGGGCACCAGAAGGGGCAAGTAATTGCAAAACCAAATTCCAACAATTTAACAAGAACATTACCCATAGATGGATACAAGGTGCAAATTTAAGCAGAATAATGCAACAGGCCAAGTGTGCCTTGTGTCTCCTCCTACAGAGTCCTGCAAAGGAGGGCTTCAGCAGGGATGTACTCCAGTAGGCACATGAGGGAAGTTTTGAACCATTTCTCCATGGGAAGCACTGTAAAAAAGATCAGCTCAAATGAAGCTTTTCCTATTCTCCAAGCATCTTCTGTCAAAAGCTCAAGCAACGATTCCCTAGGGTCTGTCATATTTTTTTTTCCAGGAAATAGCTAGAGAGTTCGAGAAAGATAGTGCTAGTGGAAATTTGTGAGGTAACATTTTGAAACGAACACATGAAGGCATCAAACAGCCTTGAAAAGTCTCATGTGGTTACTCTATTGATTTGCACTTCCATGTCATTCGCTTTGAAGTTCTCAGGCTCCAGCAGCTCTTTTTGCAGCTTTCCCAGTTTACCAGAGTATAAGCAAAGCTCTGGCAGTCAACAGCTATTTGTACTGTCAAAGTTCTAGATTTGCTCTCCTGTGTTGTGTCACAAAGGCTTCCCCATTGTTTTAATTCACACTTTAAATTCTCTACGCCCATAGTAAATGAAATAGCATAAGAGCTTGACTTCTTGAATGAGTGGAAATGCTGCTGTTGTCCTTAAGGGAAATCAGATGAAAACTTCATCAAAATACAGTATGCTAAATCAAACACAAGTGGAACTGGTCTGATTTGGAGATGACAATTAAGATATGCTACTTTGCATGCCTGTAACACCTGTACTCATAAAACACAAAGATGGGAAAGGCTAGAAGCTCTTCTGGCTCATCTCTTTAATTGAAAGAGAGTGCTCTATCACACAGCCCCAGCCTTCTGTCCACTTGCAGCATAAACTTCCCAGGCAGCTGTATTTCTCCACTTTTCCTGCAGGACTGCTTTCTATTTGCTGTCAGAAGTTTTCTCCAAAGCATTTTCCATTAAGAGCTTTACCTCATTACTCTGCAAATGCCCTTCTGTGCCTCCACAGGCTGTTTATCAATGTAAATTCTATTCTGTTCCAAGCTGTTGGTGGATGACTCCTTTGGCTTTCTGGAAACAGGAGGGAAAAGCTCCCTTCACGGTGAATCTACTCAAAGAATCTCTTTGCTACATTTCTCACAAGGCATCTCTCATTCTGTACCCAAATAATCAACTTCTTAAAGATTTCTTAGGAAGCCATCCTGCCCCACACTCCAAATACCTTCACTGCCTCTCCTCTAAAGGCACCTGCTTGATAGCAATTTGCACTCTGTGTTAGTGAGTTGCTCCAAATCTATAGAGATGGGGAAGGGACTTTTGCCTAGATATTACTCACAAGACCTAAATATGCACCTTTTTGTCCACATGAGGTCTAAATCCTTCTTTTAGAGCATTCTGGTGATTCACTTTAACCTCCTGAGTGTAGTTTCAGTATGCAGAGAAGAGCTGAACCACCATAGCACATGTGCAGTTACAAGTTGAGTGTATGATTTTCTCCAGGCTGAAGGCAATAATTTGGTTTCCTCCTTTCTTCTTTTTTGTTTCCTTTTGGGTGTGCTTTTCACACCGAGTAATATGTGCTTGAAATGAAGACAGAACAAAGTACGTATTTATGCTGAAACCTCTGCAATTATCCTACCAAGTAACATGGAGCTCAGAAAAGCATCTGGTTCTATCACTGAAGGGTTAAAATAAGAGCATCTCAGATTAAGGCATCATGAAATCTGTCTTCTGTGCTTTACTCTATTATATGGATTATTATAGTTCCTGTTATCATTAAGTAAGCTCAGGGCCTATTACTCTAAGCTCCATAAAATCATATAAAAAAGAAACACCCTAAAGATCCCGTAATTTCAATTAAAATAGGAAGAACAATGGGAAACCTGGTAATTTGATTCTGATGTCTTGTGCTACAGCTCAGTTCCCCCGCCAGAAAAGCAAACAAATATTTTACCTTAAAATATATATTTAATAAGCATTTTTCAGTGCTGAACATTGCTTCTTGAGAAATATTGGTGTTTAACAGCTGTCCTAGATGTTGGGTTTTGATTGTGTTTTAACAGATAAAATATACAAATTATAATAATGATTCACAGCAATGTAAAAAAGCAGAGTGTGCAGGATGCACACTCCATCCTTCGGATGTATTGTGGCACCAAACGAAGGTTGAGAGAAGTAAGAACAGACGGATTGAAAGTGAAAACCCAGAGTCACAGAACAGTTGAGGTAGGAAGGTACCACCAGAGGTTGCCTGGTCCAACCCCTCTGGTCAAGGCAGGGTCAGTAGATTATCCAAGACTGTGTCCCCCTGGGTTTTGGATGTCTCTGAAAATGGAGACTCCACCACCTCTCTGAGCAACCTGTTCTGATGTTCAGTCACTCTTGCAGAAACAAAAAGAGGGTTTGTTACATTTAACTGGAAACTTCCTGCACACTGCCTCTTGTCCTGTCACTGGGTAACACTGAGGTCTTCCTAAGCCTTCTTTACTCCTTCTCATCAGGCATTGTGATCATCATACACATTGATAACCTCTCCCTTGAGTTTTGGGTTTGTTTTTTTTTTTGAGCTGTCTCACCTTCCTCCAACTTTACCCCTTCATTGGATTCAGTCTAGTATTTCCACCAACTCATTCTTCTGGAGAGACCTGAACTGGACTCAACACTGCAAATAGGTTTTGTCACCAGCAAGAGGCGTGTACAACAAGTACTGGGATGTGAAGATCACAGTTTGGCAGTCCTTGCCAAGGTGGAATAAATGCCCATTTATACTTGTTTGCAAACAAATTGAAATTTTATGCAAACAAACATGTTTGCACCTTTTTGTCTAAAGGAGACACAAAACCCTGCAGGGCTATCACATGAACGCCACATGGTCTCCATCATTTCTAGTGGCCTTCACCCCATAATCTGCAAAAAGCAGCAGAGGTACATGTAGACATTCACTTGTTCTCTACACACAGGTAAACGTGCAGCTGACCAGAGTGCACACCCAGACATGAAAATCCTTCCACTGCAACACTAATCAGGGGGCTCTGCTTCAGAAAAAATCCACAGAGGATCCCTCATGTTATTGCTAGAGCCATCTGTCCTGGTTTCAGCTGGAACAGAGTTAATTTTCTCCCTAGTAGCTGGTACAGAGCCGTGTTTTGGATTTAGTGTGAGAAAAATGCTGATAACACACCAATGTTTCAGTTGTTGCTAAGTAGTGTTTGTCCTAAGATAAGGATACTTCAGTTTCCCAGGTTCTGACAGTGAGCAGGTGCACAAGAAGCTGGGAGGGAGCCTGGCCAGGACAACTGACCCAGACTATCCAAGAGGTTATGCCATACTGCAGAATGTCATGCCCACTTTATAAACTGGGAAGGATTGGCTGGGAGGGGCTGATTGCTGCTTGGTAGCAGGTGGTGAGTTTTGCTTTGCCAAAGAAGACTTCTGAAAGGCACTCCTCACCTTGCTAAGCCTCTGTATTCTGCTTACATCTCATGTTTTAACCCCTTCTGTTACTGCTTTAAATAGGAATCATCTCCTTTCCAGATGTAGCTGATAGTGGATCAGAGCCAGGGAATCCTGGTTCTTATAATATGTGATAGATGTAAGCATATATCGTGTTCTCTAGCCAGTCCTAGATCTGGGTTGGTACAACAAATGTATCTTACATTCCAGGCCACAAGTGGCATTACCTTTCATATCTTCTTTGGCGGCGTGAGCTGAGAATGTAGGACCTTGATCTAACAAATCCCTCACAGAGAAGTGCCTGTGTCTGACTGAGTGCTGTGGGTTCCCAGTACAAGCTCTGAACATCAGAGTACGAAGTCACAGACATCTGCTAAGTCACTAATAAGAAGCAGTTAAAGTATAAAGTTGCACTGCAATTAGCTCAGATTTTGCACATGTCCCTAAACCAAAGCAAATTCCTTTGAACGTAACCTGCCCTCTAATGTGGGTTGGCAGATCAGCCACAGCTGACAGTGAATAAAGAGTCAGGTGAATGAAAACTGACAGTTATTAAGTGACTCCAGCAAAACTCAAATGAGTAACAACCACCAACTCAAAGTAATAATATTGTGTATGAAAGACTAATAAACACCACCCCACCCCCCAAAAAAACAAAGATGTATAAAATTTAGTATAAAATAATTAATCTTTAACATCTTCAATGTTGCAAAAAGATATTTTGGAAGACGGTTGACCAAGATTTATAGCAAAGTATTCTCTGTTCATTCACAATACATGAAACCAGGCCAGGTTGCTATGTCCTGGGGAAATTAAAAAGGAATCTTGTGACTCGTGATGGACATATTGGTGCTGTTTGTGAAACAGCTTGGCATCTCAGTCCAGAGCCTAACTAGTTCTGACTGGACAAGGCCCACACTCAAAAACAATCAAGATTTTTTGAACAACCATGACTGCCCGACTGAAAAAATCTCCTTTTTTTTGGAAAATGGCTCTCAGTTTTGAGGTAGTTTTCAAGAAATTGCTCCATTCTTTTTCTCCATCCTCACTTTTCCTGCTATTGGTGGCAAAAAAATAGTTGCTCTTACTGGTTATGTTTTTCCCCCAGCAACTTCTCACAAGTCACAAACTTGGTAGGTTTTGGTGTGGGGGTTACAGCCCAGAGCAATATATTCCAAACATTTGACTGCTAATGGTCTGTCTGTTGGCACAGTGTGTTACACTGACAGGACAACGCGGGCTCTAGGAACAAAGAGAGGACTTGAGGACCATTGAAACATCAGCCTTCATAGGAGGGCACGGTAGTGAATAGATCGTTACATGCAGTAAATAACAATCACAAATTACCTTCCAGGTCAGCTGCCTGTAAGGAGAAATTCAGCAGTCCAGCTCTGTTTAGGTTTGAGAAGACATTTCTGACTCCAGTGAAGACTTTAGCTGATGAATCAGGTATCTCTGATGACTGCTCTTAGGACTGAAAAGTACAGTGGGAACTAAGGATGTCATAGATTTTTTCCAATTACACATATATAAGTTATGAATGGTGACCACATCCAAAGTCATGTTAAACTACACATAGATAGATATATAAAATACTTGTAAAATTAAATATACAGAATTATATTGGGGAGATATTTTAAGAAAGAGCTCTGCTGTGAGACTGTTTAATTTTCATGTAAACCTGAATCTTTTGACTAAAAATATGTTTCTATCATTTGTCAGCTTCAGTACCGGACTGGTTCTGAGTTATCTTGAAAATCATGACAGTATGCTCCTCCAGTGTTTATACGTGTGGCTGGCATTCCGGTGGTGAGAATTCTCCTTATTTGAAACAAAAAAATTAAAATTTCACTAAAGACCTCTTGAACAAAAAAGTGAAACTCTGGATCTTCTGTCTTCCCTCACAGATGATGTTCTCAAGAGGGGAAATGCTGCACGTGCAATGCCTGCAGCTGCATGTTGACACTGTGAGAAGAAGTGTCACGATTTTAAAAGAAAATAAATGCTTGTTTGCATCTTAGGTCACTGGTGGAGAGGAAGAGTCTGTTCTGTGGCACTCACAACAACAAAAATACGTTGGAATCCGCGTGTGATTTTGGTCCCCCACTTTAAACAGGAAATAGCTTTTAGATCTTTTAGTCCAGATAATCTACTCTTACTCACATTACTTTGTTCCTAAACATAAGGAAGTTGTTTTCTGGGAAAAAAAAAAGATGTTAGCGACTGGCATAGTACATTTTTTTAGGACCTCATAACTAAAACTGCAACTTGAATTACCTACACAGATGAACACTGTTGCTCAGTATCCATGCAATCCCTCATTTTGAAAGGAGGAAGTAATATTTTGAAGAGGTGCCACGTAAAGTCAAGCCACGCATTTGTATTGCTCCTTCTCTAATAGATTGTGACCAAGTCAAACTGGCTGAGAGCACAACTGTGTTCTTCCTCAGAACAGAGCTGCTCTTGTGAATGTGAATGTTCACTGTGTTGGAGGAGATAGTCCTTTAGCCTGATTCTCACGTTCTTTAATTCATTGGTAGTGATGTTTAACTCTCTGCCAGGAGCCACCATGCTCTGACCTGGTGCAGCTGGGAAGAAAGCAGAGCTATGTTTCACTTGAGTATTCAAGGATGAGTCTTCCCTCCCGGAGACTGTGCTGGAGTTACTGTGCATCAAACTCTCCTAGCACATACTCAATTCATATTGACTAAACTTGCTTTGTCAGCAGTGCTTCTCCTGGTCACCCAAGCATGAGAGCAACTTGCAAGCTAACACAACCACAGCTGGACTTTACCTTTCATCAGAACAGAAGTGCTGCAAGAAAAGAAAAAGACAAAAAAACCACCACCAACACAACAGTGCTACGCTCGGCGCAAGCTCCTCACTCTGGCCTGATGTGAACCTCAGGACAGTGCAGCTTACACACCTTTTTGTTCCTAGGCTTGTTCCTAAAGCACAGCCCAGATATTACTGCTTGAGTGACTGGATTTTTGAGGTGACTTTTGATGAGAGTTAGGGGTGGGAAAATGTATACTTGGTGGTAAAAGACGAGCCGGAAACAGCCTTTCTCATGGCAGGACTGCAGCAACTATGCTAGAGTTAATCCATTTGCTTTCGTTTTATTTTCTCCTTTCCTGTTTTCAGTGAGGATGAATAATGTTCATGTCTTGTAACACCTCGGTAATAGTTCAGCAGGATTGCTGTGACCTTTCCCAGTTGGACCAGGACTGATTAGCTGCAGATTTCAATGTATGAAACTAAGCTGACAAGCCAGGCTTGTAGAGTCTGCACTGTTGCAGTTTCTTTGAGGAATGTAAAGTGATCATTTCTGTTGCTCATTGAAGGGGAAACTAATAAGCTGGTGGAAACAGAGAATGAAGTGAAATGCATTTCTTTAATTACTCCTCCTGATGTAGGTTTTGCAGACAGCTACCCAGGCATGGATTACGCTGAGCTGGGGATGTTGCATTTTGGTTTTAGCCATTTGAACGTCCCATCTGCTCGTGCCAAAGATGAACCTTTCCAGGTGATCTGAAATGTAGACTCCTTAACTGATGTGAATGGCAGCCTTCCTGTTTTAAATTCCAGGTTGTAAAAAGAGAGTTGCATTGTCAATCAGCCAGCAAATGGTGCTGCACTGGCCTTTCTAGAAAAACAAACAATGGGTAATAAATGACTTTATGGTAGGATTGAATTTAAAACAAAAAAATCCTTATCAGTGCAATATGTTTTCTGGTCCACTAAATGTCTTCTGGCTTAATCTGTTCCAGCTATATGTCTCATTTTCTTAATTAAAACAAGCCCTTCTAAACATATGTATGTATGCACACATACAAATGTTGTTATGTATATACAGATGTATGCAAGGAAACATTTCTGATGTTAGGCAGAGATAAAGTAAAATGACACTATAAATGATGGTTTGGGATTTTTTTTGAGCAGGACTACTAATAGGTGACACATTCCCATCCTCCTCTCTATTCCTAAATCCCAATTTTCATTATGAAAGCTACAGTGAATCTCTTGTTTTACAGTTACTCGGGAAAAAAACACAGAGCCTTGACAATAATCAAGTGTAACCAATATACTTGTAGTCACCTTCAAGCAAACAAGAAGCCAGGAAGGCAGAGAAGTCTGAAGGATTTATGCAGCTCAAGGCAGTCACTACTTGAGTCAGAGAGGTTTCAGTGGGGGACAATCTTCAAGGACATGATAAATATTGTCGGAGGAACTCGTTCTCCGGCTGTCCAAAGTGTGGGAGAACACCGCAGTGAAGATCTTTGCTCTTGTGTGGCATGTTCCTTTGGTGTTGTAAACAGCAGAGGTCAAAGCAGGAAGAAGACAAAACAAACTGCTTAGCAGGTACAAATAAAGTGCAGGATTTCCACTGCATCCCAGAAGCTTTCCAGAGCTAACAGAGACACTCGAAACCCATGAACACACGAGGACTCCTAGACTGCATTTGTAAAAATGCAGAAAAATTCCACTGACAGTGGCATCTCTTAGGGACATTTCTGAGCTCCTCGACATTGCAAAGATATTATTGTTCCTACCCACCCTTTCCATTCAGTTCCTGCCTTTGAGCCACATAAAGTGCATGACATAATGAACCAGTACATGGACTGGCTTCCAGAGCTAAGTAGCCAATATGCTGCAGGCTAGCTAAGTGATCTAAAGGGAATGCACTCTGTTCATTTACTCAGACAAGAGGGTTTCCCACAGTTTTCAGCATCTGCAAAGGAGACTCAAGCACATAGTTCCCATACTAGTCAAGAAATCTTTACATTTATGGAACGCAGGCAGTTTATATTCTTTACTGGAACTTTTCCCTGCTGCTTTAATGACAGAACTCCAGTATAATGTTTCTGTGTAGGTTTACCATGCTCCTGCCTTATCCTTTTTCTCTGGCAGAAACTAAGTTATGACAAAACTCAGGTTTTGGGTTTGGATGTCTTCTGTAATCTCATCAGAGCAAAATAAAGAGTCAGGTACCTTCCTGTGCACAGGAATACACTTAGGTGTGAAACCTGATGCATTCAGGAAACACTGGTCTTACCAGGGGTGAGCAATACGGCTGTGCAGAGCCCTCATCGCACCAGACCTATTGCACAAGTCGAAGTGCGTGTGCCTAAGGGTGAAGTCATGTGCATCTCCAAAGTTCCATGTTTTCTATACAGTCAGAAAATTTCTGGACTTTCAAAGAGGAACACAACAAACTCACTCCTACACAGAGTTCTGAGAAAAAAGGGAAATCTGTATGTGCCAGGAAGCATGGCAGAGAATTTCACCTTTTGAGATGAGGATGAGAGATAAGACTCTGCCTACGTATACAAAGGATGTACAGCACAACTCCAGTCCTCCTCCACCCATGCCTCAGCCCAGGAGCCTTGGATTCTATCCTTTCATCCTGTACTGCACCCAGTCAGTGCTCAGCTCACAAGCGCAGAGGTAGCTTTATGCTGGAATCTTCAAAGCTCCTGGTTCCAGTGAATAGACAAGTCTTCTCCGTTTTGGCTCCCCACTAAGTAATGCCTGCGGAATAAGTCAGACAAATGCTGGAAAGGTCAGGGGGCAATGGCTAACAGGAAAGCTGGTTCTCATGGCTTTACTCACAGGAAGGACTGGATGTGTTTCCTAGTGTGCCCTGTAGTCCTGGTCTTTTGGTGTACATCTGATTACATTACTGCTTGTCAGGGAAAAATGTCAGTGAGCAACCTTACTTCCCTACAAAGGGAAGTCTCCACATACAAACAAGGTACATTGCAGAAGGTCTCCTATCCTACAGTAAAGAACAACCAACACTGTCATGTATGAATTTGCTCCAGAGCTTACTCAGGGACATTCTATCCCAGAATTTTGTTAACTTTATGTATCCTTCTTATAGGCCAAAGGGCAAAAACACTTCTGTCAAGAAAGTGTTTTCCAGAGGCAATGTGGAAACAGTGCAGTTTGCTACATGCAGCGTGTCTGTCACAGAAAGGAAAAGATCTCAGGAGGTCTGTGTATATCTCTGTGTTTTGCCCTTCAGGCTGCTCCTCTCCACAGGTAGCTGTTGCACTGCAAAGCTTATGAGGAAAACTCTCAGGACAGCAGAACTGAACACAATCACAGCAGTGTCTCAACAGCAAAAGCTTCCATACCTGTGCAGCTATCTTAGAAAGGGACAGAGTTTAGGAAACTTTTAGAAATAAAGGACCTTAGATGCAGCTGTCCCTGCATATGCTGACTCGAGTAGCAAGTGTGGAAAGTGCTATCAAGAAGGCTAGGTTATGCTATAAATTCCAGTTGAAACCCTATTCAGGTATAATACAGACTTAATTCCATATCCCTGGACTGTGTCTGGACTGCTCTGCTATGAGTCATAGTATGTCCTCCTCTCTTTTCCTTTTTACACCTGGATACCTTACCTGGTTAGGCCACTTGGATGCAATAAACGGGTTCAAATCCTACCAGGTGTGGAGATGCCTAAACCAGCAAGTTCCTGGGGCTAGCCAGACGTGTATGCTCTCAGCAGAGCATGAATCAGTACAAGAGGATGACTTTCTGTCAGTCCTGCGAATGTTGTCTTGTATCTTCTTGCCTTTTATTGCAGGCAGCTCCAAAGATAAACTTTAAATACATTAAACATATCAGATGATACTATACATATATGCTAAACATCAGCCTGTGAGAGTGGTCAAACACTGGCACTACAATAGGTTGCTCAGAGAGGCTGTGGAGTCTCTAGCCTTGGAGATACTCAAAACTTACCTGGATAGTACTAGGCAACCTGCTCTTCAGCTGACCATGCTTGAGCAGGGTGGTTCAATCTCCAGATACACTCCCCAGCCACAGGAATTCTGTGATTCTATGATTAAAATAAAAAAGGTAAAGTTTCCATGTGAGCACAATAAATCCCTAGGAAAAAATGAACACATTTTGTGTCAATCAGACTGATGAAATATACTCACTGCTTTAGCCACGGAACTGCAAATTCAGTTGTGGTCTTAATTCCAGTAAACTGAACCTTCCTGAAATCTGGCATTTTTTTCCAGTCCGTTGAGGTACAACAGCCCTGATGGATGTGTGTGGCACCAGTGAAGCTGGGATGTGAAATCATGTGCTTTCCCCTCACATGAAGAGGCATTTCAGCAACGATTAATCATGTATTTTCTCCTTTGGCAGCTATTCACGGAGGTTTTAATTTGCAAGGCATGATTTCTTTTTATTGTCATCATGGTGAAGTCCATAATAGCTGACATTTACTGAAGGGAACTGGGTGCAGATTTGTCTGAGATGTGTAAGAGATGGATTCATTCTAATTATTATCAACCTGACTTTGAGATATCCCAGGAACAAGTCTCTTCCTTCTTAGATTTATTAATGTTTCTCAAAGTCCTGATTTGTTTTGCCTTGAAGCATTTAATTCAGTAGATCTTTATCAGCCTATACCTGTACATACATGAAGATCCATATGCAAGGACACAGGTTTACAACAAATTGCTGAGACTCTCCACATCTGAGGTTGTTTCTGAATATTCACGAGTGCACCTGAGGGCTGGGCTGTCTTTTCTGTGTGACAGATTTTGCCCAAATAATTTGTATAGTATATTATTCGAAAGTGGTACCTGCTATTAGACAGTCATTTCTGAAGCATATGTTTATGTTTCCTTTGGTATATTTACTTACAACAGATGCTGCTTTATTTTGGTGAAGTAAATGATGAAATCTGAGAGACAATATTCATAAGAAGTATCTATGAGAAGATTGCAAAGCCCACAAGTTATTGCCTTTTCTTCTTTCTACTGATCACTGACATGCTTCTTAACTTTTTGGCCTCCAGATCCTGAAAAAGTCACACTATTAGGTAAATTTACTAAAGATGCATTGAGAATAGACAGCAAGTTGGATATTGAACCACAGGTTCCTATCATTATATATTCTTGTGTCTTGTTTATTTATTTAGGACTATGATTTCTTTACAGCAAAAACCTTTACAAGGGTGAATGATATTTCTTATCCTGATTTGGATAAACCAGGTGAAGCCACCATTTGTTTTCTTTTTGAATTTGGTACCAAATCTATTTAAACCTGTTGTAATGCAGCAGCATGTAAATTCCTGAGCAGCAAGAAATCCCAGTTCCTTCATTTACTCATTGTATTTTCCACACACATCATTTGTTGCAACATGTACTTTCCTTCATAAAGAGAGCTTTATCAATCAAGTGGAAATTATTTGCCATCAAAATGAATTTGTATATTTACAATTAATTATTTCCCCCAGGGCACCCTGAGCACAGCAAGCTTTGTTCTGTCATTGTCAATCTTCTCTAAAACACGAGATGCCAACCATACATATTTAATTAAAGTGTATTCAGTTAAACTAATAAAATTGCATTGTTCTTATCATTTCACTTTTTCCACTAGTCTAAACAATAAAAAGCACTTATTCTTACTTGATATTCTATTGATGGCAGTGGAAAGAGAAGATATACCCTCAGTTTCCATCCTCCTAGATTTCTTTCCACACTCCACCTTGTTCTTTGTCTCCCATATTTCCTGATAAGGATTCCAAGCTTGGCAAATAAGCTGCAGCACATCCTGGAAGATGAAGCAGTTTGAGATATAGGTCAGTGTAGGACTATCTCTAGACATTATATCCTTATTGCCTCTGCATATGCCATGCAGGAGTTGTCAAGTGTTTGTACAGGAGAATCAAATGCGTAGCTCAAACAGGTAAAGCTAACTTATAAAGACTTCTTCTTTCCTCCAAGCTCTGTTTTGTACTCTGAACTTCCCGATATAAAGAACTGGGAGCCCTAAATAAGAATATTACTAAGCTCCTAAAACTGTTTTCTTCTGATTGCTTTTAAATGAAGTCTCTCATTGCCCTTTATTCCTTAGACATGTGTAACACAAAGTCCACATCCACAGCAGCCACAGCTTAGCAAAGCTGGCTAAGCCAGTTCAAATCACTGTAGTGTGAAATGGATCTGATTTACAGTAGGCTCTGAGCTGGGCTTTGCTCCACTTTTGTCACCCAGACACAGGACTAGTTATAGCCATACTGTCAACAGTCAACGGTGACCATAGTGAGGCCTTTCCATTGTGAGGCCTTTCCAGGGTTCATGTCATACAAAGTGGTACTAGATTACAAAGATGAGAAAATCTCCTCCTGCCACGGCCCCAGATTCATCCTTTTCCTGGGCCATCACTTGCGAAAGAGCATGTCTTTTTCTGACCAACATGCTTTTTGTTCTGAAAAAGTTGGTTACAGGATTTGTCAGAATTTTCTTACAGCCTCCCTTCTATTGCTGAAGAAGGAAAACCTACTTGTAATAAGAAAATAACGTAAAAACAACACAACACCCTGATATATAGACTTTTGTCTTTCCAATTCATCCCAACACGGTTTGCAAATTCAAATAGCCTGACATTTATATTAAACTTAAGAGGTCATTGGATCCAGCTCTCCAGAACAAGGCATCAGTTTAGAGTCCCACTGATCATTTCTGTCTCTCAAGAACAGGCTCTGGATGAATTAGCACCACTATTAATCATAATAATACATCGACGTCTCGGTTCTGAGATGCTTGAGATGTTTTCCAGAAACAGCAAACTGGCATGATACTAGCCAAAGAAACATTAAAGCACAGATCTTAACTCTCCAGTGAATCCTTCAAAAACTGGATAGCTCTCACAGCATAATATTTCTGACAGGAAATATACACTTGAGATGTTTTAAGCCTGAAATGTCACATACACAATGGAGCTTAAGCATGAGAATAGCCTCCCCTGCTTCCGAGATCATAACACTCGTATTATAATTAAGAGGATAAAATGCCACTTCCTTGCTTCCCATACCCCTCTCCAAATGAAATGTGAGTCACTTTGTGAATTTCATCTAAGCCTAATGGAATAATTTCAGCCTGTCCTGGACAACCCTCCTGCCCAGTTCCCTCTCTCTCACACACACACATACACTCACACGCGTTATTTCTGCTAGTTTGGGTTTCACATCCGCCTCTGCCCAATCACTTGTGGCAGGCTCTAGTGGTAAAGTAAACGCTTTGCTGCTGTTTTTCCCCTTAGAATTACAGATCGCTGAAGAAGTAGCTTAAAACATTTCCACTGGAGAAAAATGTGATGAAATTGTTAAAGGTTCAGCAGCCTTGAAACTCTAGTAGGCTGTTGGCATGAGGATTATTCCCAGACACGATCTTTCCTTTGGAACCTGCAGTCAAAGTTTGCAATAGTTGTTCGCTTCATGCCTCCTCGGAGTAGCCTGTCTCTCTGGCTGATTTTCTTCCTTTCTTTATCTGGAGCTGGCATTTTTTCCACTCTCGATAATTAAGCTGTCTCGTTGCTAGAGACATGCCTATTTTATCACATGTATGTCTCGTACACAGTTGAAAAAGGAGATCTCCAAGGGAGAAGGCGGCTGGCGTCTCTGCTGTTGAAACGGTTTCAAACTGGCCTGAATACTTTGCCTGCAGTGGTGCAACCCACAAGGGGGTCTTAACCTCTGAAACCTGCTGACTCAAGAGTAATTGGCCAGCATGATGCCACTGTGACCATCAAGTGGAACAAATAAAATTACCCACCATTTCAGTGCCATGATTGTCCTCTCCCACTGCGTGATCCCATGAATCCCCCGGAGGACTGACCTGCTTATAATAAACAAATTGTTTTCTGGGCTCCTCTTCCATTGCCTGTAGGGGAGTTACAAGAAGACAGACCCAAGCTGTGTTAACTATATTTAGTGGCTTTGTTGTTTCTTTTTTTCCTTAAATTGCATCAGATGGTGTGGATGACTAGATACGGTACGGTCTTTTAAAATTATATCTTCAAGAAGCAAACAATTAGAGAGAAGAGCATCTCTACAAGGAAGCTCAAGTTTACACAGCAGTGGAAAGTTACATATTTAAAGAATTCAAGAGGATTACACATATCCAAGCTGGATGACTTAATTCCTTTTCCTGAGTGAGACAGCTTAAAAGCAGGGATTCTCTTACTCTATACACAATTTTGTAATTTGTTTGCATAAAAGCAAGCTGTTTACACTATGGTACATGGCTACATAAAGGTCATTCCCAAAACTTGCTATCTCCTGTAACAGTGTGAAAACAGAATGTCTTCCACTAGGGCAAGGGGTTTATTCAGATAACACACACCAGTGTCACAGTGAAAACTGAACTTGCCTTTCCAAGCTAAAAGCTCACTAAAGATCAGATGGTGGGCTAAAGGGGAAGGACATAGCTCTCTCTCTCCTTGTTTTTCTTGTTTATGATCAGATAGGAGCATTCCTGATTTCTGGATTCGTGCAGAGGAGGTATTATAACCTGGTAAACACATCAGCGGGACAAGTAGCGTGAAACTTTATTTCAGTGTTTTCAGTAACTGCCTGATCTGATAATGGCCCACAATTGCCTGCAGAGGTACAGATTTAGTCCAAGTCCCATAAAGTTTTGTCCCAACACTGTGTGAAATGGCAGTTGTTTTGAGTTTTCAGCCTTCACTTGGACAAGAGCAAAACCTGGAGGATGCAGATATATATGAACTGTTTTTTGGGGTAGCAGGTAGAGGAGCCAATGACTTTACAGAATGAAATTGCAATAAAGAATGAATAGACAGGACTGGGAAGCACCGTGAGCTACCTTGCCGTGACTACCAATAACCGCCATCTGAAACAACTGCTGAGAGTTTTCTGACAACACAGTTCACTGCTTGTTGCCATATATTTCATTTAGACCCGATTCACTAAAACCACGTTGTTAACACAAGATCTTGAAAAGCTAAGGAAAACTAATCCTTTCTTCTGCCTGTAGCTTTTTTCGGTTGTTAGGCACAATTACTTTACACAACTGCTAGATCCACTTCACTTAGTTTGGTAAAGTTTCTTTAAGAGATATTTTGTACATATTTTCAGTTTTCCTTCTGAGTTTTGAGACCAAGAATATTTAGAGAAAATGAAGAAAGCTTATCTGGTTCTTTCTATCCAAAGTAATCTCTCAGCCTGAACAGACCATTTAATCTGGAACAGTTCTTGTAAATTAGAAGGAGTCCGACCTCTGTTTCAAATTTAGCATGCATCCTTCTATTCATTTTATTTTCCAGCAGATAAGGAGTAGATCAAGCCTACAGTGCTTCTATCATACACAAGTCTTATCTACGTACAACTTCTTTCTCCCTAGCTCCCATTTCACTGCTGCAAACCTTTATATGTCAAGCAAAAGATAGAAAAAGAACAGAGCAACTTGTGTTTGAGACCTGAACGCTATCAAGACAGGAGACGTCACAGTCTTTCAATAAGCTTTGCTCATACCAAGACCATTTGTCCAGTCTGAAGCAAGCTGCTCAGCAGGGAGATGGTTCAGCAGCAACAGGACAGTGGCTCCTGCCGGGAGCAGGCAGCTTGCACAGAGACAAGTTTGTTGACATCTGAGAGAGAAGACACTTGCACAGTTCAATTCAATGCCTTAGAAACTATGGAAGGCTGTAGGCTGTAATAGGAAAAGAGAGAAAACAGATCACAAACATGAAGAATAATCCCTGGCAGATAGTTCTACTTCTCTGCGAAACACAATCCCCAAATACTCTGGCAAGAAGATAGATCATTATACCATAATGACAAGCATTAGTCGCAAGTCTTGGTTTTTCAAAGAAACTAAGTTTAAAAATAGACTTCCTAAACCTTAAGGTCTGGAACCTTGTGCAGACATGAAGCTTTGTCTGCAGCTCCTCACTTTACTCCTACATTTTCCCATCTGCAAACAACTGCTGCAAATGACTGCAGAAGACAGACCTGGATTTTATAGTGCTCAGTGAAGCAATATGTCACTTCTATTTATACTACTGTGATCTTATTCGAGAAGGAAATCCTGTCAGTAGTAACCTTAAATTCCTTCAGTTATCATAAATTAAAAGTCCCCACTTCTCTCTTACAACAGGATTTTTTGCTTCACTTTAATGTGTGCACATGTGCCTGTTGGTAGATGCTTTTAAAAGTCTTTGTTGTGTTTTCAGTGAAATCCTAATAGCAACTGACCACAGAAATTCTTTAAATGTTAGTTGGTAGCTACAGAGACATAAACTCCTGAAAGCCTTGACTAACTCTTGCTGATAAACATACCCCTTGATGTAATTATTGGTTTAAGTCATAGGAAGTGTAGTTTTTTGTGTCTGTAGCAGTCAAATGGCATCTGGAAGCTCTGTGGATCTTTTTGTGGCCTTCCCACAGGGATCTTTGTGAATTTGGCAAATGTAAATGTAAATTTGCTAAGCCTGTGTATCCCTTTCTGTGAGATGATGACAGTATTTATACTTCCCCCACTTTTTCTAAAGAGGAATTTGCAGCATCCAGCCATGAAGATGGACAGAGTTTCTTTCAGTTCTAAGTAGAGCATATTAGGAGATGACAGTGAGTATCACATGGCAGGGACGAGCTCCTAATGCTGTTTTACATTGCAAAATGCCACAGAACCTTTGCTGTTCTTCAACATTTTGTGTATTTTCATACTGAACTCCTGTTGGTTTTGTTAAGGCTAGTAGAGTTTGTTATAGTTTTGTAAGACAGCCAAAGCAGTAGTAATCACAGCTACATTAATTCTGCCCTATTTGACTAGTCCAGATTCTCAGTGATTCATTTTTTTCAGACACAATTAAGTCGTCTCTGTCAAAAATGGAAAAGATTTGTAATTTCTTCTGGGCTATAGTGATGCAGCTTCTAAGAGAGTGGAATTGTCAAGCGATGGGGGTTTCTAGTTCGGATTTCATGACCAGAAAACATAGAGTGGTTTTGGAAATTGCAGCCAAACTAAAGTTTTTTCTATAGTTTAATCCATCATGAATAGTTCTTATAGAATCATTAGGGATCGGAAGGGACCTTGAAAGATCACCCAGTCCAATCCCCCTGATCAGCAGGAACACCTAGACGAAGTCACACAGGAACAGATCCAGGCGGGTCTGGAACATCTCCAGAGAAGGAGACTCCACAACCCCCTGGGCATATATAATTCTGAGTAAACTCAAGACCAACAGAAAGAGACAAAACATCATGATTAATGTGACAAGAGAATGAGGTCAGCTGAAGGCATCACTTTTGTCTATAGTGCTTGTCACACTAAGTGACTTGTGGGGTTAAATCCACTATGGAGGAAAGCAAAACATAAACACTGAAAATTCCTTGTCAGTGCAACCTGGCAGGAGAGGACAGTGGATTCTGATGCCAAATCAGCGCATTGGTTTGATGCTGTGTGAAGAGGACAAGCCATACAAGCACCTGGATGCTGCTATTAGCACACCCATTCACCTGTCTCTAGCCATGGCCAGTCTCTAAGTGCTTCAAAGGAATGCAAACAAATAAACAATCTAGAGGCCAAGGTATACATCAAGGGAGAAAAGGAAGTGGGAAATCATTCTTGGCCAGTGTAAATGTGGTATAAAACAAATGATCAACAAACAGAAATCACACACCCTATGGGAATACCAATAAATCACCTGCTTACACATCTTCACTTTTAAATGTTGACTTGTCTATACTCTAATCATGAAAATCCCTACTTGTAGAAATGTTGTAGCCCTTCCTATTTCCCACCTGTTCAGAAGGTCTTTCCAGGATATGGTCCCCCCAACACTTAGAAGCCTCTGAAAGCTGGTCTCCAAGCTTTGGCTGCAGCAGCGGGAAGCCATGTGGCATACGGCTAGAATAAAGCCTGTCCATAATTCACACCATTTGTCCAGCATGTTGAAACTAGATGTAGGCAAGGTAAGTGCTCAGAGTCTTCCCCGTGGCCTCTGGCTCCTTTGCAGTACCTATGCTTAGCAGCACCCTGTGTATGTGGGAAAGGTGCTGCCAGGGGAACACGAAGGCCTTGATTGAAGTGGTTGCAGCCTTCTGGACCTGGATGGATTTCAGCTCCTATCTTGGACAGGTTCAGAAAACAGGCCAGACGTTGCTCAGTTCAGCTCCACTGCACTCTTGCGAGATAGGTAGGTGAGACTGCTTTACATCTTCCACTCTGGGCAGCTGTGAAGCCACCCAAGGCGGTTGGCACCTTGTTGGGTTGTTACGAGGGTCAGAGTTACGTGCATCTCATATGTGTGCGGGGGTTTTTTGCAGGAACTTCATGCTTTAATTGTTTGGTTTTTTGTTGCTTCTTTGCTTTGTTCTGTGCTTTGCACTCGGTGATTTATCTTTGACTTGCAAATACTTTAATGTGGAACGAGTGATACTGGGACCATTGCTGTTATCACAGGGCTTTGGCGATAGCAGCAATTCTGGACTAATAACACATAAGTGAAACACTGATAATACAGCTGCTGCGATTGCAAACCTGGGATAACAGAAGTGCTGTCACCTTAAAAACTACCATGGCAGAAGGAATGATAGAATGGAGAGGCTGTTAAAGAGACAGTCTCATCACACTGTAACTGCAAGGAGACTCTTGAAGTATTTCTGAATGCCCAAAGACTGATAAAATATTTAACAGAAAGATCAGTGTTGCACAGACATCGCAAAATATGACATGGAAAACAAATATTCTGCCTTTATACACAGAGTGAGATGATGAATTTCCTTCCCTGTGGCATTTTTTAACAAGACCAGGACAAAACACACAGGGCTCAGAAGATGTGACATGATATCTCAGAAAACATTCATAAACAGTTCTTAAATACCATCAATAAATAAGTACCATAAGCAAATATTAAGTATGAATTAGTCACCTTTCTGATCAGATAATGAGTGACGAGGCTCTTCCTCGTGACTACTAAAGATCTGGGAACTACAACTTAATAGTCCCCAGAAATAGAGCTCAAGTCTGCAAGGCACATAAAGAGGTGGGCACAGGCATGAAGGTCTTGACGCATCATTTTAGACATGAGATAACGAGAGATTATGAGAAGGAAGAGAAGGAGGTGCTGAGACATCTGAGCAGTTAGTCACCTGCAGCACCTGCACATCTCCCTAATTCAGCTGCAGTGTTTTGCATGTTAGGGATTGTCCAGGATAGTTAACTGATTGGTATGATGTCCCCCATTTTCAGTCAGCTGCAACCTGGGGCCTCTCAAAATGCAACCCCACTGGTGGCCTTTTGCCTAATACATGAAGCCAAACAAATGTGAAGGATTTAAAACCTCACTCTGATAATTTTAACTGCTATAAAGTGTGCTTTACAGAATATGAAGTGGCTTCAGTAACTGAAATGAAAGGCTTCTCTAGATCTTGATCCATTCAGTCTGGGACACTTGTTAGAACAGATACATCCTTTTCTCTACAAGAAATGCAGCCTGGTCCCTTTCACATTCTCCAGACAATAAAGTAATAAACCAAAATAAAGCATGATGCACAGTGTGGCAAAACCCTTTTGGGAGTGGAAGTGGCCTCCACCTCCTTTGTCTAATTGGGCTGGGTACTCCATATAGCAAGATGAATGGAGACTGTCACTGGAGGCAATTCAATCCTTTTGTCAGAGAGAGAGAAAAGAGAGCATTTACATAATTTTCACAAGGATTATTTGGAAAACATTTTCTTTTAAGTTGGAAGGAAGTTCAACAACTTACTTGCAAAGACTGGTGTTTCTTACTGTGAAGGCTATCTTCCTTTACTAATAGCAATATTCTCAGTTGGTCATTTCCATATGAAATTTTCAGTGTAGTCACTCAGCTATGGTGGAAATCTCAGGGCAAATGTGTACTTGAGATCCATTTATTCTGTTTTCTTGCCTAGGAGGACAAAGTGGTAGCAGATTACCTTCCTACAGTAAAAAACATAGATATGGGAAACTCATCTAGCCCCTCTTGCTAACAGTGCAGACTTGCTCTCTGCAGCATGTTCCCTAGTGCTTTGTCCAGTCTATTTTTAAATGGTCTAAGTGATGAGAATTTCTGCAGAGGAGACTTTTCAGGCAAGCCTCATTCCTTTAACAAAGCACTGGGTAGACAAATAATAACAATAATTTGTTTATTAACCTTCATCCCTTTCACTCACCGAAGTCCTCCGGGTGTCAAGCAAACATCATTAAACCATTTTTTGTCCCAGACAAGCTCAGCAATGTTTCAAATAGATGAGGGAGCAAAAAACAGCCCTTAAACCAAAGATGGGAGGACAAAAGCCCTGGCAAACGTGCAGCTCAGGAAAAAAAGGGTCTCACAGTAAATACTGTTGTGGCAAACCCTCTCTCTCAGCAGAACCTGTGACTGTTTAAGCTCTAGGGTTAAAGTCAGGGAAGTTCAATTATCAGTGCTTAGCAGGAGATTCAGGGGTCATCTTCTCAGTGTCTCACAAATCCAGACCTACACTGAAGGAAATGCAACAAGACTGTATTTCTGAGCAAGGCTAACGAGGTAACAGAAAAAAAACTAAGAGATGTCATTGTACTTTGCTCATTTGCATTAAACCCATTAAGTTAGTGTTGCAATTTTAATTATATTGAAGATACCCCTATCTTCTAAATCCCGATTTACTACAGTTATTTGCCTGGTGATATGAAATGTGAGGAATGGAACCAAAAGCTTCCCTATCATCAAACACAAACAAATGTCTTCAGGAAAAAGCATTAGCCAAAAGCTAAGTCAAGTGCCTGTCTTTTCCATCCGTGTTTATCAATGCTAAAACCCTACTGGTTGCTACTTGCACCAGAAGACTAGTGCAACTTCTGTAGGGGGGGAGAAAAAGTGTTATATTTCTTTTTGTCAGAACCATTAAGGAACTCTGTAATGTTTCAATCTGTGGTCAGTGCTCTGTTTTGCTTGGCTCGCTAAACCCTCAGCCTCAGCTGGCATTTCCTAAATTAATAGCACATTCACTCCCCACATTAAGACAGTCAGACAAATAGTTCAGCCTAAACTAAGCAGTTTGACACTCATGTGCTTCAGCAAAGCTGAACAGCATCTCATGACGCTTACATGATTTGGATGATATCATAATCATATGATAAAAAGCCATTAGGCCAGGACTAAAATCTAAAACATAGGTCATTATGTTAGATGCAAGAAAGTGCACCCTCTGAATAGTGAAAAGAAACAAAAAAGAGTTCTGACACCAGGGAACATCTGGCTAATATTTACATCTCCTGTTTAATTTGGATGCTTCAGTTTAGTTTTCAGGATGGCAGTGTATAGAAACAAATTAAGCCAATCACTCTATCTGCAGTTTAGAAAACCAAGATTTGTTTATAGTTTCTCATATTAATACCTCATCCACTTGGCCAAAATGCCTTGTGAAAAACATACCTCAAACACACGATTCCCCTTTAGTAACAAAGCTGTAATTCAGCATAATTCTTTGTTGATGGGATGAAAAAGGGAGTCATGTAAACTTGGAGTATCGAGATGAAGAGATAAAGTTGGGCCATAGGAAGCAAAACAGTCTTCAATGCTGTAGGGTTAAACTCAAGCCCATTAAGAAAGTCAACAGAATTAGCATCTTGGGTCCCATCCTACTTGCTTTTAAATCAATGGGATTTTGTGACTGGTACCAGCCTGAGCACAGTCACAGATGTGTTCAGTGTTAAAATAACATGAGCTGGATGCAAACTGGATGGATGAGCCCTGTGTCTGGGAACCTGCAAGCTTATTTCTGTGATGAGTTTCCTACAGTGCTCACTTCCAAGAGCCCTGAAACACCTGAAGTATTCAGGACTTCATTAAATATTATCTCTAAGAGGAAAATTGGCCAAGTGACAATATCCTCCTTTCATAGATAATTAGGCAAGTGCCAGAATGTTCAGGTTAATAAAAGGAGATACTGATTTCAAAAGGCTAAAGAGAAAGCAAAGCCTGAAGTTAAAAGTTGTAGTTGCAAACCCAGAAGGACAGGCAGGGAAATATTTTAATCAAGCTTCACAGTTTTTGAATATAGAAGGGATCTGGCAGGTCAAAACCTATTCAGTTTCATTATTATTGGAGGATATAGATAAAAATATTAGAGTGAGTACTTACAGTATCTAAATCTCATATCTAGCTAAACAGTCCCCATGGTCTGGGCTGTTTGTAGCCTGCTGTTTGTAGAGGCAGAAGAAAAGAAGCAGTAAGCTTGCTAAATGTTTCTCTTGTCTGTTTAGACTGCCATGATGAAAACACAATGTGGACACTCCAAAATGACTATTAAATGAGCCAGCCCTACTCTAGCAAGCGATGCACCCACAGCAGCAGGCAGGTGAAGGCTGCAAGCAAATCCAGCTGTAACTCCCCATGCCAGCAACAAAAACCTGTTGTCAGCTTTGCATTGCTCAGACAGCTTGTGGGCTGAGTTCACACAGCCGTAGGGAAAGCTGAAGGGTGCACCTTGTGTCTGCTGTGTGTCCATCCCTCTGCTGCTGCCCAGTTTGCTGGACACTAGGCAAAGTCAGGGCAGCAGCAGAAGCAACTTCAGGAGAGGCAACAGGAGCAGCAATCTGGATCAGCAAAGGCAAAGGCAGAACAGCACATGTGTCAGAGGAGGAACAGGGATTGTCCCCACCAAGGACCAGTTCCAAAGGTCAGTTGGCTAACTGGGACTGCATTTGGCTCCCTCCACTTTCCCCATGCCTCCAATGCTATCCCAGCAGATGCTGCAACCTGACCCACTCTCCATGCCCTCATTTCACACCTCTAGGGATGCCACACAGGCACTCAATCTGTGCTATAAAAACACTGCTTTTGCTTGCACACAGCCCTCAACTATTTCAGATACTTTGAACCGAATAGTTGAGAGTGACTTATATATATCTTACGGTCACAGGGAGATCCCATGACCCAGATGAAACCCAAGGTTCATTTTTGAGTTGCAGGGGTGCAAACTGCAGCTATGCCTACTGGTAATTAAGCATGCCTGGGACCAGTCTCTGGCTCTGTGGCCACTTGGCAAAGAACAGCAACCCCATCTCACTCCCACCAGAAGAAGGTGGCTGTACCCAGCTGGCCTAATAGGAATGATCTCAGGGCCGTGATGACCTTGGACTGTCTCTAGCAGTTGTCTGACAGTGTTGGTGGGCACTGCTCAATTGGTGTCCTGTGACCAGTACTGGGCCCAGTTCTGTTCAACATCTTTATTGATGACCTGGATGAGGGGATCAAATCTACTCTTAGAAAATTCACAGATGACACCAATTAGAGGGGGGGAGTGTTGATCTCCTGGAGGGGAGGAGGATGCTGCAGAGTCTGCACAGGTGGTGTCAATGAGCAGAGGCAATCAGGATCAGGTGAAACAAGGCCAAGTGTAGGGTCCTTGCAGAACGCACTGTCAGAGAGCTACGTGGGTGTACTGGCCAACAACTGGCTGAACAGGACCCAGCAGTGTGCTCAGATGGCATGAAAGGCCAACGGTATCAGCAGGACCAGGGACATCATTCT
>VZRI01001018.1:652516-721504 GCA_013397515.1 Upupa epops | reverse complement strand
GTTTAGCCTAGGAAATAGGAGATTCAAGAGGGATGGGGATCTTCTCCCTCTCTATAACTACTTGAAGGGAAGCTGTAGACGGGTGGCATTTAGCAACAGAACAAAAGGGCAGCGCCTGAAGCTGCACTGGGGAGGGTTAGGTTGATAGGAGGCCCTTCCTCACATGAAGGGTGATCAGATTGAAATGGACTGCTTGGGGCAGTGATGGAGTCCCCATCCCTGGAGGTGTTTAAGAATAAAGACTGGATGTGGCACTTAGTGCCATGGTCTGTCTGATGTGGTGATATTGGGTCATCAGCTGGACTTGATGCTCTTAAGAGGTCTTTTCCAGCCTCAATGAATCTGTGATTTAGTAGTATTGCTAGATAGCCTCCTGGAGACACGGCCTCCTGCTCAGAAAACAGCTGTGCCTATGTGGCCCTGAAGCCAGAGTGTTGTCAAGGACCTTCTGTTTTAACAGCCACAGAAGATATAAGCTGTGGTGTACGTGAGCATGCAGGATCCTCAGCCCTGCTCTTTCAGAGTGGCAGAAAGAAAGAGAGCCCTGTGCCTGTTGGCCACACTAACAGAAGACAATTTTTCATTCATAAAAAATGACAGCTTTTAAAAGGGTAACCCTTGTTTGCTACTCTCCGTCACTTTGGTGAGCATTCACCTGACTTCCACCCCTCCAAAGGTGGGAGGAGCAAGCAGTGGATGTGCAAGAGGTGGTGGGACAGGACCTCACAAGCACTGGCCCAGCATGACAGTAATTTTTCTGCCCCTCTGCAGCCAAGTCCCATTTTCTCCTTAACAGTGAGAGGTACAAAAGGACACGGTCCGGGTCAGCCCACTGCCACGAAGACAGACCTGTCCTTTACACATTGACTAACACTTTCTGCAGAGCCAGTGCAGGACAGTAACACATGAAGACTATGTACCAGCTTATACTTGTGAAAGGTTTCCTCCAGACCCGACCACCCAAAGTAACCCTTCTATGGAGTATAACCAAGCTGTGTGTTTTCTAGAGCAGATGTTTGAGTCATGTGTTGCTGATTTGCTGGTAAAAGTCCCCCAGCCCTCAACATGCCTTGGCAAATCTGAGTGGCCAAAAAGGTACCTTTTCATATAAAGATCTCAGCTGCTTTCTTTTTCTTTGTTTTTTTTTCCATCTGTCTTAGAGCAGGACGTAAATGGAAAGGCAGAAATAGGAAGTTTAGGCCTATCCATTCAAAACTGCCCAACCTCTGTTCCCAAAAATGCTCAGGAGAAAATGGATGGGGAGCAGGAGGCAGGGGATAAAGCGTTCAGCGTGCTGCAGAAGTGATGTAGTCATTTAAAAGGCCGACTTGGAAAACACTGTGTTTCTCCCTTTGACATCCTCCCAAGAATGTCTGCGTTAGCCAACATGCTTAAAGTGACAAAAGTCATTATAGATAAACACAGGGGATTGTTTACTTTGGAAAGGGACTAGGCCATACCTCCCGAGGTAAAGTACAGGGCGGTTCTTTCTTTACCTGCTGCGGGATCCAGCAGAGGCAAGGTGCTGCATGCTTTGTGTTCAGATGACTAACAAGACCTTTGTCTAGGCTTGAACTCTCATACCTGTTTTCAGTTCCTGACATACCTTGGATCCCCCCGTCAGCCCGCACTGGAGCGCTGGGATGGTGAGCCTCTGGAAACAGGATGCCACTGGGATCTGCGGGGAAGACAAAGCCCCTTAGAAAGATGCAGCCTCCGGCCACTCTAATTACACGTCCCTGCACTGCTTGAAGGTACTCAGCTGACATGCCTGAACTGTGCAAAGACCTTCCAGTGAACTATTATACAAAGCTCAATGTATCACATGGCTGCAAAGCAGCTGCTAAGTCTCACTGTAAATGAGGCACAGAGATGATAAGTCACATACTCTCATATACAGTGTGTTTAAGGAAACCCCCACCCTACAGATTTTACTGCCTCAGGCTAGGATGAAACTTGGGAGGTGAAGGGAAGGGAGAGGGATGTGGGAAAGGGTTTTATGTGAAGAAGTTCTAGTCTACATTAAGGATGTGTTTACTTCTAGTAGCTTTGGCAAGTAAATCATAACATGCATTTAAGTTCTTTTAATAACATCCCCCGAAGTGGATTTTTTCGAATGTCGCTTCCCTGTTTAAACCAGCCCAAAACTGTATATCAAGATAAATCTTCTGTATGCGACGCAGAAAGCACTGGTTAATAACATTTGGGTTTTCTTGTGCTCACCCTGTTCAGATACAGCCAGCCTGACTATGTTCCCAGTCTAGATAGGAGGAGTGGAAATGACACGATCTGATCACACAGATACAACGTGCAGGAAGAGCGACATGATTAAGAACAAAAGTCTGGTAAAACAGTAGATGTCAGTGACACAACCCACAGGATGATCATATTCAAATCAATTGAATACTGTGGCTGCAGCTGAGCACTTAAAACAGCCGAGGAGGAGGTTCCTATAGCCCAGTGACAGTGTCTGCAGCCATTCTTATGTCCCAGATCAGTAGAAATGCAGGGTTGAGGAGGACATGAGGAAACATCCAGTCCACTGTGCTGGGTGCTGCACTAGGAAACCATGTGATGCTGAAATGGGAACTCAAACCCATGAGAGCTATTATTCCAGGCTCTCTGCACTGTCAGTAGGTGGCTCATCTTTTCAAGATTTCTCATCCACAGTAAACAGTAAATATATACCTGCAAAAGTGGAAAAAAAGCCCAAACCCAGGAGTTTCCTTATAGCATGAAAACATTGCAAACCATAAGTGGAAAAGCACATATTAAATTCTCTTTTTAAAAAAGAACTCATTTAACTAGCAAGTGTGGATTTTTGGATGTGCATCCATCATCATATGCTACTCTTTCCACATCTTCTTCAACTACTTTTCAAACAGCCCTTTTGAAACCAAATTTTCCCCCATCTACAGTGTATGCATTTAAAAGACATTGAAAGATCTATAGGTGATAGCCCATTATATACCAGACATAGTTATTATTCCTTAGGCTTTGTTTCAAAACCCTTTGAAGCAAGGCATAGAAACTCATGTAGAGACAACAGTATGAAAGTAGAGCAAGGAGCAGGTGATCAGAGTTTACTAGCAGCAGACTGCAAGAACGAGACAGCCCTAACTAGGCTTGCAAATCTCACTTTTCTCCATGGATTTATTAGAGAAGAAAAATCCATAAGGCTAAGAGCAAATCTGGGGGGGCATGAGAATGATGGCAGGAGATTCACACTCTAGCTGTTAAGAAGGAAAATACTTCATTGTTAAAACTGAAGCCAGAGCTTTGTCTCCCTTACCGAAAGTCTCAAGACATAATTAGCTTCCTTGGGACTATCTGAACAGTCAACCATGTGCTTTCATTCAAGACAGATGAATCTCCCTTCAACTTCAAAGAGAGCATGATGACACCTTAGCAAAGCGTGCTTCAATCTGGCTAACAGAGGAGGGTTGCACATTTTCTATTAGAGATAGAAAGCAGCAGGAGGTACAAAACATGGTAAAAATTCACTTTAAAAAAAGGAAGTTAGAATGACCCAAAGTAAAGTTGGACAAATGGGTTTAAAACAAGCACAGATGGACCGATGTGCCTTTTACACCTTATCACAGACATTTATATTACATGTCAAAATAGTGCAGGATGCAGCGATAGTCAACGCTGGAACACTCTGTCTGGGTCATACAGATTCATCACCAGCTGAAGGAAAATGTGTTTTCTCCATGAGTGGGTCACTGTTCTCCTCAATCATCTCGCGGATTTGTTGTGTTTATTTTCAGCACACAGTTTAATCTTAAAGATGCCTTTTAACAAAGAATTTGTCCTGATAGTAGCAACATATGGAAGCAGCTGTGTGCAGTTCTCGTTCATAAAATGAGTTACATCTTCCTTTAAACAAGCCAGCTTTTTATTTTGCTGCTAAACCTGCAGTTGGATCCGTACAAAATGATAATAAACATGTCTAGAGAGGTCTCCAGCAAAAAGCAGCAGTTACTGTCCATGAACTCTGCCACCTTTTGGTTCTTATTTCCTAGCACAGGACGTTTGCCTGCTTTGGAGAACAGCTATAACGTGCAAAATATGAGCTACTTTTTGGCACTCAATTATTGTTATTGTTGTCATTCAAAAATACATTTGGTGGCTGGAAAAAGGTCTTAACAAATGTTAGTGCCTGATGCGTTACACATTGCCTCAGTACACTGCGGCAAAAATCAAACTGATAAAGCTTTGTACGGCATGTCCAAAACACAGACTGGATCTGTACTGCTAGATAAACCAGTGAACCTGATTACTGGACTAAGATCACCCAGTTTGCTTATTTATTAGTACCTTTTCTGGCACTGTTTTGGCCAGTGCCAACTACAGTAATGGCTGATGGGGAGCTCTGCCAACAGGTAACATCCGTGAGCCTACAACAGTTTGGAGTCCGTAGTGTCTATTAGAGAAAATACTATCTGCACAGGCTTTGCACATTCAAAGATCTCGACACTTGTTTGCACCAAAGCATGCAACACAATTTTTATATCATGAAACCCTAATTCTGGTGGGCAGCCCTCACCTTACTGAGCTTAACCTGAAATGAATCACTTAAAGCACTGGTTATACTTTATCCATCTGTCTTAGAGCAGGACTCTGAGGAGGTGTAGCACCATGTGCTGTGTGACTGGAACAAGTGAATGGTCCCTGTCCATGACGTATTTATCAGCATAAAGACAGACATAATATCTTGGGTAGCTGAAGACTCTGGGTATGACTCTTTGGCAAGAAGCAGA
The DNA here is from genome assembly GCA_013397515.1 of Upupa epops. NCBI lineage: Eukaryota > Metazoa > Chordata > Aves > Bucerotiformes > Upupidae > Upupa > Upupa epops. The sequence goes on along the minus strand of VZRI01001018.1, from coordinate 716,741 downwards.
TTTATCAAACAGCATGTAAAAGGAAATGACAGCAATAGCACTGATGCCTATACCTTGTCATGTCATCTGATGAGGACTGGCTGTGGGGTGTGGTGCTCTTTCTTTACAAGTGCCTTGTAATCCACATGGAAGGAAGGAATAGTCAGCTAAGCCATGTGAGAGAATGAATTACACTCTAGGAAGGCCATCAAGGAAATCTATAGATAAAGGTGGTCTTAGGATACTGACCAAGGAACTGACAATGGAAGGAGTTGAAATATATGAATCAGTGAGGGGTTTCCACAGCCTACTCCAGTGCGGGGTGGGATGCTTCCCAGATCATAGTGGGTCAGTGCAATGATTTATTTATTATTGAAGAACCAGTTCCTCCAGCAATACTACCTCCAGCAGTTTTGCAATAGTCACTAATACACTAGGTAAAAGAAGATCATTTCTATGGAATTTGAAGGTTAAAACAGGCAAAAGTTCAAGGCTGTCGTTTTTGAATTGAGGCTGCAGTATTATTATGCTCTTTTTCTGTCAGTAATTGATAACTCTGTCCAGTTATTTATTTGTATTTACAAATGTGAATATTCATTGTGCAATGTGTACCTACAAATACATCGCAGGATGATCTGTACGTAGGCTAAAGCAGACTTGTCAGTGATACCCTATATAAATGCCCTGTCCACTGGTGATTTCATTACCCTCAGAGACAGTGGAAATGGTGATACATTTGAGGCAGGTAAAACATGAGAGAAGGTAGATCCGATGGAAAGTTTATGCAAGAATATGTGAAAAATAAGAGAAACATTTTTAACTAAAATTGTACCCACTCTAACTGTAATTTCATACACAGAGATGTAATTACAAATACGAGTGGACTGTTGATACCAAGTGATGCCAGCCACACCTTAGCTAGAAAGAATTAGCACACAATTAGCAGAAAATTTATTTTCTTATTTCTTTGTCTGTTTAATGCTCATGGAGATGCTTTCCTAACCCCTTTAACTTGGTTCTCTCCGATAGTTTCATCAATTTGATGCAATAACTTAGAAGTGAGGTCTATCACTTCCTTCCCTATGTTTGACCAGCAGTCACAGCTGGGAACAGCTACACATACACTAGCCTCAGCTTCTTACTGCTGTTCACAGTGAGTTTTAAGAAAGGTCACATTTAATAGATGGACTATAAGACCTTTGTAGTAACAGGGGTTTTGTCATCCTGAAGGTCATGTTCATTCCTATCTCCTTTCCCTTAGCTAACCTGAGATGAGATTAAGCTCAGTATTATAAATCACATATGACTGTACTGAATGGTGTGAAAACAGCAAGAGGAGAGAATTGGATACCTTGGTTTTATACTGCCTGAACCTGTGGCAAGAAGTCACCCATAAGCTTTTGGCAGCTTAGCCCTGTCATATCCTCCTGTGATGGTTTCAGAGTTGAACTTGTCTCCCCTGTCCTACCATCACTCTCCAAGCAGACCAGCAGAAGGGAACATCTGCCTATTTGTCTCCTGAATACACAGTCTGGGTTTAGCTGTGTTTTCACTGGTATCTTTCCTGCTAAGGTGCTGAAAAGATTAGATGGTTATAGGGATGTTTTCTGTGTTTGCTATTCTATCAGGATGATTGCATAGTTACAGGTATATCAGAAACAGAAAAATAAGTGAATGGTCTCTGGGAAATACACAGACCCACTAGGTCATTGCTGCCCTTTGTGCTTTGAGACATAAACTTTATTTCTAAAGTCATAACTTTATAAAAACTTCTGATAGCAGTGCTAGTAACAGCTCACTGAGCATGGTTATTTGGGTTTTTCTGAAGCACTTGCAACCCTTGTAAACCACTGCACCCCGTTTATCAGAAGCTAAACCAGAAGACAAATTCTGACATCCAAATGAAGCAAATGACTCTTCGTTCTGGATTTACTGAAGCTCAGGGCCAGGTAACTCTTTTGCAGAGCAGACTATTTCATATTTCAGAGAAATATAGGACGTAAAAGAAACCCCACTACTCTAACTTTGTTCATCCCTGCATTTTCTCTGGTGCATATTTATATTCTTCATCAGCTCTTCAAAAATTCTTGACTTTTCCTGGGTACCTTGTTCAAGTGCTTCATAGTCCTCAGAGTGGTGAAAGGATTTTTATTTGTGTGTGGGCTTTTGCAATATTTAACCTAAAAACCTTCTTTATTTCAAATTAAGGGAATCATTTTTAATGTGCTTTGTCAGTGGACTTGGAGTATAATTGATCACTGCCTTCTTTACAACAACCTTCTACATACTTGAAGACTGTTATCATGTCCCTCTCAGGCTTTTCTGTTGTAGACTAAACAAACCCAATTCCTTCAGTCTTCCCTCATAGGTCATGTTTTCTAAACCGCTTATCATTCTTGTTGCTCTCTCCTGGACCTTTGCCAATTTGTCTCCATCTCTCTGAAAGAGTGGTGCCCATAGTTGGGTTGAGTTCCCAAGCTGAGAGTTCAAAGTTCCAAGTAGGATGGAATTCCTACCTCAGCAGGACACGTGGCATTTCTTTTAGTTCACCACAGAATAATGCTGCTGTTCAGAAAAAGACATTATGTTCTTGAGTCATAGTGTGTGTACTCCACCATCACCCTCAGCTCCTTCCCTGCAGCACTGCTGTCTGGCCAGTTGCTCCCTGCTCTGTATCCATGTGTGATTGTCTCTCCCTGCAAACAGAACTTCACAGTGATCTTTATCAAACTTCATTTCAGATCATTCTTCACAGTAATGTTTAATTTCAGTTATGCCTTAGAAAGCACATAACCTCTGTCATGCTCAGGACATATAAGATGTAATGACAGCCTGCACAATCACCTGTACAAACACCGAATCATTTGGATGGATTAATCAACTACCCATTTTAACTGAGTAGTGAACTACTCATAGCTCCTCCCAAACACTGCTTTCATCCCCTCAGTAGTGCTTTCATTTAGGTGGTGTTTCTTTGCTTTCCCTCTGAGGAAGCTGTATCCACTCCTATTCACAAAGACAGTTATCCTGTTAAGGAAAGTAATTAGAATGACTTGACATTTTGTTTCTTGATAAATGCATATTGGCTTTTTCTTATCATCTCTAAGTACTTATAAATTAACTGCTTAGTAAATTGTTTCGGTATCTTTCCCAGTATTGATATGAGGCCAGCTGGACTTAATTTTTCAAACCTCCTTTCTCCCTCTGTTTAAGTACCGACACTGGATTTCTTTCTCCTCAGTTCCTGAGAGCATCACATATCTCTTAGTATCCCTGAAAGACACTCTGTAATGCTACAGTGGCTGCTTTTCTTATTCAGTTCCTTATTTAAAGCAGAAAAAAAGGAAATAGGTGTTTACATGAAGGTGCTTCAAATTATGCTTTTAACAAAGATGATTATAGAATCATTAAGGATCAGAAAGGATCTCGAAAGATCATCTAGTCCAATCCCCCAGCCACAGCAGGATCACTACACCAAGTTGCAGAGTACCACCTTCAATACTTTTATGAAGAATAACACCAAGTGTAACAAGGCAAAAATGTCCTGTGGAGAAAACACAGGTCTGAATCACTGCCACATTTGTGTTATCATTTTTTTTCTCACTTACAACTGGACTGTAAGATCGTAGCATCCAGTCTCCAGGTTTCCCAAAAGATGCCTTTCATTAGTGGACTATCTTTCTTAATTATATTCATATTTTGGTTACTGAAATAATGCAGCTGGTTCAGTTTTTCTAATTAAAGTTTAAAGGGGGGACAGTGAAAAGTTTCTGAACACTTCAGAGTGTCCTATAGCAAACTCTGGTTCCATGTAATCAACCACATTTATTAATCTTTATTCTTTAGACTCTGCCAGTGCTAGAAGCCTTTGGTAGGGACCTCAGGCTTGTTGTTTTATGTACTTTAAGTTCCTGTGGAGAAACTTCTTTCTTTACTGTTGAGTATCGGTGCAGCCTTTGAGTGTTTTACTTCTGCTGTTCCCTCCCTCAGTTACACTGGTAAAACGTCAAATTCTGTTTTCTCTGGCAAATGCAAACCCTCTGAAAATGAGGGGAAGAGGAATGTTGCTGCCAGTCTCTTAAACTCTGAAGGAAGATAACTGGAAGGTGAACAATGCAATAAAAATGTGTGGCTTCATGTACCCATTTGTTCTCCAGAAGCAGAACTTTGAATTCAATTAAACAGAGACGTGTCAGCTTTGAGAACTGTCCCCTAGCTCTGTGCACATGGAAAAGTCGGGTCCATACTGCTCAGCTGGGCAGGAACGTAGGCAATCTGAGAAGCATCATTCTTTACAAGTGATGAAGCTTACTGCCTTTCAAAGTGTGCTCAACGTGTGGCCCGTTGTATTGTAGAGAGGCTGTTCCCTTTCAGGATGCTTTAATGAAAAAAGTTAACACAAAGGAATATGGACAACATCTTACCAGCAGGATCAGTTAGAGAACAAGAATCTTTGCCTTTTTTATGTAGCAACCTCTCAAGAATCATGCTTTAAAATCAAGTTCTACAACTAAAAGTTTGCATTTAAAGACCAGCTCAGTTACACGGAAACAACACTCTAAGACTGAGCTTTATGTTGCTACTGCTTCAGTACTTTTTACAATCTAGGTGAACCATAAGCTCTAAAGTATTAGTGCATGATTTTCTGGGAAATTAGGTGCCTGTGCAGAAACTGGGTTCATGAATACCTTTAAGGATCTAGGCCTTTATGCCCGAACACGGACAAAATAGGGAGCCTAAACAGGCTTATGTGCAATAAGTGGAGGTTTTGCCTGTCTAGATGGGACATCATTACTGACTGGAAGCAGGCAGGACAACAGTCAGAATTTGCTTCCTCAGAGTTACAAGAAAATATGACTGCAGTCATGGGTTTAGTACCAGTTGCTTACACTTCCATTCATAAAGGCGACAAAATGCAGGCATCAAGAAGGCTTGAAAACTTTTGAGCTAAGACTAAAAGAATCCTTTAAAGCTAGGCAAGACATCATTACATTTGACTAACTTATAAAGGTTCTACAACAGCTGTCCACTGTCAAAGCTTTTTGTTTACACAATACAGTGAAACCCTATAGGGTTTGTGTGTTAACAATGTCAAATCACTGAATTCAGCTTCTACTTCTAAAGTTTCTGTCCTCCAGCAATGTCTACAACCTGAGGGTTTCACCTGAACTCATCTCCTGTTAAACCATGCAAGTCCAGACACAAATGGATCATGCAGTACTACTGATAAAGCTGATTCGTCCTCCATTTCTTGCTATAAATTGGAAGGGAAGAGAAGCCCAAATCTACCACACTCCATTAGCAACACAGCATTTGATTTAGCAATGTTTAAAAGCTCATTTGCCTAATGGTCTCACAAGTTCTGCACTGTATAGCAGAGCATGAATTATGGTGCAATCATTCACACTCAGAAAACCCACTCTTCCTTGATCTTTGGCATGTTGCCTCACAGCTTAATACCTTTGAAGTATTCAATAGTAATTTGCATGCTGTTGTGTCTTGCTATTTATTGTTAGGCTTCTCTACTGCAAGTGGAATGGTAGGTGTTCCAAGCTGATGAATTTTGATAACTCAAATTGGCATATTTACTGTAAAACCCCACTGAGTTTGGAAACTCCTCATTTTTACATAATAGTTCCCTTCTGTGCACACCTACAGGATGTAGAATCAGGCTCAAATTTGTCAGTAAGTTGTGAATCATTCATTATGAGTAAGGACCTCATCATCTAGCCCTTCACCTGTGCTTTAAAAGGTCTGTTGTGACTTTTGAAGGGAAAAAGTATTGAAAGGTGACCTTTAGGAGACTGTGCTGGGAGAAAAATCTAAGTAGATTTTTACTGTAATCCAGAAAAACATGAAGAGAGGAAAATCACTGCATCTGCACATAGGAAGAATCATTTCAAATTAAGTTGTTCAACCCTTTTACTGTTTCTTTAGAAGATCAGTCCTATCAAAAATCCTAGCATACATATAATACAGCTTATTTATTATAGCTTAAATTTCCTCTAGGCATTTGAAATTATATATTCTAAGGTCTTCTAATTTTTTCTTCTTACTCAGACAAGTGTACAGAATCTATATGAAGTAATCAACTTCAGTTAGCCTTGAACATAACACTGAAGGACACTCGAAGCTACCATTAGGTTGTAAAGTACTGAATTCAGTACATGTAAAGTACTTAAGTTCAGTACTTCGGCACAAATTTGGCTTATTGTAAGGTCTGTGACAGTCAAAAAAGGTAGTCATTTATTCCAGCATCCAATGCCTAGACTGGGTAGAGACCAGTGCAACCTATGTGACAGGTTAAAACCATACACTAATCAAAGTTGCAATCAGTGGAATGCCATGAGTACTGCCTCTAATTAGCTCACAGAGACCAAAGTAACACAAGATACGAGGTACTGGCAGGTAATAGGTCACTACAGTTGTACAACCTCACGATATCCAGTGGGTCTTGAGAGAGTCTGGGAGCCTGCCCTCAGCAGAATTCTGAGCCAAATAAGAGTTGTTACTGTATGTCTGGAACAAAATATAGATTCAGAGGAGAATTTCTCCCTTCTAGCTCCCAAGCCACCAATGGAGACAGGTGGCGAGCAGCTGTCCCACTCTTTTGCTGTGTCCCTGCCTTCTCTTCCCCCCACTCTACCCTTCAAGATTAGAGGTAACATGTGGCATCTTTTGCTTCTCGGGCTGTGGTGACACATGCTCAGTTCTGGGGTTTTGTGAGCTCTTCCACGACTGCAACAAGAAACCTCCTGTCTGCCTCCTGCCCATGCACCATTCTCTGTAAGACTTGACAAGAAAAAGTCCATTATTTCACTCTGAAACTCATGTTTTAGAGCATCAGGAGATCATGACATGCTTCAAAGCCTGACAAAGCATGTAATCCATTTGTTAGATTAATTAATGCTGGGAAGGCTCTCTTCAGTAGAGTCTCACTTTCATTTCAGCCCAGCGCAAACAGACCATCTTACTGATAACCCTTGGGCTGGCAGCATGGCCACAGGACTCGTGAGGGTCACATGGGGCTCCGAGCTGTGCTCACTGTAGTCTGATGCGTTTCACTTAGGAAAGTCCACAGCACGCTACAGTCGGCAAATCACTTCACTGCCCTCTAACAAACTTAAACCAACTGTAGAGATGAAAATCAATTTCTAGAATGTTTCCTGCTGTCCAGGGACCCTGCAAGAGCAGTGAATCTGGTTTAGAAACTCATAGTAGCTGACAGCCCACACCCACTGTTCAGAGGAAAGCAAAACCAAAAAGCAGAAGCTTAGTGCCACAGCTTTCCGTTCGTCTGATCCACAATAATCATGAAAAACCCACCCTTCCTGACTTCAATTTAGCAGACGATTTAAACACCCCAATAATCAATTCTCTTTCAAGGAGGCTATTGTTCACTGCTTGTTTAGTGTTTTTTCTATCTCTGTCCTCAGTAGCAACCTCTCCAGTGCAACCCATAGTTCTGATGGCTTTCTCTTTGGCCTCTTTACTGATCTGTTAATCAAGCTGAAAAAGAAAATCAGCCTTCAAACTCTCCTGTGTCAGTATTAGAAACTTTTACACCCTTTGCTTTCCACTGGTTTCTGTTCCATGTGAGAATTTTCTTACACAAGCTGACATGAATTAGCCCTTACAGAAACAGCTCATGACCTACCGTATCAAATGCTGGAACAGAAGTTCACTTATAAGTCCTACGGACTTTGTTTATAGAAAGGCAGATGAGTTTCTGCTTGTGAGAAGTCAGAAGGAAAGGCCAAGCAATTGGTTTCTGCTGCAGGCTTCCCTTCAGTGGAAAGCATTCATTTGGTGGCCACAGTCAAGGTGAGGGTTACAGCGACTTTGTGTCATAACTTCTGGAACTAGCAGGTCAAAGTGTGGAGGAGATACTGGCTTCTCCACAGTCACAGGTATGTCAGAAGACTAATTCTACCCTGAAAATCAGCCCCTTATACACAGTCTTTCTCACACAGTCCCATTGATAACAGCTGGTGCTCCGGGGAAAAGGCCCTGTTACATCCACTTTTGCTAAGTACTATTTCTTGTGCTCTTTTTCAACTACACAAGGTGTTTGGCCCTTCCCAATCCCTCATCCAAAGCCATGTTCTAAGGATAATTTCAAGAGTAGATGCTATTTTATGGTTCCGCTGCTCCAACAGAAACAGGTGTGTGTATGGGTATGTATATGAGTGTATGTATGTATACATAAGCACGTATATTTATGTAGATTTCAACACTAGGATATCCTGCTCAATAAATAAAGTCTCTGCTTGGCCGCCCCTTGACACACCTGCATTATCATCATGTGCTTGAATGTTAATCAAAGAATGAAAAGATTTGTAGCTGAGTCTGGCACTGAAGAACCTATGAGAAACGGCAGTGCTATACTCATGTTCTGTTTCTTTATAAATATAATGTTTCAAATCAATGGATTCATAGCTTGGGGGGAAATCATGGCAGCAGCCAAAGATCTATTTTAACTAAATAACAATATCCTTGTTCAGAGTTAGTCTTGGGAACAGTTCCACCTTTGAAGAAAAAGCAGCACTGGAAGCAAATGATTAGGGCTCTGATTATTTTATATGTGATGCTATAAAGCAGTTGTAGTACTAAAAGCCCAGCTAAGTAATTTGTGCCCCACTAGCGATGCTCCCCAAACTGGCAGTGTTGTTATGAGACAGAGATTGAACTCATGAATTATTTCTTACGTCATTACTTTACTCTCCCTCTGCATACGAACTCGTGCTTCATGCTAATATACATGCCAACAATCAATTTTGTGCTTAGAAAGTAAGCATTCACCAGTAATTAGAGCTATAATTGTTAGATATTTTTATAGGAAATGGTTTTTTCTTCAGGTTCAAATTAAAACCCAACCATTTACAGCAGAGGAAAAGCTTTGACATCCAGCCATTGCTGTTTGTAGTCATTCATTCCACTTTCTAAACGGTGATTAGCATATATTTTCTAACTGACTGGATTTAAAATGGGAGGTACAGTGCTACCAGTGAGTGCTGCAATGTACTAATTAATGAGTGTAACAAGAACTAATGTTAGTGGCGCTGTACAGCTTGATCTTGTGCCTGAACGGGATAGTTTTCCTGCTCTGAAGTGCCAGGTCCAGTCTACAATTTCCAGACAACACACGCAAACACTGCCAGGAGAAAATCAAGATTTTGTGCTCTTTACTAAACCTATTAACAGCATTTTCAGGTTAGAAGTGTCTACTTTACAGTGCCTGAGGGTCGTGTACAACGAGTTCTAGTGAGGAGCTTTCTATGGGCTTTTAGGTTTTCCTGGTTCTTGTTGCCCTTCCCAACAGTCAGCTCAGAAGGAAGGGAACTGCACATTGAGACCCTGAGTGTTTCTGAAGGAAGGGAGGAAAGGAGCTTGATGTGTAAAACCAGGAGAGTTTCCTGAGATGTCTAAGTGTGATTGCATCATTTAAACCCTTGGAAATAAGAAGAGCCATTCCCCCAGGCTGTGAATGAGTTCAGATGACATACAGAGCAATAAGAAGGTAAGGAGTGAGGTCTGATGCAGACTGAGAAAGAGGCACAAACGTTAGTAAAACAGCATAAACATTAGTGAAAAAGACTGAAGGATGAAACAGACCATGAGAATCTCTAACAGTATGACAAGAGATTCGAGTAGCGTAGCACTCAAGAGAGGAGAGTGACATTTTCACTCAAATCCTGTTCAGAGTGACAGTAAAAATATAAGAAATGCAGGAAATCCCTGGATCAACAAAGGGGCAAATTTTAATAGCAGGATGATAGGAAAACGGAACATTTTTACACATCTACACAGGAAGAAATCTCAATGTTTGCAAGAATACTCAAGAGGCAGGAGAGTGGACAGGAAAGGTAAATATTTAAACACTCCATGTACCACTGTGAGCAACTAGAAGTTTTGCTAGAATGGATAGCAAGAGAGAAGATGTCAGTGATAACACTGATCTCAGACATAGTCAGCTGAATCAAACTCATTGCAGAGAAAAATCAAGAGAGGAATCAAGGTTAGACTGGAATCTCTCCCAGCCTCTGATGAAAATTAAGGTGCAATGGAGAAAGAAGAGGAAAAACCTCCATCCCCAGGTACTATCCCTTCAGCAGCAGTTTTTTAGTGTTAACCTAAGCTGTAAGATCTTTGTGCCTTGGCACATAAGTAAAACACGGGCTTCTGTCCTCAAGCAGTCCTTGAGCTCAGAGGTAGATAATAAGCTGCAGGGAGGATAATACAATACAGCTAGTTTACTACTGCAATTCCTGCCATTGCTAAAGTGAGGAAAAAAGATAACCCAAATATCAGACAAGTTGGGTTTTTTCTTGAAAAATCTATGGTAATAGTGTGAAGTCTTGCCTCACATGAGTTGAACACAAGTTTATGTTCTATTAAAGCAATACTAGTGATGTGCTCCATGACAGTAGTAACTTCTTAACTTGCTAAATCTTAAACTACCTTTGTTTTTTCTGCAAGGCAAATGTTGTTGCACCAGCTTGCGGTACAGAAAAGCCAAGACAGAAAGAGTTAATGGGGAAGCACCTCCTGTGCCCATAGGTACTGTCTGCACTGATGGCAAAGGCTTTGCAGTGAAAGAAGCCAGAGTAACCTACTGAAGCAGGAAGAGGCTGGTAGCAATTAATGGGGAAGTTTGTTTCTGCTCGGCAGAAAGGCAATTGTCTAGTTAATCCCTTTCCTGCGGGGACTAACAATGACCTGCGCCCAACAACACTAGGCTGTTGTGTGACACTTTGCCTTCTGTGGGTTGAGAGGCAGCCAAATACCTCGTACAGCTCAGCTCACAACCATACTATTTTAAGACTTCCTCCTCCATGGAATTCCTTTGGTCCTGCTCATTAGATGCCCACTTAAAATATATTTCGGGCAAGGGCAGTTCCATATTTGTTGCTCTGTACTGGTTTTTTCTTCATCTGCTAAAGAAAATTCAGCATTGCCCCTTCTCTGTTTCAGGGCACGGGCTTAATTTCTACCTGTATTAAACGAGCAGCAGGTACTAGAGATGCTGTGTTGTGTTACACGATAATGAACACTAACTGCAAACCACAGAGGAAGCTAAAAAGTCACATTGGATTTTGGAGTTCAGCAAGTATTTGGAGTTCTCTCGACAGTTTTCTGCAGTTCGCAGTTAGTCATTCATGCCGCTGAGTTTAAATTATATGAATTAAAAACTGTTTGGCAATCTTCCACTTTGTAGAACTCTGTGGCAGGGCGTCGTTTAAGAAGCTTAAGGTCGGACCAGTGCCATGATATGCAGACATGCCTGACAGCTGAATTCAGGCTTTTTCATGTTGTGGCTTATATTTTAATTACTTTGAAGAGTACTGTACTGAAAAGGAAATGCCAGATAGACTGTATCATGGAAGCCAGGGGAATATTGCAAATCACCAGAACCTTCTGAGGTGAAACAACAATTAATGTGGGGAATGTTGGGTGGAGGAAGGAGTCAGGGATTATAACAAATTTGGTAATAATAATAATAATAATAAAAATAATAATAATAAAGAGTAAACAGCCCCTACTGATGATCCTTGCTTTAGACAATATTGTCCTACCAGAAATCCAAAGGCAAGGCTTCTATCTTAGGCTCCCTAAAATAGGCAAATAGCTAGGAGTTTCTTCAGAAGCCAAAACTTAGAAATTCACCCCAGGAGATGCAAAACTACGTGACTGTCCTTTCTTAGACGCTAACATGTCAGGAAAACAACACAGCCAGTCTGTCTGGTTGATGATAGATGCTTTTTTCACAAATCTAGTATTCTTACCTTTCAAAAACAGTAAGGAAAAAGTATTATCAGCTCTGTCTGGAGATAAGAATGAAGAGGTGATTGAAAGCTTTGCACAGAGAAGACAGATGACACACACATGAAGCTGCTTGTGTTGAGAAAGCTGAAAGCACAGAAAAATGATTGCAATATCCTTTTGTTTCTGCTCAACTTATACCTGCTAGTCCACTAGCAGATGCTGTGCTCCAGGCTGTATGAGAAGTATAGTCTATTGCTTCCACCACTTATACAACCTAACACCATACAAAATACAATCCAGTATGAGTTTCGCAAGTTATAAGCCATTCTCTGCCCTTGATCTGGGCGAGGAACTCCAATTGATCTCAGGAAGAAATGTGAACACTAGAAATCCCTCAAAAATAAAGGGCAGACTGATCCTGCAGCAGCAGGAAATGGACTAGATGAATGAATATGCATGTTCCATCTTTAATTTCCATGATTAAAGTAAGTGATCAAAGGCAACACAAGGCTTTAAGTATTACCACATTCAAAAATGAAACCATGTCCAAGGACTAACACATTTCAGCAAGTGAGAGGCAAATGCCTTAGAAACCCCTCCAGTCAGTAGCTGCCTCTCCCTTGAATTTTTCCAGGTTATTCCTCAGCGTAGTGCAAAACAACTTCTTGTTGTATAGACCTTACAATACTAATCAGAGGCTAATATCATGTCTCCCTCCACCAGTGAGGGACCTAATTCCCCACATTAAAAAGTGGGGAATGCAATTTGTATGTCTGAGACAATAGTCCTGATAAAGTTAAATCCAGACACAGGTATTAGCTGTTTTAATTATTACTTGCAAAATAAAGGTAATGAATGTTCAAAGGAAGCTCATAGGGTCTTACAAAGCAGAAGGATGTATATTGAGATAACAAACTCGCATGATGAGATCCTGGTCCTTCAGTGAGGACTGAGTGACTGGGTGAGCTATGTGGGAATGACTGCCTACCTGCCAGCTTCATCACTGGCTTTTCAACAGCCCAGAGGGTAAAGGCCTGGCTTGACTTCTGAGACAGCACTGTGACATAGTGGCCCCTTCAGTAAACTTCTGGTAGATTTCAGAAAGCAAAGTGTGATTCCAGGGCTTCCAGTTCCCCAATCCTCATGCAATCCTTGATGGCAAGATTGCGTTCAGGCTGTGTTGCAGAAGAATAACGTTGCACCTGTCTATCCCACTTTAGGACAGGGATTCTGATCAGTGGGTTTTCTGCACGACTGATTGTGCCCTTGAAACTGGATGCCAGGATGGACATTTCATCCATTTAGCCACGTTAACAGGTCCAAACACATCTTTGAAGTTTGCAGTTTTGACTGTGTAATCTGTAGTCTGTATTGTGTTCCTGTTAGTTCCTCACACAGATTATCACTCCCATAGAAAAGGAAAGGGTCGGAGGAAGGAAGGGTTGGTGGTGTTTGGATGTTTTGCTTCTCCCTTCAGATGCCACTGTGAGGTTTATCTCCCTACAGGCCACCAAATATTTGCTCTTTCTTGCTTCAGAATTTTATAGAGTTCTGTTGAAGCCCACAGGTTTCTCTCAGTGTGTGCAGCAATACAGAACTACTGACATGAAAACCCTGCTAATGCTGAAATGAGAATGAATGAATTCCTGTGAGGATGTACATTTTTTTCATATCTGGAATTTTTGTCTGTTTCCAGCAGTGCACGATCTCTTTTACCTTCCTTACACTTTGTAGCTGACTAAGACATGGCAGGTCTACGCTGTTGTTAAGGAGGAGGGAAACAATGCTATATGCAGTACAGCTACTCACAAAAACTGAATGTCTGCTAATGGCATAAATGTGCTCCTAATTATTGAAATGAGGTTCCACCGAGTAAGGGGATAAGGTTGAAGTTTTGCTGTTGGACTCATTCTACCATGAATAGTCTGTTGAGACATACAAATAATGGGTTCAGTACGAAATCTCTCCATTCCACCAGCCATTTACAAGGTGTAGGGGTAGTGTTGGGCTCTTGTTTCAGGGTTCTGGCTGTTTGCTATCAGTGCAGTGTATGTGTTCATGCACACTTTAAACAAAGTCCTTTCTCCTGGAAAAGCATCTGGCATGATCAGGCCAACAAAAATTGTGTCAAACTGAATGAATAGTAGGATAATCCTCTGTTTCCCTTTTTTTTCTGTAGTTCTTCCCTCTCCCCCCCCCTTCTTGCAATCCCCATGCACTTTTCAGCGAATCACTGAATTGCCTGCACTGGCTTTCCTAGTGCCACGGATTTATTATGCTTACAACCATTTCGTGTTCTAGCGCTTGATTAGATACAGAGACTCAGATTAAACGCATTGATAACCATCACCCTTGCAGGTATAACTAGGCACAAAGCAAATTGTTTTTTCATGCACATTTTAATAGCTGCTTCATTTTATATGGCACATTCTTGGCTCCAGAAAGCTATCAGAAAAGAACTCTTGCACTGAGGAGGGAGCACATACTGCAGCGTTACGCAGCTCACTTCAGCAAGTGAACAAGTTCTAACAATAGCACTGCAGAGCAAGAGCTGTTAAAAACAGCTTCTAATTTTACTCAACTGGAACAATACTGTTCAGATCTTTATTTTTATCCTTCTTTACTCTGGGGACAAGGTGTTAACTCATTCGAAGGGTATGGCCCTTCAAGTCTGCACCGCAAAACAACCACAAAACAATTGCTCTTTGTGTTTGCATCTCTTTATCATGAGTTACCCAAATCTTCAATTAACTAAAGAGAGAAGTGGCAATCATGTCACTGCGAGACACTGGAGACTTGCAGGCAATAATCCCCAGGAAGCAGCCAGACAGCTTGGGCCAACTAAAGCCTGACACAAGATTGCATGTAATTTTCCGAGCAGATATTTCAGATTCCTCAGGATGCTGTTTCTAGATCTATTTTGGCACTAACATCACTGACTTTTACAGTCTTCATAGTTTCTCTTCCCAAAATAAAAAGATCGTGTTCGTTAGACACCTTTTCCTTTTAGGAGCTTTAATAGAATTTCACTTCCTTTGATTCTAATGAGGATTGACCGACCCTTTTGAAAAGTATTGTGTGTACTTGGCACGAGCATTTTGATCTATTTATAAACCAGGGAAAGTTATCAGAAATTCTAGAAATGTAGGAATAGATTTTTGTATAAGAAATTGCAACCTACAAAGCCAAGAATTATCCTGCAAGAGGATATTTCACTAACCTCTACTGCCAGTTCTAGGGGAACTTGTGATAGAAAAGCATTGATGATCCACAAGGATATAGTGATAAACAGTAAAGAGTCACTGAGTTCAGGTATGGAAAGAATTGTGACAAGGGAAATGGAAACAATTTAACAGTGAATCTGTTGGTAGAAACAAGAATTTTAGGGTGATTTCTTAGAAAATTTACTTCAAATTAAAAATTGGGGTTTTTTTAACTTTGAAATTAGGATGGATTGTTATAAAGACAATTAAAATGCTAAAATACTTCTTTCAAGCAAGCTTTATTCTGATCATCAAATGCATTTCTGATGAACTTTATTCATTGAAATAACATTCAGAAAAGAAATATTGCTAAGCTGAATTATATGAATTTTTTTAATAGTGGTTTTATTCTGTTTCCACAGGGGCATAATGAGTTCAGAGCAGTGCTTTCTACTTCACCAATATTTTTCAGCATAAGAAAGCACTGGAGTAAAGGTTCTGTTTCAAGAATGATGGCTTTGGTTTCATGTGAAATATCATTAAATAGGATGAAGCCTGGTTCAGGTGATGTCCCATCCATAAAGCAAATGAACTGAAATTAAAACCAAAACCAATCAATAATTTGGAGACTAAACAAGTATTTGTAACTAATGACCAGCCAGGAAAGGAAGGAGGATGGAGAAGGGTTAAAACAATCAGTAATGTTTTGAAGGAACTAAAAGACATCCTCCACCATCTACAGATGTGGGGATGGAGCTGGTGAAATGCAGGTTGCTAGTGTGCAAAATGCAGTGTACCATAGTTTTTTCTCATAGCAAGCCTTGAGTCTCCTTTGACCTCTACAGATTTCCACTGCATCAAATGTATTGCAGTTCTACCCCATGCCTTTTGTTGTCAGGTCCATTCAACAAGCCTAGGGTCATGAGACTTCACAGGTCAGGCTCAAAGAGATGCTGGAAAGCCCAGAACTAGCATCCTTCTTGTCGCTCTGAGCAGAGATGAAAATGAAATGGGCATGGAAGCAGCATGCTGCCTCATCCTTAGAAGCTTTTTACAGACAAGTCAGCATGGAGGGGACATGTGGTTTAGCTGTGTTGCTGCTAATCATGATCTTTCTGTTATGTGATTGAGGCCTTGAATAGAGAGGTTTGTCACTCCTGCACTTTCCAGAAATAGTAAGTTACTTGGAGAGCAAAGACACTTTTTATAAAGTAATAGGAAAATGAGAAGGAATCAGCACTGTATTTTGGTTTGGCACATCACTATCACACGGCAGAGAAGCTGTAGTGGGTGGACACTGCAGACCATCTTTCGCAGGAGAAAGTTATGAGACTGACTAGGAACGATTACACAGATTGGCTGAAATTCTAAAGAAGGATGTTGAAAAGGAGCCCAACAGTCATGTAATATGTTCTGAACAGCCTCTGCAGCTACTTGCTGTAATGATTTTCCTACCATGACAAGTCAAAGTTCAGAAGAGGAAAAACATTTATAGCCAGCATCCAGAATAATGGAAAGTTAATCCTTGTCTGACTCCATTCTCCTGGGCCAATGTCATCCCCGTGCTTCTGCTTTCTCAATTAAGATGACTGTCATGTGATGGTGGTATTTCATGTATTAGTGATGTAAATCAGTAGGACTGCAATCAACAGTGGTGTCAAGAGATGATATGGTTCCTTGTTTTGAGCTAGGCTTGAGATACAGTGATGAAGTCTGCTTACTCCATCAGCACAGCGGATTAAGGATGAGTGTGTTGTTTAAATCGATACAACATGCTGGCATGTAGTTTCTACAACTAACTAAGAATTCATACTGAGTTAATTCATAAAACCCTGGACCTGTTGACTTCTGTGCTTCTCCAAAGGTACCTTTTCCTAACAAGAGCCTTAAAATGTTGTAAACTGGAGGAAGAGCCAGAGGAGTTCCAAGAGTCTGGTTCTTTTGTTTCACTACTGTTTTTCCATTATGGCTGTTTTTGTTTAAGCCAGTAATCCTAAAAATAGCATAAGGTTTAATCTTCATGCTACAGTTTGTTTATGAGAAGATGATGCCCGATGGCTAATATTTTAGCCAGAAGAAACGACAAAACCTCCTAGACCAGACCTTTGAAATGAGAAAACCCGCAGATCTTTCTCTTCTTTCATAAGTGAATTCTCTCTGTAAACATCGTTATTCTCCTTTCTTTCAGTCTAATTTTTACTTTTCCCACCCAGGCAGATTACTTTCCATGGCCCAGAATGACATGACTTCTTCCAAGAAAATGTAGGCTTGGAAAATGAGACTGTCATCACAAATTTATCAGGAACGATGTTCCAGGAGCATCTGCAAATCTGATCCAGGACGAAATGGTCATTTCCTCTCGTAAGCATAGGAGAAATGGCAATATCCTGAAGCTGTGCTTCTGTGAAAATTCACTCCTTTCTCACTGATGTTTTCTAGGTACTAAAATTAGACCTCACTCTGCCAAAATCAGGAGGTATCATTGCATCTGTCAATGGCATTATAAAGCAATGTGAAAATCCAGAACAGCGAGCAGAAAAGAGTGGAACTCGATAGCAGCAGCATGACAGAGAACCAGGAACTGTGTCCAGACCTAGAAACACGAGTAGAGAAATCCCAGTGGTTGCCTCCATTACTTGTCTTCATCCTGCTTTACATGTCACTTGCAAGCAGCAGTTACTCCAACAAATGTACTAAAACAATCTTGGTCTCAAAATCAGTCTGAGAGGAGAATCAAGCCTTAGTCCTACAAAAGTAGGTCAAGGGCTCTGTTTATAAATACAGGAAAATATTAGAGCTGGCAGGGCATAAGCAGCAAACAGGCACAACCAGCCAGCGATACCAGCCAGCAGCACTCAGCCATTCCCCAGAAGAAAGGTACTTTCAGAGTCTGGGCCCCAGAAGAGGAAATTAGCAGTCATATCTCTGGACACTCAAAATAAATCTTCTTCATTAGATTGCACTTGATTTGTCACTAGAGTTAAGTTTCCATTACCTTATTTTCCTTGCAGGCTGAGGAAGAAAATACAAATGGAGAATTTTGGTACTTGGGAAGAAAAAGTAGTGAGTGTGCAGCCTGGAGGGGGGGGAGAGGGGCTCAAGGATTTCATTCCTGTTCCCTTCTCTAGATAGAAAAAAACCCAAAATAATGGAACCTTGATTCAAGCAAGTGAATAAATGAATTTACAAGGGATAATCTAATTTGTGTATTGGACTGCCTGCAATTATGACTGTTTATTAACTAGTCTGGCTGGCTTTTGGAGGGGAAGAGTGCAGGAACCCCTGGAGCAACCCAACTCAAATATAATTATCAGTCAAAAGAAAGAAAGAAAAAAAATCTCCCAAGAAGAATTTTAAACAGTATGAAACTTCCAGTGTTACTGGTGGGGTTAACATGATCTGAATAGAGCAAGCTTTACGTGCACAGTGGTCCTATTGACTACTCGGGAACCACCAGTATGAGTAAGGGGATATCAGGAATGACTGGATGCTCTATCCTGCTGAGATAAAAAACAGGTGGCCAAAGACCAATCCAGCAGCAGACAAAAGCATGTGAGTACACTTAGAGACTTCAAAGGCACAGCCCACATGTTTAATGTTAAGGATGTGCTAAAGTCTTATGCTGAACTGGAGCCCATGAGATTTCAGAGGTCTTCGCTCTCAGTGACTTTGGGGTTAGCTGAAGTAGCACGTTAAGGCTGGATTTCCCCAAAGGATAGTTTCAAGATTTTCTCTGCTCTTCTGGTAAAAAAGAGGAGTGATATCTTAGAATTCTTTTCATTCAGAAAGTCAAGCAGTCAGCCTTTGTTTTTCCCTCAAAGCCTTTTAAAAGAGAGAATTTTAAACAACCCAGCACTACAGATTTCTTTCTATGGTGCCCGTGTGTTACAGACAGGTTCAGTAATGCCCGTATTTCACATGGTAATGCTTAGATATGCTGGATCCAGCAACGAAAGGAGCAGCTATAGCTGACACGGCTTTTAATCTGTTCATTCCGAGATAGAACGTAAATAGCTAACAACTTGCATAGATGCCACACACCCAGCACCCTGCACATCTATTCGAGTGCACCACAGTTCCCTACGTTCAAGCCACATGGTTGCACAAACCAGAAGATAGCCAGGCTAGAGATCATTTGTACGTATAAATATCCCAATTACAGACCAGTCTTGGCAGGAACACCTGCAGCTGTAGACAGTTAGACGAAGTATATCTGAATGCAGACAGTGCTCTTCCCTTTTTGAAGATACAGGAATGTGGGATGAGAAAGGAACTCATGGATCTCCTCAATCTTAGGCAATGTAGTTCCTTTCTGAGCTGATTGAGCTTGTTGTCCAACTATATGAGACCTTTTTATTCACCCTTACTACTCCTTGCTGATAAAAACCTCATTCTAATTTCCAGTCTGAATGTATCCATGCCCAGTTTATGAACGATTACTCTTGTACCGGTATTGTTCTCTACCTTAACTAGCTCTCCTCTCTTTCTGGGGCTTCCTCTTTTCATGTGTACGAATACCAGGGAAAATTCATTCATCTCCCCTCTCAATCTTTTTTAGAACTAATTGGATTCATATTTCTTCATCTGTGCAGACACAGCCCTTAGACAGGTGTGGTGCTCAGACTGCATCACCCCAGGAACAATTCAGGCTGGCAGAGTGATTTAGTGACACACCTGTGAGTCAACATTTCTGCCCAGCTTTCCCTGTGCTGAAGTCAGTAGTCATCTGGCTTACGCTCTTTGCAGCAGTAATTGGCTCCTGGCTGTTCACAGTACTGCATTATAATGAGTGGGAAAAATAGCCCTTTAAGACAAAGATTTCATCTAAAAAGAGAACCTGGCTTTTAGGAATTGGATTATAATTTATTCTAGAAATGCAATTCCTGCTCCTCACTATGAGCAGAGCACTTTGCACATCACCTGGGATGTCATTAGACAGCAGTTTTCTGCCTCTGCCAGCACTTTGCACTACATGCACTGTTCTACGTGTGCCTTTCACACCTGACCAGTGAGTGCGTTTCCTGGCTCATCTGTGACAGAACTATGTTTTCATTTAAGCCTTCATACCTACCCTAAATCCACCAGTGTGACTTCTTGGCCTCCTGCACTCAAGAACGTGTGTTGCACACCATAGTCACCATCCAGCAACTGTAAGAAGTAACGTCCCGTGGTCTTTTACTATGAAGCAATTAATGCCGGAGCATGAGTCATTTCACCAGAACTTTAGCTGCCTTGAAGTGTTTCATGAAGGATGGAAAGGTACTGTAGCACACTCAGGGATTTTATCTCCTGTTCCAGAATCCCAGCTGCTTTATATTCCCAATAGGATACCTGTGTGTGTGCGTCTGAGCCTAGAAATGCCGATATTTACTTCACGGCCAATGCAGTTTCAATTATACCGGCCAGTTGTTGTGATGGATATAGTACCAGCTTATTCCTATTACTTTCTAATGGGTTGTGGTGAGATCACAGGTTCATGTTGCACCCATTGGTGAAGTAATTGGATTTCTGTATTCCAAAAGCTCAACCACTTCAACGTTTCCAGTAGGAACATAGCTCTTTCACAGAATCACTGAACTTGAGGGGTTGGAAGGGACCTATTTAGTTCAACCCTCCTGCCAGAGCAGGATCTATTAGATCAGATCACACAGGAACATGTCCAGACCGGTTTTGAATGTCTCCAGACATCTCTTAGGGAGACTCCACAACCTCTCTGGACAGCCTGTTCCAGTGTTCTGTCACCACTACCACAAAAAAGTTTTTCCTTATGTTTGTGTGGAACCTCCTCTGCTACAGCTGGCACCCATTGCCCCTTGTCCTGTCATTGCATGTAACTGAGAAGAGCCTGGCTCCATCCCCCTGACACTCGTCCTTTCCATATTTATAGACATTAATGAAGTCACCCCTCCTCCAAGCTCAAGAGACCCAGCTCCCTCAGCCTTTCCTCATAAGAGAGGTGTTCCACTCCCTTCATCATCTCTGTGGCACTATGCTGGACCTCTTTCTCCGTGTTTCAGAGCTCCCGTGACAACTGCTGTGACCTGCCTCCTTTAGTTCATCTCAACAGCCCATCTTCTAAGACCCCACATGAGCTGTGCCCATACATTTCACCCTGCTCTTCAGTTGTACAAGATGCCTACGTTCATCTCATGCCTACATGCACAGAGATCCTTGTTTCTGTGTCTCCAGAGATAAGGATTTGTGAGTCTGGCCCTCCAGCAATTCTGGGCAGTCTTCTCTTCCAGAGCCCAAGCCTTCCCCCCTTGTAGTGTCAGGTGCACTTCAAAATGAATCAAGATACAAATCTGGAATAATCAGGGCATCAGTGTGCTTTGTTCAGTGAGAACCAGTGTTTGTGTAAGTGCTTTTCACTACCACCTTAGCCCCAGCCTGGAGTGGCACAGGAAACAGAAATTACCAGCTTCATCATTAGCTGAAACAGTCTTGTTGATTCTCCTTTCTTCCTCTCTATGGACTTCTCCCTTTCATAGATGTAAATTTGATGTTCCCTACATTTAAAAGCAGAAGACTTGTAGTAATTTATTGCAGACATTAAGGGAAAGGGAAATAACAGACTGTTGACACGAGAGTAAGGGGTTTGCTTTGGGCAAAAATCTGTGGTGCTTGATCCCAAGGAACAATGTCAGTAGTGTAAAGGTGTGTTTCTGTAGGCATAGCCCCCATAGTTCCAGGGCTGCTCTGCTTGATAGCGCTTAAAGCCCGATATATCATTTACATTTTTCTTTACTCCTTCAGATGCCTGTTTCTTGGTATCTCACCATACGCCCACTATGTGCTAACTGTCTCAAGAGTTCACAGGCTTCTGATAAGCATGTGCAGAATCTAGAAAGATAAGTTAGGCATCCCTATAAATCACTGAACTTCTTCCCACCCTTTAGTCCCTAAACACTCTACATTTTTCAGAGTGCAGCTGGAGTCTCTCAAAAGTCAGCAGATGTCTAGCACAGGAAGCATGAGTTTTCTCACCAGTTTTCCGGGCTTGTTTCAGCAGGTGTATGGCTACCTCTTCTGTGCAGGTCTGTTCCTTCTGCCCAGCCTTCACTGGAGCTAATGGAACTCTGTATTCTTACATGTGCAATATGGTTTTGTCTTCAGCTGACCGTGAGACGGTTGGGTGTTGCACTGGGGTACCCAACAACACCCACAGAGATTTGCAGTTGCCTAGCTTTCTGCACAGGAGGTCACACAGGTCTTTCTTGTGTGGCATCTCAGTGGAACTATTTTTCCAGTCATGGTTATTGCTTAGGATGAAGCCACAAGCCTTCACACATACACAGTGCTAGAGTGTCATGCCCCAAGAATGCCTAGCAAAAGAGCTAAGACAAAGGCACACTGAACCAGCAGAGACCACAGTATAAGCCAGCAGTTTCAGTACCTTTATTTTTCTCAAAACACAAACCCACACCACTTGGTTGCATCTTTGCCACCTGACAGAGGTCTTGCACGGTGCTGTTCAGTGGGGCTACACTGACTGACAAGACAAGCAGTAAGTGAGAAGGATAGAGCAAGGCCATCCTTGTGAAACTCAGGGGAAGAAACTGGAGAAAAGGGAAAATTTACCTGGCAGCCTCTCTGCACAGAGCTGAATTCAGTCCTAGTTCATCCACCGATCATGTTGTGACATTCTTTGCATCTTTTTTTCTATGCCACAGTGGCCACAGCCTAGCAGTAATGTTCCCAAGTGAAAAGTGAGGAGTGACAGGACAACTTTCTAATAGCTATTATCAAACAAACGCTGGAGAATATGTTCTCAGCTGGGTCCCACCATTTTTCCTAGCATGGGGTCTCTGTAAGGATCAGTGTTCCTTACAGCTCCTTGCCTCCTGTGTCATTAATTCCTTATTGAAAACTGAAGTTTATCTATGCACTCTGGATATTTTCATTGTATGCCCATCGTGGTTTGAACCCACCAACAGCCAAACACCATGCAGCTGCTTGCTCATGCTTCCCTCTCCCACCCTAGAGGATGGGGGGGAGTATTGGAGGGCTGGAGATAAGGAGATTTGAAGGTTGTGACAAACACAATTGAATAATTAAAATAAAATAATAGTAAAATAATGATGGTAATAATAGCAGTGTTAGAATATACAGATGAGCACACTGCAATTTGCTCACCACCTGCAGACCAAGGCCCAGATCATTCCTGGCTAGCTATCCTGGAGGAAAGAAAATCCCAAAATCACAACCCTGGAAGAGCCCCAGATTCCCAGCCCACCCACATCTATACACTCGGCATGATGTGTTGTATGATATGGAATATTCTACTGGCCACTTTTTGACTGTTATTTTGGCTGTGTTACATCCCAGCTCCTTGTGCACCTGCACACCAGCAAGACACAAGAAACTGAAAAGTCCTTGATTTCCTAGCAACAACTGAAAACACCGGTATGTTGGTAATATTCTCATACTAGCTCCCACACTGAATCCAAAACACAGCACTATTTCAGCTGCTAAAATAAATTGTCCCTATCCCAGCCAAAACTAGGACAATGTCAGTGTTCTCCAGCCTAACACAGCCCCTTACCGTCACCATTGGGATTACACGGGGCCTGGCTATATAATATAGCTGAAATGAAAACCACTTCTACCTACTGAAGGAAAAAGAAAAGAACCTAAACAGCTTTAGAGTGGGCACCACTGAATTTATGAGCAAGAGCAGATGTAGGTGTCAGCTGTGCCAGGGGATGCCAGGCTATGGTCTAAGTTGAATGTTGGTCTAACAGCATGGTTGCAAGACTTATTTTCCCAGCAAAGGAGTGTGGCTGCATCCAGAACGGCTATCCTGCTTTGTGCTATCCCCTAACTCACATACAGATGTTGCCTGGAAAATGTTCGTTGATACTGCTAGAGTACTGCTGGAGGACTCTATAGACAACTGAACCTTTTGTACAATCATTAGCCAAAGCTGGACCTGGTTTTATTTGCCGGTATCCTGTAGCACTGAGAGAAATCTGTTCAGCTGGTCAGCAACGTGGTCCTGTCCTGTCACCAGAAAAACCCTTTACCTTTGTTGCCATTTGCTTTCCTTCTTTCTTATGCTGGGATTGCAGCTAGATTTCTCTCTACTTCATGAAGTTTGAGGACACAGTGCTTGTCAGCCATCATCTTAAGGTGGCTCTGAATTCCAAATATCCATGAGGACATCTCCACGAGGTTTGGTTTGTTCCATTGTTCCATTCCTGATACCTCTCTGATTCCACAGAGATTGTGTGCTCTTCCACTGATGCAAAGGAGAGTTCTATTTGGGATCCTACTAGTCCTGATATCTGTGCCTCATATTTTTTTCTGTAAGTAGGTGTTGCTTTGCTTGAATTCAAGACCTCGTGTCTTCTTTCTTACCAACACCAGGATACCAGGACACCACAGTAGGCAATAATAAATAAAAAAAGCCTATGTTTTTTAAGTGGCTTTTTATTAATAGAGACAGTTTCAGAGATGCTACACTTGCAGACAAACAGCTATACAATGACACTCTTCTTCATGCTCCTTCCAAGCTCTTCCTCCTTACAACATGCTCTCCTTGACATTAGGAAGCATTTCTTCAAGGAGAGGTCAAACATTGGAAAAGAACTTCTTAGAGAGTCTGCTGGACTAGGTAGTCATAATAGGTTCCTTTCAATTGAAATAATCCTGTTCTGTTCTGTTCGATATTCTATTCTATTCTATTCTATTCTATTCTATTCTATTCTACTTTATTCCTTCAATTCCAATGTAGGTTATTTCAAGAAGAAAGCCATCACTTAAGTTATTCTCCCACCCACCATTCTCTGGGGTAGGAGTGAGCAGGCACAAAGTTCTAGCTATACTTCCACCCCAGGACCCAAAGTATCTCAGGTAACCTGTGAAGAGGAAGGGGAACTTTGCTCCATTAGTCTCTAGTTTGAGACCTGGTCATAACCTAGGGTAAGTTCCTTAGGTACCAGCCTTTAAAGAATAGCATAGAACATCCATTGCTGAAGAAAGACATCTGCATCCTCTGGATTATGTAAAACAAACATCTGGCAGCCATGGCTTCCTCTTAGCTTTGCTGTTATATGTAGTAAGTGGAAGTCCCAGCTCCCACAACTGTCATTTGGCTCCAGCAAGAACTATGACTCCCCTTTTGTGAGAAATGAAGAATAATCTGGCTAAATCCCAGTTTCAGAGCTAGTGAACACCAAAGGTCCAGTCCCTCCTGCTGTTGTTAAAAGCTGGCTCCCCACTTCCAGGGATTAGCAAACTATGCAGACATTCTTAAGAACTGAAAAATCAGCAGATTTCTGCGTTGCAAGTTCCCAGCAGAAATGAGTAGAGCTGCTCCCCTTTTCACTGCCACAACCAGAAACTGTCAAAACCCCGGAGTAACGAAGTTATCAATATCAAGCAAACTTCTGATTCTCATATGTTGAACCTTGCTGCATCAAAAGTGAACACAGGGAACCTTCAGCAAACTCTGGGCTCAATTATTTCTAAGCAAATAAACACACAAACATACTATAATAACAAGCTAAACCCAGAGACCTAACACCCAATAAAAGCAGTCAAAAAGGCATCAGTGTCTGCAATAGCTTTCTGGAGTCCAAACACATTCTCAGAGAAGGATATGGCCCTGCCTCCCTCTCTATCCCCATAATGAATCCCATACCAGAAGTCCCCACTGAGCCTGTAACAATGCACACTCTATAGACTGCCCTTCTATTGTCTCTTTTGTCTTTGCCTAAGGAAAATGCACTGACTCTGCTGACAGTAGAGGCTCTGTATCTGCGGAGCTGAAAACTGGATTTTTCTCCAATTCAAACAAAACTAAGTTAAAAGGAAGAGAAAACACACAGGGGAGCAGTGTGTGGGTCCCACTAGAGCTGTATCTTTTCTCACCTCAACTGCACTCGAAGAGATGAAAACACGATTACTGCAGAGTCCCATTCAAGAGGGGGGCTACAGAGACCTTCTGAAAGTTTCTTTCCTGCTCTATATGTAAAACCCCAAATGAAATCTATCTCCACTTTCCAGAAGAGAAATTAAATCTTATCTACCTTATTACCTCAGGTTCCCTCAACCCTCAAGGGTAAGCTTTCTGTTTTCTCCTTCTTTCAATTATCAGATGTAGTAGTAATCAGGCATAAAGAGCCCATGGTATCCATCTGAGGTCATGGAGTGACATGCAATCATTTTCACTATCTTGAGATCTCTCATTAACTGGGCTTTGGCTTCAAGACCAGCTATCACTGTTAGTCTCTGAATTGTCTAAATCAGCCTGTCTGTACCTTTCCTGTAAATCCAGGTGCTCATGATAACACTCCATAGAGCTAGTATAACTGCAGTAAGAATCAGAAGGCTTTCTACCTTTCCCAGTGTCTGCATCCACCTATAACATCCTGATTGTTAAGAAAAGGCAGTGACTCAGGTTCATGGATTCGCTTGGGGTTGAGTTAGTGAGACTGACACCATAGGTTCACATAAAGGTCAAAGTTTACTAAAATTATCAAATTCCAAACTCCGAAGGCACAGAAATCACTAGATGCCCAGCTCAGATTGTAGAGGAGAGGAAAATGGGAAAGGGAGAGACGATAGTTAAGAATTCCAAACACCTCTCAGGACTGCAGGCTCTGACTCCTCCCCCTAGCCTTGCTCCTCAGATCTCTCTAGAAACTCCTTAGTTTCACCGGCCATCTTCTCAGTCAGTTTCAGCCTCATGGATGGGGGGATTGGTGTGTGGTGTGGTGACTGGTGATCAGTCCATCTTTGCTTCCTCAGTTTCGCATGGTTTCAGTGTCTCCAGCTGTCCTTTAGTCANTTCTCAGTCAGTTTCAGCCTCATGGATGGGGGGATTGGTGTGTGGTGTGGTGACTGGTGATCAGTCCATCTTTGCTTCCTCAGTTTCGCATGGTTTCAGTGTCTCCAGCTGTCCTTCAGTCAGTCTCTCATCCTGGTTGCAGGCTGGGGAGGGCTGATGGTCACCCTATACCGTTCAAAGTCTTAGTTTTATTCCTACTGCCAGGGGTGTTTTTCTTCCTCCCACCCTTCCCCAGCAGTATGGGGGACTTTGTTCTCAGGGTCTTAGACAAAGCAATGGCCAGTGAGTCCTTGAAAGAGATAGCAGCTCACTGTGTTCTCAGTGCTTTTGCAGATAGGCTGGCAGAGCTCTGGGACCTGCCCGTTGCACAGTGCTGAGCTCTCCTGCCAGGTGCAGGCTGGCCCCATTACCCTGCTCACAAATCATCGAATCACAGCATTACTGAGGCTGGAAAAGACCTCTAAGATCATCAAGTCCAGCCCATGACCTTATCTTCTATTTGCTTACAATTACGTGAGCCATCTCACTCACAGTTAATCAAGGTGTGCCATCATCTTCCCTCAAAAGACTTCAAGAAAGTCATAATAAAACTCTCATTATTTGTTCACATTCATGTGTCT
Source organism: Upupa epops (assembly GCA_013397515.1). NCBI lineage: Eukaryota > Metazoa > Chordata > Aves > Bucerotiformes > Upupidae > Upupa > Upupa epops. The sequence goes on along the minus strand of VZRI01001018.1, from coordinate 689,379 downwards.
GCACAGTCAATAGTGCTAGCAGAATGAACACAACTCTGGTGGTAGTTTCTGCTATTGATGAAGAGCTGAATAAGTCAAATGCAGTAGCAGGGGCAGTTAATAGGGTGACCAGTGGAGGTAGTCTTGCTCATTATACCAGTTTGCCTTGACATTTCTCAGGGCACAGCCTGTCTCTTCAGATTTTGGTGATCTACTGCAACAATGACAATAAAGACCCTGTTACCACCACTGGATCAACGGGCTTTGCACTGTATGTATAGTACAAAATACATGCACAAGCCTGGCAGCTGCTAAACTCGTTGATATATAACCCCAGTCCCAAAATAGTGATATTTCACTTCTGGAGCTTAATAAATTGTTAAAGAAATAAAATCTGCCTTTGGGAAATAATGTTTCTTTATGGATCATTGTACCCACTCCCTCCCTCCTCCCCTTCCTTCAAGATTAAAACAAATAGTGTTGAAGCTATAAATCATCCCTATTGGCACCAGAAGGCCCTAGAGATATTCTTTCTGTGCCATTTCAGTAGACAGAAAGTCTAACACACAGAGAGGGGATGTTGCTTTATTGGGGTTTTTTTTTTTGAAGTAGAGAGCCAGAAAAACATGTCCCTCCTTGATCTCTTCCATGTAAATCAGTATTTCCTCAGTCGGATTAAAGTCACTGCATGTGCTTTGAGTGATTTCAAGGAGTCACTGAGACACGAAGCATGCTTGGGAATTTTATCTGCCATGGTCTTGTGCAGAGAGTCTCATCTTGAAACACCATTTAAACACTGTAGGCAATGCCAGTAACAGAGCTGGACTGGTCAGTCTGTCCCGAGATGAGATGTATGTGGTTTTGGAAAGTCTTTTGCAGAAAGTCAAGCTCCATTGACTGTTTCTCACTGAGCATAGAATTGCTCAGTCTATAACTGGGTGAGTGATAATCCAAGGATTGGATTGGTACCATGACAATTTCAGTTGAAGATTCCAGTAGTTTAAATTGAAATCGTTTTTTTCTGCCATTATTCCTCAGGGTAAACTCCTTTCCTAGAAACTGCTCCTGGTTTTTGCAAACATCGAGCAAGCATTTCTGAAACATCCACCCACTTCCATTTTTCAGTAACACAAACTGTCTCTTTCTCACTCACCCATCACTGGGGTGCCTCATTTCCTTTGCTTTCACTTTTATTTCACAAGAAATAGGAGGGGAAACATAAAGATTTTCTCAGAGCTTCTGAGCTTGGTAAACAAGAGCTTTACATTAAAACTTCCATCAGTTACAGCAAATTCATGATCAAAAAGAGACAGTCTTCTCTACTCCTTTTTTTTCCCCACTCTCTCATTAGAGGAAAAAGAAAAACACCAAACAAAAGGAATTGCTGGTACAAAACTAAGAATCTCCAGCAAGAGATCAGAAAGTTACTTCAAGAAAGCCAGAGAAATAACTGCTTGTAGGTCACATTTTCCCACTTGCACAGTGCAATCACAGCTGAATTCCCAGCCACGTTATCTTCCTTTCCACAGTCACACTCCTGTATGGGGAGTCGCTGGTAGAGGAAACACTGAAGCAGGAATAGTACAGAGCAACCTCATCCCACCACTGCAGCATTTTAAACACCCCCAGGCACCCTGAGGCACAGATATAAACACTATAAATTAGCTGATAGGAGCCTGAGTCCTTGGAACCCACTTGCTTAACTAAGCACGTGAAGAACCCATCAGTGTCGTTGGCATCGGCGCAGCATGGAGCTAAGAACATGGAAGAGTGTTTGCAGCAGTGAAATCAAGGGAGGACGAGATTTCCTGCTTTATCACTATCATTTCTTTGGCTTTGATCTTAGGCATATTTCGCACTTTGTAGGCTTTCTCTGCTAATCTCCACTTTAATATGCATGAGCTGCATTCCCATTCCTGTGTCAGCCAGGGTAAGCAAGGACTCTACAGGAAGGGGTTTGGTAGCTGTTGCTGCATGTTTTCCGACTGAGCATCTTTAGCAAGTGCTCAGTTCACACACAGCTATGTCCCAAGCCTGTTCTGATCCAAACAACACCCTTCCTGCCTGCCGACACAGGAACATTGAAAGAATGTTTGCTGAGCCCTTCCAGCTCTGGGTTACTCTGCACTTGCCCCCCTATTGAATCAGCATCTGCTGCCATCATATAATACAGGTACAGACCTCATCCCAACAAGGGCGATCATATCTCATCATCTGGCCTGGCATTTGTCTGTCACGCTGGGGCAGGGAATGTGATACCAAGCTGACAAAAAGCAGCACCCGGCTCTGCCTGGAGAGCCCCTTTGTTCATCTAAGCCTCCCCTGCTGCTTTTGTAACTCCAAATGGATTTCTGATTCCCTATCTCTTGGCCTTTCCAAGCCAAATGGTTTGGTCAGATCAGAAGAGAGCAGGTGCTGCTCCACTCAACATTTGCACCTTCCAATCCAAACACACCTCTCCCTACCGACCCTTAAAATCAATCAAAGGGACTTATCAGTTTGTTTTAAGCTTTGATGTTTGTCCGGGGGTTTGTTTATCTAGCAGTTTATTCCAGGGAGTATGTTCTTGACATCTTGGAGTAGGTGGTAATTAGCAACAAGGAAGAAGGGCTGAGATAAGAAGTGGAATTTGAAAGCGGTGATACTTGGGGGGGCAGCTGCATCCCTTTCCCTCCCACTTTCTTCTCAGCCACTGAGGAGAGCTAGAGAGAGCAAAGGGACAAAGAGCAGTCACCCTGCTCTTTCAACAAACGCTGCCCAGCCATGCTGCGCTGCCCAGCATGGTCCTCTGCAGGGGAGGAGCCCATGAGAGGCCTCTTGGACACCTTGCCGTGTCACTACCTCCTCACCTTAGGGACACTCATCAGGACTGTCTCTGAAAAAGTGTTTTGTGTGGACAAATTTTCTACCTGTTGGTTTTGCTGCAAGAGTAATTTGCTTAAACGAAGGCCTGAGGATCACCAGTTCTTGCCTTTGCGTGACACCCTGGGCATCTGCTGTCCTCTGCTGAGCAGCACGAGGAGCAAAGTCAGCTCATCCGCTGCTATAAAAGGAAGAAAAGCACAGCTCTGTCTCTGCATTTCAGCTACTCAGCACACACACGCAGAGGGGCTCATGTGTGGATGTGGGGTAGCTGAGCACACGTGTACCTGCATGCTGCACGGACTGGATGGGCATGCAGATGTGCAGGGAGGGGCAATGGGCAAAGGGAGAGCAGAGCAAAAAGCTTTGCTCCAAACATCCTTGGATTTAGCACATGTTTGAAATATGAAGCCAGGCCTAGACCTGAGCTGTGCAGATGGCCCCTATCTTTATAACCTTCCTGCCAGAATTCCATTCAATAGCAGAAGACTGTGAATGCATTTCTGCATGCATATCGTGGAAGCAGAAGTGCATTTACCTGCTCCCAAGCTGCATCACCTGCAAAAGGCCCCACATCAGTACCATGCATGCTCAGGAGAGAAAGGGACTCCTGCAACCAGGATGCTCCTGAAGAGATTTATTCTGCACACTGCCTTGTGGAGCAAAGTCGGAGTGCACCCACCTCCCGGCACCGCTCTTAGTGTAAAGCAAGAGTTTTTCAGCAATTAGCTGTTGTTTCAGCCTCTCTGTTCAGTGAGTGAATCCTAATAGAGAAAAAGAAGCCGAGGATGCTTTGGTTCAACCCAACTCACAATGTATCTTATAACCAGGTAAGACCAGGATTTCATGTAGAACAACCAGATCATGATCAACCCTCACTTGCACTCCTCCATTTGAAGGGTGGAGGTCAGTCCTTTAAGTCCACAGTTTTGTTAGGATTATTACAATTCTCAAGGGCTCCACTGATTTTCTTTTAAAAAGATGAAGCAGCAGCCTTGCCAGAAAGGGTTTTGGGTGGGTTTGTTTGCTTGTTTGCTTTGTGAATGCTGTGGGGTTTTTTTTCAGGGTAAAATGATTCATTTAAATTAACCTGAGTATCCACACAAGCAAAAATCCTCTGTCTTTCTCAGGAACAGGCTCTGAACAAACTATTTCACCCAGCTTTATTCCAGAGGATCCTTGTGGGAGGGTGCAAGCTCACTTGGCAAGGCACTCCCTGTTCAAGTAGCAGATGACTTCACTCTCATTATGCACATAATCTTTTCCTACACAGTGTACATCAAACCAAAATTATATTGCATGTGTTAAGCTTGTAAGTGCACCAGTTCGTAATGATCACATTGCTCGTGTCCCAAGGAAATGACAAAGTGGGTATTTCTGCCACAGCTTGCGATTCTGCGCATTGCCAACAATTAGAAGCAGGGGTTTAGCTGGATGCAGAGCAGGGCTGGAGAAGACAGTTCTTGGTAAAAGCCAGCCTCATCGGTGAGGTTGCCCATAACTGAAGTGCCTTCTATGCTAATTTTTGCTCAATAGCAGCATGACCATTTACAAGCAACAAGTGACCGCTGCTAAATATCACACGTGATCACAGTTTGTACTGAAACTGTGAGCCCAGAGCACTGGGAAATCTCAGTCTTTAAATATAGGGTTACAGTGATTTGTTTCTAATGGAGCTGTCTTTTCCTTTCCATGCAGGTATCAGGGTATTGTCAGATACAGCCCTGTCTCTCACATAGTATGACAATGCAGAGTTCACGATCCTCTGACCATCAGACCTCTTTATTTCATGCTATTAGGCATCAAACATTGCAAAAAATAAGCAAAACAGAGCAAAGAAACAACGCTCAGCAGTATCAGGCATTTGCATTCTGGCCATCCTTTACAGCATATGAACAGAGAGTGTTCTATACAAAACTCAGCAACGTTGTACACTTTCTGTTCCAACTTTTGAAGACAACAGAAGTTTAGGCTCTAGTTCTGGTCCCCACTGAAGTCATGGGAATCTTTTACTTGATGTTAATGGGAATTGGATCAGACCAGTAATTGGAGATGTTGAAAAGAATCCCAGATGCTGTATAACAAATGAACTATCCACTGAGGTATTCCCTCTGCTCGGGGAAGCTGCCACTGGGAATTGTTGCTACCTTTCTGTGGAAATGCTGCAAAAAAAACCCCGGATGTCAGATGTCAGAGCTGCCAGCCCCACAGAGAGTTTTAGTGACACAGGAAAATCTTTAAAACCTAAAGAAGAAAGAACACCACCGGCGAAAGAGCTAAGCATTCGGGCTTTACTGGGGAATAGAGACATGTGAAAGCAGCAAATCATGCTGCTAACGTTTAGAAATCTGCCCTTTGACAGAGCAGGCTAGAATGGTCTGGATTGCGGTCCCTAAACAATGAGCTCAGATAGAAGTCTTTAGTTCTTCACATGTAAATTTTGAAGCAAAACAAAGTCAGCTATGATTTTATTTTAATGACTGTATTCATTATAAAGATGCTGTATGCTTTGCCTAGCGTTTTTCACACCTGATTAGCTGTGATACATACTTTGTATGTCCTTTTGCCTTCCTCCCCAAACTTTGCCAAGGGGCTGTGATGTGGGGCATTCACCTCCTGTTGGCATTAATCAGGTGCATCCATCTCAGACGCAGTCACAGCTCTGCTGTGCAGAGGCAGAAGCACAGTTACACGAGAGGATGTAGTGATTCATCCTTTCTTGAAAAGTGACTCAAAGAGGAAATTGCATGTTCTGAAGTGACATACCTGGCTGTAACCTGTCGTGACCATGCCCGCCTGCCATACCATACTCTGTCTTTCCCTTGGAAATCAGACAGACATGCCAGGCACACTTCAGGCATAAACCACTACAAAGGCAGAGAGCTGCCTATTTATCCGCCGTCCCTCACACAGCTGACAGCTCCCCAAGCCTTGCTGCCACAATGATCCAATTCAGTGTCACTGGAGACACCCAAGGTAAGTTCAAATGAGTAAGAAGGGATGGGAAAAACCAGCATGAATGACACATGAATGTTAGTGCAAAACACAACGGATTATGAAAAGGAAAAACAGAAGGTGTGCCGAGTGTGAATTGTTTACTTTTCTACATCCATAGAGGTCACCTAATGGAATAGTCATGGATAAGTTTCTAGAAACAAGTCTTAAATTTGCTGGCTGTTGCAGGGTTTCACACCAGAATATGCTCTACTGCTCTAGTCCAACCCTCCAATATGAGACAACATGGTTTTGTAATGAAGGCACAAGTCTATTCCTAGTTGTCTGGTACAGACTTTCCACATCAACTTGTATAACTTACTCTCCTTTCTTTGCTTGAGAAGAAATGTTCTACCTTGTTCATTGTGAGAATGAGTAGAAACCAAGATTAATTCAGAACACTATAAATGAACTTCTGTGTCAACCCCTCCGTGCAAGACAGAGCCCTAAAAGGGCTAAGTTCATCTTTTACTGATGCTCAACTGCAGTTCAGGGAAAGCTGATGATTGCTGAGTAGGACCCTTTGGTTATGTAATCCCAGCTGCTCTGCACAGCATACACACTATGGGCTTCACGTGTGTTTTAAGCTTTGCCTGCTTAAACTCCAGTTTCTTCTGAATGCATACCTTTTCCATCCTCTTAGCATGTTAGGACCCAGGCCGGGTGAGAGATCCACCTGTTCTTGTAACAGCAACACCCCCTCACCCTCGGGTGTGTTTGAAGACCCTTAAAGACAGGCTAATCACACTGTTCGATGACATAAAGGTAAATGTCTGTCTTGGAATGCCCTAGCAACTTGAAGTGAGTCTTCTCAACACAACTAAGTTTATCTTACAGTGGTTCTTCGTGCAAGCAGCAAGCATCTCACAAGGATTAGGACCTTGTGAAATCTTAGTATCTCTAAAAAATCATTAGGAGGCTGAAGCAACATCCTTTCTTAGCAAAGTCCTAGGATAGACTGTGGCAGAGTGAACTGATAGGAGGGCTCTTGTAAATGTCTCATGAAAGGCTGACACCAAGAGTTCCTCAGAAATGTGCCCTGTCAAAGAGGACAATAACCATGAGAAGACAGGAGAACTTAGGGGGTTATGTTTTCTTCATAGTTTTGAAGCACTCTGGTGATTTATAGCACTAACAAAATATGACATTTGGCTTTCTCATGAGACTTTGTTTCCCAGCTTGTGCGAATACCACAGAAGTACCAGATGACATGGTATCTGGCAACATATATGGCTCACTTAGGCATTAAAAAGGCCAATAAAAATCATACAGTAATTCACATACTGAGTTACTCAATTATATATCTGGTTCATCCAAATTTCATTCTTTTCCCCTCTTTCTCCTTGTCTCCCCTTTTGATCTCAAAGAGCTGTGCACAAAGCTCTGCTAAGATTTCGGTGAGAAGGGTCGGTCTTGCTCACACATGCCTAAAACCGCTCCTGGAGATCAGTTTTAGCTAACTAGCTATGACGATGGCCAATGCCCATTAACAGGGTAATGCCAATGAGCAGATAATCTAATTGCCACAAAGAAAAGGTTAACCAACCTACACTGCTCCTCTCAGCCTGGCACGAGAATGTCTAGCCACAGACACAGAAATTGCTCTATAATGACAGGCATCACCAAATATAAACAGCTGGTTACCCTAAAATTAGACCCGCCAGCTCTCTCTTGGTTTGGGGATACATTTTATTATACCTTTCAACTGGCAAGCAAACTTTAAAGTTCATTTAACCCATTCCAAGCCCTTTTTATCTAATGGTTGGGCCTGCTGCTTTGTATAAACTCTCTACATTCCCTGTGAGGAGCCTTGCCAGCACAGAAATAGCATTTAGCTAAAGCTAGTTGAAAAATTCCCGTTTGAAGTACATTCTGGCAGATAACTAGAGTCCTCGATTAAGCAAGGTTTTTACATCTGAAGTTTCTCCTGTCTTCGGAAGAGCTCAGTTTTCGGGTGACCAGACAGAAGAACCATTCAGCAACAACGTTAACCTGGAATAATTTTCAGTTTTCAGCTGCAAGGTCTTCTTGCCAAGGACTCACACAACAGACTATACTGCGTAAGATGGAAGAGGTACTATGATTCCACCCTGGGGATGCACACTAGTGAAGAAATCTGCTGGGCTGCAGAAAGCTCAGGGATAGAATCATAGAGTCATCAGGGATGGGAAGGAACCTCGCAAGATCATCTAGTCCAATCCCCCTGCCACTCTATCTACAAATATCATTATCATCAATCTCTCAGTCAAAAGTTGTCAACTGTTTAGACTGTCATTACCTTTGGAAATGCTCCCGGGGAGTAATCAATACAATTAAAACATCTTAAAAGCCTGGAGCTGTCGTCCCCATCTAGAAACAAGCTGGTATCTACAAAGTTAGATCTGCGTGTTAGCCACACAACGTTCAATATACATATTTACACCTGGTTCAGTGTTTTGGTTTGTTTCTTTTAAATCTCTGAGCTTGAAACGGTCTGGAATAGTTAAACAACAGATTTATCTTTGTTGTTTGATGCATTTTCTTGTTGAATAGATTTTATTTCCCCTTCATTTTTTTCCCCCCACTCTGATTTAAATGCCAACAATCACTGAGGGTCAAGATATTAGCTCTGACATTCACAACTGGGTGGAACAGCTGACACTCTATTAAAACTGCTAATTAGGGAAAAATTTAGGTGGGAATCACTCTTGTACTTTGGTCGCAGGGAAAGCTGGCAGGCTGAGGGAACCTTGCACCAAGCATGGAACATAACAGCACCTCATGAGTCATGCACTGAAGTCACAGCTAACCAGGAGCAGCACACATCTGGCAGCGATGAATGGCGCGCACAGGGATACCTTTGCCTCCTCTCTCCTCTAAGCCTACCTAAAACCCGACTGCCTTCTGGTTATCATGACTGTTAGCAGTAACAGTACACAGGCAAGACAAGTATTTCTTCAGATTTCAATCCAACAGCTTTTCCCAGGGTGATGATTGGCCAAGCCTCCTCTGTAAAGCTGCAAGAGCATCTTCGGGGAACTTGTATGGTGCCTAGAACTTGAGGGCTTCCAGCATCGCCTCCTCATGGACGGACATTCATCTGGTATTTCCTCCAGGCTTTCAGGAAAACACTACAAAAGGTGGAAAATGACCTGTTTAGTGACTCCGACAAAGTCTGGCTGTACCCCTCAGTAAAAGCAGAGGTATAACTTCAAAGTGATCGCAAGTCACTTCATTAGAAGACATCAGAGCTCATTTTGTTTAACTTCATTTTCCACAGCATGAAATCATAGGATCATAGAATCATTAGGGATCAGAAGGGACCTTGAAAGACCATCTAGTCCAATCCCCCCCTTCTACAAAGCTCAAGAGACCCAGCTCCCTCAGCCTTTCCTCATCAGGGAGCTGTTCTACTTCCTTCATCATCTTCGTTGCTCTACACTGGATACCCTCCAGCAGCAGTGTATCCTTCTGAAACTGAGGGGCCCAGAACTGGACACATTACTCCAGATCAAATACACCTTTACAAGATATGCAAAATACAGCTGAAATAGGATTTGTGAGAGGAATCCAGCCCAACTTTCTCCTGGCTAAGTGTCACAGCACTAGCATCATCTTAGAAGAGTGTCCACATAAAGACAGATCGCTTGGGTGTATTTTCCTACTACTACTCTGTACTTCTGTCTCCTTTCATTCTATAAACTGTAGAAATAAAATTTCCTTGCCCATCCCATTGTAGGGATCTTAGAGCTGTGGATGGTTGGCTCTATTAAAGGGCTCAGAAGAACGTTTAGAACCAGCCAGTGGCCAAAAGAAATACTAGTTTTGCTGCTCCCAGAGGTACTGAGGAAATTTTCTGGTAGCTGTGTCCTGTAATTGTGATGTAATCCTCTTGCCACAAAAAAATTATTAACATAGAGAAATTCACTTAACACAGCAAGTACAATGCTTGAAAAAACATCTTCGTTAACTGTCACTTTCCTGTCTCTGTGTGGAAGAGTGATGTTTAACTTCCCACGTGAAAAAAATATAAAGCTAGCTCTGCTGAGAAAGAAATAGACTGATAGGCTAGAGAGTCATGGGCAAGATAACTCGTATTCAGCCTTTTCAGCCAAGAAATCCTCTATCCCTTCTTCTAACACTCTCAGTATTAGTAGTCAATTCAATTCATTTTTTTCTTTGCTGCTGCGATATCACAAATAGGATGAGATTTCATTTGGGTTTGTCCTGTTGTTCACTAGAACGTGTTACGTATAAGGAGAGATGAGAAGTAACTGGAAACCGGTTACATTTCAATCCAAATTATATTCATTACTACCCAGCTTTCAGGAATCATTTCAGGGATCATTGTATATGCATACACACACATACATATTGCAGCGTTCTAGTGACTGATAGTTACTGCAGCAAGAAGGAATGCTCACCCTCACCCAGCACAAGAGCTGTTGGAAAGGAAAGAGAAAGGTCTGCTACCAAGCACAATAATGCTGGGTACCTAGAAATAGACTTACAGCCTGTTATGTGTACCAACAAGAAGATAAAAGCCCCGAAGCTACAAATGCAATTGATTAGAAAATGAGAACAATATTGTAAGTATGAAGCACAAGAGATGAAAAGGCAGAGGAGTTCAGTGCACGTTCACAGACTTGGTACAAGAATATACATGTAACCCGCAAACAGGTTGTGCTGCACCACAAGGAGCAGCAAGTGCTGACTGCAGAGATAGCATCCTGTCAGACCTCTGGTGTGGTGTGGTGGTCTTAGAGATAATCAGCATCCAAAATCACACTTGGGATTTATCCTGCTTGCCCTTTATTCCCCAGATTTTCTGTGTTATTTAAATATCTTGGTACTGTCAGGCTAGACTGCTCTGGTCACCTCATTGCAGGAGCTTAGGTCATATCATAAGCTTAAGGTGTCGTTCCATTGTGGGGAGGCTAGTGAACAGGCTTTTCTCTCCCAGTATATTCCATTTCTACACAGAACCACTTTATTAGGAATTTTGGATTACAAACGTTTAAGGCAAGGGCTGCTCTCCTACATAGAGTCATAGAATCATTAGGGATTGGAAGGGACCTTGAAAGATCATCCAGTCCAATCCCCCTGCTACAGCAGGATCACCCAGACCAAGTCGCACAGGAACACATCCTGTCTGGAACGTCTCCAGAGAAGGAGACTCCACAACCCCCCTGGGCAGCCTGTTCCAGTGCTCCGGTACCCTCTCTGGGAAGAAATTCTTTCTGATATTGGTATGGAACCTCCTCTGTTCCAGCTGGCACCCACTGCCCCTTGTCCTGTCACCAGATGATCTTGAGAAGACCCTGGCTCCATCTTCCTGACACCAACCTCTCACATGTTTATAGACATGAATGAGGTCCCCTCTCAGCCTCCTCCAAGCTCAAGAGACCCTGCTCTCTCAGCCTTTCCTTATTAGGGAGATGCTCTACTTCATCATCTTCTTTGCTCTATGCTGGACACCCTCCAGCAGCTCTCTGTCTTCTTGAACTGAGAGGCCCAGAACTGGACACAATAGCAACACTCCAACAGTATGGGCTACTTACGAAGAGCATTACACATGCAAGTGAGAGACAACACACCTTGCTCAGAGCACCAAAGAGCAAGGCAGCTCCAGGAGCAGCAGCAGGGGTGACCTGACAGTGCTTTCATGGACATATCTCTGCCAAGCGTGGGCATGGGCATCAAGGACCCCAGCACCACCAGTGCAAGTTGTGCTCACTGCATATCCAGGGTTTGGTAATTTATGGACTCTGGACTGTGTTAAGGATTAAGGTGATAAGAACATCAAAGACATTCGGGAAGAAGTTTTTTCCAGAAATGTCCTTTTAACAGAGGAAATAAAAAAATGTGTAATTTTTGTCAATGCTGTCCTTTCTTTTTCCTGGAGGAAAACACCCCAGTTTCAGATTCATATTAAAGGGATGGAGGGGGGCGAATTAAACAGTATTTTGATGAGGACTGGCAATATGCTTTCTTTTTTGTTAATTTTTTCAGATGCAACCTAAAAGTCACGCCTTGCCCATCAAATCCTCTGCTAAAATTCCCATCGCCAGAGATCCTACAGGTTGCTGGAAGTGGAAATAGTAATTTCTGAACTGGAAAACAGCGCTGTCTAGAAAGAGATAAAGCTGTAACAACAGAGCAATTATTTTCCACATCTTCTATTTTGTTTTGCATTCACTAAGAGCCCAGCTCAGCTACCCCTCTGATTTATTTGTATGGGTTTGTTTCAAAGGGATTTTCACATTTTTAAAACTGCAGACACATAGGTAGATGCAGGTCCAGATATTCCTTGTGCATTAAGTGATGCCTTCAGCCAGCTGAAAACTCTTTTTGATCTCTCTGATAATACCAGGCAAGCACTGATCTGAAAAGGCAGATTACCACCAAGGATTAGGCAGTACAATAGCATGCTGAGAATGCACGAGGATGATGAGGTTTAGCAAACAAGCTTGGAACATATTTGAACTCAACAGCGAACCCCAAACCAAGTCATGGGAATATTAGAAGAGAATTGAGGGAGGAGACTGCCTTGAAAAATGTTTTATGAGAGAGTGTAAAATTGACGGTTTACTGGGGTTTAGGTTAAAATAAAGACAGAACGAAGTGAGAGAGCACATTCTGCACAGAAAGCTCTTGTCAAGCTGAATGGACACAGGCTACATTCTAATTTTCTCAAGACAATCCTTTCAGGCATGTGGCTGGAGCAGGTCACTCTGCTGTTGCTGCTGTCCTCAGGCAGTATGACACAGTGAAGACAGGACCTTACAAAGCCCTTTCTTTCTTTTTTTTTCAAGAAAGAGCCCTTTTTTTGAGGACTAGCCACAGCAAATAGAGTGGTTATTTGGTATGTGAGATAAGTATTGGCCAACACCATTTGAACACACTAGTTTTCTTTCAGCATTTTGTCACTTGACCAGTTTAACGCTAAGGTTAAAAACGCTGTTACACAACAAGCATCCACCCTACTGTGTGTCAGAAATGCGAGGAATGCTTGCAAGAAACAGTAGCTTGCGTACAATTCCTGTCCCCAAACCCCAAAGTCAAAATGGCTAACATTTCCTGGATCTGCTTAGCTCACCTACGGAGAAAGGGTTTGCAGCGGGTGTGTGCAAACAGGAGCAGAGTCATTAAAACTGCAGCAGCTCTTGGGCAAGATCCAGTTTGCATGTTACATATTCATAAATAGCTCTGTTAGAATGGCTTCCAACAGTGCAAACGTCAATGGAGCCTGCTGGAGCAAGCCTTAGGTATGCCATCTATGTGTCTGATTGCCTGGAGTTCAGAGGAACTTGCTGAATGTATTACCAAGGGGAATGAAAAAGCTCACGTTGGGGTAGCTGGCCAGGTTCGATTGCTGGATGCGTAAAAGGACCTGCTGGTGTCAAAAGGTTTCATGGCTTTAGGTTTGTTTTACCTCTTTTTTTTTTCCTCCTGTGTAATCCTGGAGCAATCTCAGAGAGGAGTATTTCATTTTGTAGTTCTTTCAAAGAACACGTATTAATTTATATTATAACAAAAATGGTTCATTAGGGCTTGGCTAATAGCACTGATTATTTGTTTATTTTCTCTCTGCGCAGCCGATTTAATTGTGTGTACACATACCTGTAATTACCACTTTGAAATGCTAATCCACGGAGGGTAGTTACTAAGGATAACCCTTCTCATGTTCAAGCAGCTAACACTCCTCTTTTTATAAATGCTAACCATATCTTAAGCTCCCTGGAAAACAGCACAGTTGAAGCTCTCCACACATTGCAGTGGCTGTCTCCTGTTCCAGATTATTCTCTTCAGCGCCGCCACAGCTTTCTTTAATTTATCCCCAGCCATAGCCCCCTGATGAGGGCTATGAGATCATTTGACTGAGGTACCAGCCGGCTCACAGATGACTTTATGCTGTCACTCCTCTAAGGGATAGGAACAAAAGTGAATGTGTTTCCTGTGTCACAGCATCCCGTGGAGCTTCCAGCTCCGCTTAAGCCTTATCCAGGAAAGGGCCTGGGTTGGTACAGAATCATTTGGTACTCTCAGTTATTCATCAGGTGGTTCGCTGGTTTTTATTTCCACCCACAGGTTGCGCTCACTCTTTTTTCCTTCCTGAAGGGAGGATTTTGGGATTTGACTAAGCAGTGTGAACAGCAGCAGATCCCACCTAACAATGGTCTTGCTTCATAGAATCATAGAATCATAGAATCATTAGGGATGGGAAGAGACCTCAAAAGATCATCCAGTCCAATCCTCCTGCCACAGCAGCATCACCCAGACCAAGTTGCATAGGAACAGATCCAGGCAGGTCTGAAACATCTCCAGAGAAGGAGACTCCACAACACCCCTGGGCAGCCTGTTCCAGTGCTCTGGTACCCTCCCTGGGAAGAGGTTCCTGCTGATAATGATATGGAACCTCCTCTGTTCCAGCTTGCACCCATTGCCCCTTGTCCTATCACCAGATGACCTTGAGAAGAGCCTGGCTCCATCCTCCTGACACCCACCCCTCACATATTTATAGACAGGAATGAGGTCCCCCCTCAGCCTCCTCTTCTCCAAGCTCAAGAGACCCAGCCTTTCCTCATCAGGGAGCTGTTCTACTTCCTTCATCATCTTCATTGCAAACCCACAAAGTGCTTTCATGGTGATCATACTAACCCACCTCCCCTTCCTCACCTCTCATCCCCCAAGTCCCAATCCTTCTGAAATCACGGACATCAGAGGTTGCCCATGGAAGTTTCTTTTTCAGCAGTACTTTTGTGAACAAATATTTGCTTGTCTCCCTGTTCACAGAAAGTGCTTTAAGGAGGCCTGTCAGAGTGTGGGCTCCCTTTGAACAGATGTTATGAATACTGTTTTGCAGGATCTGCCCAGTAGTAGATGAGAACAAGTAATGAGGAAACTAGGAACATGGGTAACGAGGCCACAAGGTGTGGAAGCTTTCCAAGAGCAGGGGAAGCTGAGTGGAGGAAATTTTGCCTTACCAATATATAGCTGTGAACCTTTCTCAGACTCTATCTGTCCTTACTAATGGTCATCTCAAGAAAAACTGCCTTTTGTTTATTTTCTGAAGAATTCATTTCCCTATGGCTTAGAGAGGAACACAGGAACACACACTTCCATACAACCTCTGCAATTCTATAAACTTGGTTTGTAAGAGTGTGAAATTATTTGAGATTGATCGAATTTATTTCTTTAAATGAATGGAAAAAATAGTGTGTCCTCGTAACCAGGGTGAACACTTTTGACCGTAACCTAACAGAGCCACCAAGAGCTCCTCCGCCTGTGCTCTGTGTAAAACACACGCAGCTCATTAATGGGTTGAAAGCTAAAAGGGTTCGCCTTAATTCTTGATCAGGCAGCCTGGGAAGAAGTAAAGTGAGACCACATCTGGAATATTGTGTCCAGATCTGGGCCTCTCAGTTCCAGAAGGACACAGAGCTGCTGGAGGGTGTCCAGCGTAGAGCAATGACAATGATGAAGGAAGTAGAGCAGCTCCCTGATGAGGAAAGGCTGAGGGAGCTGGGTCAAGGATAGGACAAGGGGCAATGGGTGCAAGCTGGAACAGAGGAGGTTCCCTATCAGTATCAGCAGGAACTTCTTCCCAGGGAGGGTACCAGAGCGCTGCTACAGCCTGCCCAGGGGTGTTGTGGAGTCTCCTTCTCTGGAGATGTTCCAGACCTGCCTGGCTGTGTTCCTGTGTGACTTGGTCTGGGTGATCCTGCTGTGGCAGGAGGATTGGACTGGATGATCTTTCAAGGTCCCTCCAATCCCTAATGATTCTCTGAAATGCTAATTGCAATCAGTGAATGAACCGATGGTATCTCAGTTCCAGTGGTACTTTAGTAGAAATGCCAGCGAAGCAGCGCACAAATAACATACATATCTTGTAGATTACATAATTTCTCTAGAAGTGTTTTCATACTGTTAAATAAACTTCAGAAAAACTACAGTGGAGCCTTCTTATAAATTAGCTCTAGTGCCTGAAATCCCATGAGCTATGAAATGCTAAAAAAGAAAAAAAATGAAAATTAAACACATACGGTTGCTAGGCAACACAGCTCCCCCTTAAACAACTTACCCTTGTATGAAATGCCTCAGAAAGGCACTACTGTGCAGCCTGGGCAACTGCTTGCCCTGTAGGTAGTGTGATTTTATTGCAACCCTTCAAAAAATGACACCGATTCTTACTGAATTCAATGACAAGGGCTCTCCAGGTTTATTCCACCACCTTTGCCTTTAACTCACAGTCTCGCATCAGAACTATTCTTTTTCCATTTCACTCATCCAAATAAATTAAATAAAATAGGAACTTTCCAGGTGGGAATGGCTCAAAAACTATTCTGCAGTTTCAACTGAACTGGAGTGCGTTAGGCAAGGCTCTGCCCTTGCAAGGTTTTGCTAAGGGCAGAGCAGGTTTCCCACAGCCCTGCCTGGATGTGTGCTGGATGCTCGGGGTCTTGGAGGGTGCCCAGGGGAAGGGCAGTATTTGACAGGCTCTGCACCAGAGCAGGGCTGGGCTGATGCCTGATGGCCAATTGTTGTTGTGTGAGCATCAGCCCAGCGGGTTGTCCCTTCCCATGCTTTGTGGGCTCTATCCCAGTGAGCTCAGAGCCCCAAAAGCATACTAAATGTTGCTTGTTATCCAGCTCTCACTGTCGCCAGGGTGTGTAGTAGGGTCACATCACACTGCTCAGTGCTGACTCCAGCTTCCATACACCTGTGTTTCATCAGCATGAATCTCCGTGCATCTGCAAGGAGGTTGGTGATGACGAGGAAGGGGTTAAGCCAGAGAGCAGGTGGAAAGCAACCCAGCTGCAAAATGACTTTTAAAAAGTGGTGGAAGAGCCCAGCCTGTGAGGGAAAACACAGGCAGGCCAGGAAAGGAGGGTATGAGCCTGAGGAGGAGGTTGCCAGAGCCACACTGGGGAGCAGGGAGCCAGCAGGCTGTTGTCTTGTGCGAGGCAGGTGTCTTGTGGCAGCAGCAGATGCGGCTTTGATCTGTGGGCATTCCCGGGAGGGCAGAAGTCTTCGTGGGGTGGGGAGGCTCTCTGAGGAGCTGAGCTGTTTTCAGGGTTTGGTTCAGCTAGGATTTAGCTCTCCTCAGCTTCTCCTGGGGTACTTTACCTGTCTGGAGCAATGTCGTTATTTAGAGATGGATTTTTAAAGGTCTTTCAGGCCTCTCCTGCCCATAAAACTGGGAGCTGAGGGCTTAGATAGCTCTTTAAAAATTCTCTCTTGCTAAAGTTCCTCCTCCAAACCAGACCAGAGCCAAGTGTTCTGCTGAGGTTTGAAACACCATAAATGAACCTTCTGCATTGTTGCCTCGTGCTTTCAAATTCAGCCACCTCATCCAGATAGAAAAGTAATGAAAGACCTGAAGGAAATCAAGGGCTGGAAAGGAACAGAGCAGTCCTGTGGCTCCGGGTCCCGTTCCCAAAACTATCGCTCACTTGCTGTGTGGGCTTAGGCAATCCATTAACAGCCTGATCCAGCAACCAGTAAAGTCACTGGGAATTTTCTCATAGACTCCAGTGAATGCTGGATCAGGCTCTTAGATTCCTAACAGTCCCCTCATTACCCACCCTGCAAAGCTGGGATAACAATATCCGTGTCTCACAGGGTAGAGACGGGGCTAATTCATTAACGCTCATAAAGTCTCGCAGATCTACAGATGGAAGGCATTAAGGCAGCTCAGATTATTCTTAGTTACTATCATTGTCATGGTATTTCCAATTGTCTCTGCTCAACAAAGCCAAGAAGCTCCAAAACCCTTGTGAGAAAGTTTCTTCTCTGGATACTGGAGCACTGTTCTAGCCCAAAGATATGCAGCAACACAGTCAGATGGTTCTGCAATGAAGGACTATGTAGTGGAATAGGTCTGGACTCTGTGGGGTTTTCACATGACACAGGAGTGTTGTGATGCTGTAGAGAGGGTAGTCCCTGGATTTTATGATGAGCACCTAGAGCAAAATGCTGAAGCAAGTGTTCTGATTTGAGTGTCAAAGCTTCTGCCAGTGGGACTTCTTCAAGCATTGCTCCCTGGTGTGCCAGAGCGCTTTCAGGGGAAAGGTGGGCACTGGCTCAGATTCCTTGTCAGGAGAATAAAAGAAGTCCTTTTCATCCCCACACCCCTCTTGACTCCTCCAAGTTAGTCAGGAATCAGGTCCAGACAGGGAAAAGCAGCGAGGTCATGTATGTAGGCAGCAGATAAGGGATTTCCCTGGGGAAAGGTCAGCTTGAGCAAGTGGTAGCATATCATCTGCGGAAAGGAAGACACATGCTATGGGTCTCACGTACACACACACTCCCTTGTGTGTGTGTGTACAGATGTATGTATTCCGTAACACATCCTACACCTATTCTGATTCGTGTCCCCCGTCATAGAATCATAGAATCCTTAGGGATCGGAAGGGACCTCGAAAGATCATCCAGTCCAATCCCCCTGCCACAGCAGGATCACCCAGACCAAGTCACACAGGAACACATCTGGAATGTCACCAGAGAAGGAGACTCCTGACTCTTGGATCTCTAAATCTCCATCAGCTTTAACAATCTGTCTTTAGCCATCACCCCACTGAAGGTGAACACTGGCGAAACTGCTGTGGTATAAAAGTCATCTGAAGGGATTCCTTCCAGGAGTGCTGCGCTGTAGAAAGCAGTGTCACAAATCTTGCCTTTGCCTTTTAGCTGCCACCTTCCTCCTTCCCTACTGGTAACCACCCCCTTTTGCAGGTCGAGAGCTTGTTCCACCGCTTCGGGAAACCAGGTAAACAGTGTCTGATGGATCCAGCTCCTTAGCTCATGCATTATGTCAAAACTGGTCAAAGACAGGAAATGAACCTCCCCGCCTCCCCCGACTGTGCACACACGCACAGACACACGCATGCACAGCCACAGCCAAGGCCTTGGGCAAGGCATCTGATAGCAATCAGTATTTTGAGAAGTGATAGCTCATCTGTAGATTCAGCATTCTTTTGCAGCAGAAGGTATTATGCAAACTAGCTCCATTAGAAAAGCAAACATCAAAGCAAAACATGTTTTCGAAGAGACAAATGCATAAACCATGCGGTACCTGACACTGGAACTGAAATAGAGTAATTACCCAATGGAAAGCATAGCTGCAGGAGCATAGTAAATGCTCCTCACACACTCTACCCTTCCTGTTCTCTGCATGAAAAGGAGAGCAGTCAGCTAGGGAGATGCAGCCGGAAGGAGCCTAAAGAGCTGATACCGTTCTCCTCCAGAAGGATGGGAGAACCCGAGCTGGAAGGCAGCTGACTGTGGAGCAGCTCAGCTATGCCATGCCCTCGGCACCAGCTGGAATGCAAGGTGCCACTTCAGCCTTAGGGGAAAGAGAAAAAAGAGAGTGCAGCTAAGGTTACACAATTACCTGTCTTGAAAGTGCACAACTTCTCAAACATATGCATACCTCCCTGACCATAAGTAGCCACCAAGTATGTTCCGTGGGTCCTTTGACTGAAGACTAAACAGAGGAAGCTCTCTGTAGGCTTAGCAGTGGATGCTCTTGCAGCAGTCACTGCCGCTGCAAGGCAAGAAAGAAAACCTCATGGGCAGAAGGGAAGATGGAAGGTGTGAAACGAGGCTTGGATGACTCTGTCACAGCGCTGGTAAACCAACGCAGCCAGGTACCACTGATTCATTTAAACCAAGAGCAGAGTAAATCAGAAACTACTGGGATTTCTGGAGAAGCTGAACAAACTTGCTCTGGGGAGGAAATGTTTGCTGAAGTTCCCAGGATGAGTTGGAAGCACATGCACATGCTCTCCTCTTTCCTCCACCTCAGCACCCCACCCCCACCCCCCCCTTTTTGTCTTTCAGAGCTCATTTCTCCAGCACACGGATCAGCTATCAGGCCGAGAGAAAGAGAGAGTGTGAGATGGCCGACCTTGTCCTCCAGTGCCGAGGGCCTGTGGGTTTGGGTCAGGAACAGGAATTCCCTGTACAGACACGGAGTCTGCTGGAGGAGACAGGAGAGCCTGCTCCACAGAAGAGCACTTTGTTCACTGCCACCAAGGAAAACTCACACAACAGACACACACAACCATGGAAATATGAATATTCCAAACGTGTGTTTTTTTCCTAGAATACACAGTGCTCTTATTTCCTTGGGGGGGCAGTAAAAATTGGGTAAGAGCCTATTGCCAAATGCATGGGAGAGAGCGAGCGTATGAATCCTCCATGCTGTCGCTACAGAGAGCAGGGCACCACAACAAGAGCCGAAGAGATCAACAGTTCCCAATGGATTCCTGACAAATGGAATGAACGCCGCCGAGAGGATCTGGCAGAGGTGGTTTTTATAAATCCTCTCTGCTTTTTAGTATACTTTGCTGGTAATTCATGACTTCTTCTCAAAATCTGGGGTAGCTGTTGACACCAGATAGAGCTGTTGTGCAGCTCCCTTGTGCTGCCCTTAAAAGGGCCTGAGTAGGTCCGTGTGGCTATAATAAGATGGAGTTAGGACTCCAGCCTTTGTACTGAGAAGCCCAGAATGATTTCAAGTGCTTCCTAAGGTACCTTCTTAAACTGTTTGTAAACTAATTCCTCTTGCTTTAACTATTTGAAAGGTAGGTGAAGTACTGGGCAGTCGGGCAGGTGGTGAACCACCTTCCCTTCAGTCATGCCATTTGTTTGCTGGCTTACTCCATCCATCTTCCTCCTACCCGTAGGTTGAGTCCAGATGGATAGTTGAGACTTGATAGATAACTTTTAGATGGTTAGGTCTACCCAATCACTCTGTTCATATTTCCCACACAGGTGTCATATGAGAAAATGTCTAAAAATTATGGGTTGTTTTTCTATGAAGAAAGATGCGAAAGGAGAGCACAGATGGACTACTGGAGCACCTGGACATCCTGATGTTGTTTTCCAAGGTTACACCTCTATACGGCAGCCAAATACAACATGATTCACAAGGAGGTACACCTGGAAGTGGAGACCATGCATATGCCCCAAGGGCCATGGGCAGGAGATAAAGCCTTGGAAATGTAGGTCGTCTCGAGAAAGCCCTGATGGGGACACTAGGCAGGTATTCCTCTTTCATTCCGAGCACCAGGTCTCTGCCAAATACACTATGCCACTGTTTACTCATGGTCTTCTAATTTAAATTGGGGAACTGGCCTAGCAAATAACCACAGGAAACAAAGTCAGCTTTATATCACCTTCCCAAACCCCAAGTCAGGAGTCGCTCGGTGAGAATCTCCGTGGTGGTCGGTAGGGTACATGGATCCATTACCTGGGGGTTACCACTAAAAGTTAGTTTCTGAGAACCACTGCAACGTTTCTCAACACACACAGAGGCTCTGTATATTGCACATCGGATCATGGTTTCATCTCCAGTCGGGCTGATTTAACCCTGCCTGTGACAGATTTGCTCAAAAAAAGGGAAATGAAAACACCCATCTGAAAGGCTGTGCAGTGCATCCAGAAACATCTCTGCCCAGGTGACAGCCAAAGGAAATCTCTGCTGGCGGGAGACAAAGATCCTGCAGTCCTGTGAAGAGGGTTGTGCTTTGCTTAGGTTACTGGATGACTGGAGGGCTGGAGACCTCTCCTACAGGGAAAGGCTGAGACAGTTGGGGCTGTTCAGCCTGCAGAAGAGGAAACTCCAGGGACATCTTAAAGTGACTTTCCAGTACCTGAAGGAGGCTAAAGGAAAGCTGGGGAGGGGCTGTTTCCAAGGGCTTGGAGTGGTAGGAGCAGGGGGAATGGTTTCCAGCTAGAAGAGGAGAGGTTCAGACTGGAAGTCAGGAGGAAGATCTTCATGATGAGGGTGCTGAGACACAGGACCAGGTTGCCCAGGGAGGTTGTGGATGCCCCCTCCCTGGAAGTGTTCAAGGCCAGATTGGATGGGGTCTTGTGCAACCTGGTCTAGTGGGGAGTGTCCCTGCTCACAGCAGGGGAGTTGGAACTGGATGATCTTTAAAGTCCCTTCCTACCTGAACCAATCTAAGATCTATGATCTACGATCTATGATCTACGATCTACGATCTATGATCTATGATCTATGATCTTGCCGTTTGTCTTGTGCCACATCAGATTGGGAAAATAACTGTATAAGGTAAAGCTGCCTCACCAGTTCCGGAAAGAAATACCTCTTCTGAGGAGCATTAGTATATAATATTCCTGAAGTCATTTTATTCTTGCTGTTCTTGTCATCCCTCTGAGGATTTCAGTAGGGCTTTAAAGACGTGACTTACTGCCTGCTGCCTACCACTCCCCTGTCTCAAACTTGCCTTCAAAGTTGCTTTCATGGATTTTCAAGGACTTCCCAGTTAATGTGGACAAGGCCTTGCAGTGTGCGGTTGATCAGAGAGTCAAAGAGCAAAGAGGGTCAGTTGAGCATGCATTCAGGAGTTATCGTGATGCATCTATCAGCTATGAGGTCTTCCAAAGGCAAGGGAGTTGCTGAAGAAGTTGCTTTATATGAAAATAAAGCAAGTCCCAAGGACCCCAGGAACCCTTTGCCCTTGGGTGAGTTGGCAGGGAGTGTAACACGCTTTTTGGAGTCTGGGGGAATGTGTAACGTATGTAAAAAGCTATGCTTTCATTTCTCTTAATGCCAAAGCTCAAAACACGTGTTTCCAATTCCACAAGTGCACCAGGTACCTGGAGATCACCCTCTCCTGTTTGCCTTTCGGATGCCTCCTGCACGCTCAGTGATGCAGCTGGATCACAAAGAGAAAAGCAGGGAGGTGTTAAAAATCAAAATCCCTTGATGTTTCAGAGATCTGTCTGTAGTGCACTGCAAGCACAACTGCGGGGGGAGTATCACACAGTGTGGCACTGTGCAAGACTTCCTTACCATTCTCAGAGCAGCAGTTTTGGTGGCAAACTGCTGCTAAATAGCGTTTTCCTGAGCATCACTAGGATATGCAATTCGTCTCGTTTGCCGGGCATCATTCCCTCAGTCTGGGCAGTGAGAGGAAGACCCTAATGTGCAGTTACAGAAAATGCCTTTTCAGTGTTTTTCCCTTGGCACACACACAAAAAAATTCAACGAGTGGCTCTGGGGGAGTCTCATGTCTGCCACATAGGTGGTCTGCTGACTGCTGGAGAAGTCTAGATGCCTTTATATTTGGGACATAATTTTTCTGTCACACTACACTTGCTGCTCAGAAGTTCCAAACTCACTCTTTAAATCAGGCCCGAGGTTTCTCAAACACATAGTTTGAAAAACTCCCAGGGAAATTATTTTTAGTGCTGCCACAGAGAGGGTCAGAGAATCCCCACAGAGGTACTGTTTAGCCTGTGTGTAGGTATGGCAGCTACCAGATTCCTAGGTGACTGTAGGTGACACATTTCCTGTATATTCTCACAGAAAGTCTCATTTCTTCCAGTCTGAACTCTGCTTCAGTCGTTGCAGAGCTAAATGTTCTGCCCTTGCCAAGAAAGTAAGAAAAATCAAACAACATCCCCAAATAAGTGGGACTGAGACCGAAAGCAGGGCACTCAGGTTACAGAGTACACGTGTGTGTGCGCACGAGTGTCTGATACATGCACAGGCATCATCACTGTTACTGCCAATATCCCTGGTGTTTATGATAAAATAAAAGCCTGCTCAGTTTCATGTAAAATATTGAAAAAGGAGGAAAAGAAAGAAAGGAAGGGAGGAAGGAAGAGAGAAAGAGAGAAAAGAATGAAAGAGAGAAAGCGAGAAAGAAAGCGAGAAAGAAAGAGAGAAAGAAAGAGAGAAAGAAAGAGAGAAAGAAAGAAAGAAAAAGAAAGAAAGAAAGAAAGAAAGAAAGAAAGAAAGAAAGAAAGAAAGAAAGAAAGAAAGAAAGAAAGAAAGAAAGAAAGAAAGAAAGACAGCAGTAACAGCATAACCAAATGGAATTGATAATTCATTTATAGAAAGGCCATAGCCTTCTATATGGCCATTAGAAAGGCCATTAGCCTTCCCTGTGGAGTTGTTTCTTAAATAATAGGAACTGTTAGAACATAGAAACCACCACAAAAACACTTGGAATGCATTTCTGTCCAGTCTGAAATACTCATCTTTACGCTCAGAAATGTTTGCCACCCTTCTTGATCGCCCGAAGAGATCACCCAAAACAAGACAGGAAGCATCACTGCCGTAATTTTTCTCGCTGACACCTAGGAGGGCTTTAATTTTCCTACCACCTGTGTGCTGTATTGAGTTTGTCAGCTCTGCAGAGGACTGCTCTGAAGGGCATTATTTCCTCACCTCAAAAAAATAGAAGCTAAAAATAGTTTAAAAAGAACAGTTGCCATTTGGAAAAGGAACAGAGCTCGTGTAAACAGATAAAGCTTATCTGGTAACCATTACACTTGTATTGAACAGGGTAAAATGCAGCTCCTTTGTCAGTCCTAGAGAGAATCCTAGCTAGAAAGGTGAGGGTTATATTTTGTACTGCCTTGGATGTGAACACCTTGTACGGAACGTGTCTGTGGTGCGGGGTTTAAAATTTCTCAGACAGAAAAATATCTCCATCCTTGTTCCTGTGTGGAAGATCCTTCCCTCCCAGTAGTTCGTGGGGCCAGGCCAAGCCAAGCCAAACACACCTCACTGGCTTTCACAGTTTCATCTGCGGCTTCATCACATATTTAGTAACTCACAACCATTGATGTTCGTGTAACAAAGTAGATGCCACAGACCCACATACTAACACAGAGCCTTCTTTTCTTTCCTTACCCTCAACTACAGAGGCTTCAGTCCCAAAATACCTACTGGGACTGTCAACACCTTTGCTCCTCAGTAACAAGAGCCCGTGTCTAAAGACCGGCCCTATTTGCAGCAATTAAATGTATTCCAGATATTCGCACGTGCTGTGGTTACCCCACAACATAAACAGAGTGAAGCATGAAGAGATCTAACTTTCTGAGCCACTGTCACCCTGCCACTCATTCTGTTTTAAAAATAATAGTAGTCACACATCACTTCATGGCTGTGTGGATCCAACATTAACAGGATTCCTTGGGGGCCACTAAAAAGGCACATCAAGAGTGAAGCTTCAGGGACACAGAATGAGGGATGGTAAATGTTTTCCACATGCTGGGTGCATTTGGGAAAAGAAGGAAAAACAACAGCAGCCTTTGTATCCTTGACCCTTCGCCTACTGTGCATTTTGGACGAGCATACCCCTGCAATCAGAGCCTGATGAGAGCCCCAGTGACTTGCCAAAGCAAAAAGTTGACCTCAATCAAAAAGTGATTTCTGCAAAGATGAAGGAGGATTAGGGAAAGCGTAGTCCAACTGCTCATCAGAGCGATGTTAGCCATCGCTTACACTGGAAGTTCTCCTGACGCTGTAGAATTGGTATTTTATTAAGGCACCCTGTACAGAAAAGCTGAATGATGCAACTGAACGCTGTGCCACAAAGGATCTCGCTGGCACCGTCACGTCAGAGTCTTCCCGCTGTAACAGCTGGTTACATCTGCACTGAACTACCATGCTAGTCGATTTCTGGCTGTATCCCGGGGGAGATGCAATACACCTGACAACAGATGGTTTGGTTGGTTGAGAGACTTTTAAGAAAAGGAGAAGAAACCAAGGATTTTGATAGAATTCAGCTGTCTAAATGCATTATGTGACTCAAAACCTCTCAAGGTTTCATCAGCTCCAGGTATCTCATGCTGCAATCTCTGCAGGCAAGTTACATATGCTATTTCAGCTGGGAAGGCATGGGGCTGCATATGCCTATGCCTGAAACACATCAGCCTAGAAACTGAACATAACCCCTCAGGTGCACGGGGGAGCTGCACATCTGCACTGCCAGGCTCTGCTCCTGCCCACCAAGAAAGCTCACCCCTGCTACAGAAATAAGAACAAGATGTTCATGCCATGAACTCAGTTAACTTGCGGAGTGCTGAGGCACAGGGTACATTCAGGGGTTGGGCACCATTAACTTTAATGAAAGACTAGGATGTACGTCCACAAGTTTTTACAGATGATGCATTAATGGATATGTATCATCCTTCCTAAGGGCACTAAATCGGTGAAACGGCAAACCCCAAATTAGGCAGCTCTTACTGGAGCGCTACGCGTTGACTAGTTTGTTTCCTTGAGCCAAATGCATTTGTGTGAAGGAGATAGAAACTAAGGCCAATACGTATGTGGAAGAAATATAAAGATAAAAGAGCCTGTGACTGTGGGTAATGAAATCTGACATTTACTGTGTGCAGTGTCTGGGTTTGCATTTGCCTTTATTTCCTCTTTTTTCTTGACTTGGTGTGTTGTTTTTTTTTGGAGGGGGTTGGGGGAGGTATAAAAGCTCAGAAGCCCAGAGGAAAATAACCAAAACAAAAAGAAAAGAGGAAAAAAAAATATCATGAAAGCATTTCAAGAGGAAAATATGGCACTGAAACATAGCATACCCAACAAAAGAAATACCATCGAGCTCAGTCATGTACCAGCATTAAGTGATTCAAGAGTGCCCCTCCTCACTGCTGGTGTCGCACTGCTGTAACAATGGGTTGGCAGGAGGGGAGAGGGGAGTATATCTTCTTTTTCTATTCCTTTCCGTGGGCTGTAAGTCTGTCTTCAGTCACACATGTGCAATTCTGCAGTTCCTCCATGGGGCCACGAGTTGCATAATCACCTGTAAATAGTGTTCCTGTTAAGGAGGCCAAACTGCTAAACAAGAACAGTACAAGTAGTTTTCTTACGTGTCGTTGTTCAAAACAACGTGCTTGAACTCAAAACAAGGGAAAGCAATCAATTGCCTTTATTTCTGATGTTAGAAAGGGTGTTTGCCAGCAGGTGGATCAAGGGGTGCCGTGAGGTTCCACAGTCTTTCGCCTTTCCCCTCTGACCTGCCACTTTTCCTCCTGAAATGCGGCTCTGTCTCTGCCAGAGAGGGATCAGGGCCAGGACTGTGGATCTGCAGCTGTCTCAGCCACCACCATGGCAAGGAAAAAGGAGGTCGAGGGAAGATCATCTCAGAACAGTGGCCATCTCCAGAAGGGGTGATCCGGGCTAAGATGCTGCGGTTGGATACATCTGGAAAACAGGGGAATTAATCAGTATGTGTTCACCCAGGCTGTCCTAGAGGCTCTCCTTTTTATTTTTTCTTATTAAATGGCTGTTTCATGTAAAACGTGCAGAAATCTAGAAAAGGGGATCAACACCAAGAACCACATTTGAAACAGAAAAGGGTAAATCCTGCACAGTTCCTTGGAAAGAGCACCATGCTCCCTGTTGGGATGCCATGGAAGAGCCATACCCTGTCCATCCTCCTGGAAGAGCTGTACCCTGTCCATCACTGGTCATTTTGATTTCCCTCCAGAAGCCTCAGCATCTAATTCTACAAGCCAGGTTTCACTGCAGGGACCTGAACACTTAGACATTAGACTCTGTAAGATGTAGACACTTCAGGCCTCCCCTCCTCATCCCATCTCACACAGTGTTAGCAATGTCTGGCTTATTATTCAAACTTCTGCCTAAGATCTGACTTAACTGATTCCCTTGCTGTACATCAAAACTGCATTGCCTCGATTCCAGCTTGTTTATTACATCTCCAGAAGATCTGTCCCATTCCAGCTACCCCAGTGCAAACAATTCCCACCTTAGCTTGCATACCCATTGGTGTTGGAATACAAAACACAGAACATAAAAATCTAGTCAAGTGAATGGAAATACACTTCTCTATCACATAACAGACACTATTAACTTATTAGATGCCCCGTATGCTGCTACAAATATCTGGTAACTCTTTTCTCTCAGAAAATTTTACTCTACAAAGTGTGGACAGGATTTTTACAGTTTGCTGGTGGCATTTCTTCATCCAAACAACCCATTAGGATGGCATCATCGCATATCCCACCTCATTTTCAGTGGAACAGATGTAGGGTGAGGACTGTGATTTTCTCAGTTCTTTTAGTGGACATAAAATCCAGTGCTTCCGAATGGGAAAAACCAATATCATCCTGATTTCCATTGTGATAGCTCTTTTATATGATAGAAGGGGAGCATTAATAGTAGTAGCACTGCTGATTAATGAAAAAAATGCCTCTGCTCCGTGCATGATTTTCTGCCTCAGAGGACAGGAAAGAAGCCCAGTGGTCAGAGAGGATTTTGAAACAGATGTGAATTTATTTCCATGGTTTAGGCTTAACTAAACCCTGGTATTTAGCAGGCACGGTTCTGTCCAACTGGGTGAGCTGTGGATCATCAGGAGCAGCCAAATTTACTCGTGTAATTTTCAAGGGGTTAACTTCTGCAATCTGAGAGACATTCTCCAGTTGTATTAATTAAAAGGGGCTTTGTAAGCAAGTAGCTATTGTTTTAAAACGCCAGATTACCCTTGTAGTCGACAAGGAGATAAGATAGTCATAGACCAGAGCTAGTTTTCATTTTCATTTCCTCATTTTATTAGGTTTGAAACAGTGAGAGTGGGCTGCAGTGATTAGTACAAACAGGAGAGCCACACTTAAAAGCTGTTAGGGTTTTTGTGTATCTGTTTAAGCTCCCCAGGCAAAGAAACAAGTCTATCCTTGCATGTTTACAATGCCTGCTAAGCATAACTGACAAGCATTTCCAGGCCCAACTCTAAGGGCAGAACTCCTGTCCAAGCCTTAGACAATTTATGTCAGATTTTTGTAATCCGCTCTACTCTGCTATCAACAGCCACAGAATAACAACAGATCATTCAAAATGCTGCTGCTAACCTCTTCTTTCCACCTTGTGGACATGGGCTACCTTTGATACAAGCTCTTCCCCCTTTTCACCATATCCAGCACAAATTTCTTGGCCTTATCTTCAAAGCCCATCACAATTTCACCCCACCCCACCTCTCCTGCTGGGTCCCGAACCGAGGTTAACTCCCACCTTGCTTCACAACACTACGCTTTGTGCTCTGTCCCACACACAAGCCCTCACCAGCAAAATCAAACACACCTCCAGACACACAACCTTCACGCTCCCAGCCCCAGAACAAAGCAGGACTGAGCTGTATTTAAGGTCCCGTCCACTTGGTTGTAGGGCTCCTTCAGAAGAGGGGGTACCATTCCCTGGACACTAACACTGGAGAGGGGTGCAGGATCGTACTCCTAGCAGTAGAGCCGACCTCCGCTGGCTTGAAACACTTATGTAACAGCAGCCTCACGTTCAATAGGTAACAGAACCTTCACAGCACTGCTATTGTCAGGTTATTATCCTGCACTGAGGACCGGGGATTTAGAGATTAGTGTGCGGAAGAATTTATTCTCTTACTTTTCTATCATTTAGGTCAGAGTGTAACCTCGGTTATCCAGGGAGATTTCTCAACATGTACGTTTATTATTGTTTGGCATCGGACTCAGCAGCCTGATCCTTAGCTGTCACAGATCACCCATCTATATCACTTTTTCCATTGCTGGGCAGTGCAGTTGATTGGCGCTCAACTTGCAGCTTGTAAAATAAGAGCACATTACTTCACACTGTGCGTGTGCTCCTGAGCAAACTCCCAGCAAGATACCACGTACAATGTTTGCAGAAAATTGTTGACATTTCCCCTAAATGTGCTGGCTGCTAGTGTGGGCTTGCATATCTATCCACCTAATACTCAGGTTTGACAGTAATGTGTATTCAGCATGTCAGGGGAGGTGGTACTTAAAGATACTGGCACGAGCAGGGCAGGTGGAGCCTAGGAGGCTCTTCCATTGCCAACAGCAGCTGCCCTTTCTACACAGTCTCTCCCTTTTTCTCCATTTTTTAGTGTGTGTATGTGTGTGTCTACACTGAAGATTTGCCTCATTGCAAACGCTTCCAGGAAAGTAACTGTCTACAGTCCAAATGACTTGTATAAGAGTTGGCCATTGGCATTTCAGACCCGATTGCACTTTTAATCAGATTCATATGAGCACCCAGGCAGCCAATTCAGTGGGCTATCTGAAGCCTCATTATAGAGACGTTATTTCTAGCCACATCAATCAGTCAAACAGAAGCAGGATGCCAAGGCTGGGTGGAAATCTTTCACCTGAGCTTGCGTTGTTCAGAGTTAAAACTGCACTCGTGTGCTGTATTTCTTTTCTCATTAATGGTTTTACTTTCAGGTTTCCTATGCACGTCATTCACACATGATGGATGATTTGGCCAAAGCAAGAACTAGGTCTGGCACTAAAGCTATGTGAAAAAAAAAAACACCAGCTATTCTCTTTGGACTCTTTTATGTGAGTAAATAAAAGCAAGTGATCTACTAATTCACTTCCTGATCCTATTTGTTATGTGTTCAAGGCAAGGACATGCAGAGGTTCAGTGATTAAGAAAAGGAAAAACTTAACCAGTGCTGTCTACAGTTATTAATTCTCCCAAATCATGATTCATCTTGTTAGAGGACTTCACGAGGGCACCTGGCTTTACTTCTGTACTTTTGTTTGCTTTCTTTGTTTTTCTTCCCTGTCAACAGATATTTGCCCTGAAACTATTTGGATTATAAATGCCCGGTGAGCTAAGACCTGAAATGGAAAGTCGATGCTACAAGATACCACCAAAATGAATCTCACCAAAAGCAAACATGACACATCTCCGGTCCCGAAGTGAGACCATTTGATTGGACTTTTTAATGACCATCACACTTAAAACACAGTTTGCTGCCTCCCACTTTTCCTACCAAACCTCAGAGACGCTCGCTCTGCATCTAAGATGTTTAACCCTGATGCCCCTCAGCTGCACCAGAGGTTACTCGTGAGGAGTATTCATGAGGAGCAGATACATTCTCCAAGTTGCAGTACAGTGGAGGAACAGTCATGAAGATGCATTTCGCTGTCCCTATATATTCATGTAGCTGCACAGCTAGATGCATCTGGGCATTCCCAACGGCACTCCTGCACTGCCAGATGCTCTCATAGTGCTAGGAGGCTGGGTTTGCCCTTAGTGCTCACAATCAACACCGTAAGCTCCACAGTGAGGTTGTGCAGCCCAGCAGCACAGCCATGATTTTAGGCAGGTACAGTGACCCGATAGGTAATGAAAACATGTATACAGACATGCATGCATGTGTGGTGGGAGGGAGAAAGACACGAACACCTCAACACTCCTGAAGTTACATTATGCATCTGCTCTTAGAATGAATCTGGATTTGCATAGCAGATGGGACCTTTTAAACGCTGGGTAGTGCAGTGGCAGACAAATCATACCAAATAACACAATACTTTCCATTATCCACTAATCACCACATTTAAAATTGTTATCATCAGATTATGTGGATGCATGATTCACAGCCCACTCCCTGTCTCCAAAGAATCAGTTTTTAAACAGGCTGCCACGCGCCTGCTGCACCTGATTGTTTCATCGGCACATTCCAGCTAACAAAGGCGGACGAGCTGGGGCAGAGCCCAGGACACTGATACACTTGTTCTATCCCCACAGGTGTAGCAGCCTTCTGTTTTGAAAGCTTCTGGGTGTAGGCGTTGGAGCTGCATTCTTTCTTTAATTTGTACTCCCTGCTTTTGGAGTCAGATGGAACAGCAGCCAAGCGAGGAGTGCACAGGAGTAAAACCCACCTTCAGAAAGCCCTGCGAGGACATGGACCGTTACGGCAGACCCAGCGCCCTTGCTCTTGGCCAAAGAAAGAAGGGGACAGACAACAGAGGGGATTTTTGTACTGACACACTCCTTCCTATGCATTTTCATCCACTGGCAGAAAGTATATTCTGTATGGCACAGAACAACAGGCAGCACTCTGTGGACATGTATTTTATTTATGTTGTTGATACAAGCCACTCTTTACACTCTAGTACAGGGGTACGCTCCACATATCTGATGTGTACAAACTATATCCAACCAGTCTTTATACAGACCTATTGATGCATGCAATTTTTATTGTCAAACAAGGAGACAGGAAACCATATTTTCCTCCCAGTTCACACCATCCCAGGCCAGTACAGACCTCTGCACCCATCCTCTCTGACTCCTTGCACTCTCACATGCTAATTTCTTCAGTTACACCAATTAGAACGCTCAGTTCCTAAAATCCAAAAGGCATCTGGATGGGTGTTTGGGGTATTCTAGATCTGAAAACACTGAAGTAGATGGAAGACAGCTGTGACAGCGGTAACATGTCCCCTTCTGAAGGGAAAGGAGAGGATAGGTCACTCTACACCCCACAGTCACTGCCACCTCTGCTAAGATGGATCACAGGATTTCTTGGCATGCTTTTTGTGACCACCATCTGTTTACCAGGTTTTTTATGGAGTTTTACCAATTTCATAGAATCATAGAATCATCAGGGATTGGAAGGGACCTTGAAAGATCATCCAGTCCAATCCCCTGCTGCAGCAGGATCACCCAGTAAGTTCTTACTCTGCGTTGCACCGGAGCCCTCGACCAGCCAATTAGAAGACTAAATGAGTTCAGTAATGCTGACAAAATGTGAGCAAACTGAGATTTCTGTTCAATCCAAACAGCACCGGTCTGTCTTGGTCCATAAAAGGTAGTGGAGACAGGGCAAAGCTGACATTCGTGACTCCAGCTCATAGCTCAGTGCTCTGCGTTTAATTCCCCACAGACAGAGGTAAGGATCACCATCACATCTGTTAGAGAAAATATTCAGAAAGGCAGACCTCGTGCAGCTCCACCTGCTTTTTAAAACCAGCTTCAGATAAACAGAGAGTTCTGCACTTGGAGAGAACAGCTTACAAATATCTTCTTTCTTTTCCCTTTTTCCCCCCCACCAACCCAGCGTTCTGTTATCTCACACTTATTTTGATAAGCTTCCTTCAGCCTTTCTGCCTGCACATGCAAGGAAGCAAATCCAGCCCCACTTCCAATGCAAGTTTAGACAACGTGGTTAAATTAACAGCTTGAACATTAGAAAAGAGATTAGGATAATTAATGCCAAGATGATAGAACTAGGAATGTTTTGTACTGTAGGTAGGGCTACTATTTGGGAGGCCAAAAGAGGAGTTTTACCACCAGCTTGCAACAGGTTCTAACAGTGGAACCTGAAATCTGAAATCACATTCCCTTGAAATGCTAGAGTCATGCTTTCAGAAAAATGTGCTGTACACTGGTCCTCCAATCTCAAGTGGAAGCACCTGACAATCGGCTGTTCTCCCTGTTTTAACAAGAGTTATTGGAAGTGAGGCTAGTGAGACCGCATCTGGAGTATTGTGTCCAGTTCTGGGCCTCTCAGTTCAAGAAGGACACAGAGCTGCTGGAGGGTGTCCAGCAGAGAGCAAGGAAGATGATGAAGGAAGTAGAGCAGGGTCTCTTGAGCTTAGAGAAGAGGAGGTTGAGGGGGGACCTCATTCATGTCTATAAGTATGTGAGGGGTGGGTGTCAGGAGAATGGAGCCAGGCTTTTCTCAGGGGCATCCAGTGATAGGACAAGAGGCACTGGGTGCCAGCTGGAACAGAGGAGGTTCCGTATCAATATCAGCAGGAACTTCTTCCCAGGGAGGGTAACAGAGCATTGGAACAGGCTGCCCAGGGAGGTTGTGGAGTCTTCTTCTCTGGAGATGTTCCAGACCCACCTGGCTGTGTTCCTGTGTGATTTGGTCAGGGTGATCCTGCTGTGGCAGGGGGATTGGACTGGATGATCTTTCAAGGTCCCTTCCGATCCCTAATGATTCTATGATTCTAAGACATTGAGATCATGAAATACTGAAGAGCATGCTTCTTGACCTGGAATTACTCACTGTCAATCTGACAGGTTCTTTGCACAAAATGCATGACATAAAATTATACTGGGAATTAACGGCTACACAGACCCAGACAAATTTCAGGAAGAGGATTGGAAAGACAAGGAGTAAATGAGACACTCAGTTCTTGTCTGGATCATTTACAGTGTTCAAACTCCACTGAAATAAGACAGCTAAGCCTTTTAATATTTGAAGAGATGTGTTTGCAAGGGTCAACTACCAGCTTTGCAAAGTCCAGTCTGAGATTTCTTCAGACTTCCCAAAGCAGGGAGCTGGAATGGTTACTTCCAAAAACCAAGTCACCTTTTCCAGTCTAGTGATTTTGCTCAGTTTGTACTCAGGTGCTCTGCTGCTTATCCAGGGGGTCCTCACGGGGTGCTGAGGGGTCCAGAATCCCATGGGAAAAGTGGAATTTCTCCAGAAAGACTCTCCAACTGCTCCCAAAAGGAACTGAAATATGGCAAGTTGTTTCCTAGGCAATTATGAATCTGGTTGTCCTCTGTTTTAGGGCGAAGTTGGCTGTCACTGTGTTTGCACTTTCTTTGACAGATGCAAGAAAAATGGATCTGAGAGAGAAGCATGTGAAGCAGAGAAGCAGGAATGCTGAAAGTTGGGTCCATGGTTAAACCTGTAAGTAGGCATGACCTGACTTTGAGAAGCACTGAGAACTCAAGGTCCTGCTAATTCCCATCACTGGAAATGTGATACACAAAACCCAACTGAGTTTACATTGCCATAACTGTCTTACCTTGGCACCTTGGCACCTTATCAAAACCTTCTGTCCTTCTGTGGTGATGCCCAACCTGAGAGGACATCAAATGACTCACGTTCAGAGGACACAGGCTCAACACATAACCCCCCAAACCCAAGTTTCTTCATGTCTGGGGTTAGACCTGCTCACCCTAAACCAGATACCCAGAAGAATTCGCTGTACTTTCAGAGCCCTGGCCTCTGCACTCTAATGCACAGCTTGAGTAGAAAATGAGTCAGTGACTGGAGAAGCTTCTCCCTGCCTCATGAGAGCTGAAGACATCAGAAACAAATTCAGAGCTGTTCTCCCATCTCTTTTGAGAAGAAGGTGCTAGAAAATCACTTCATCAGGGCTATTACATCCCAAAGTAACAGTAGCTTCGTTTGATCTGCAAACTGCTCTGTCCTCAGCAATTTGTGGCTTTCTGTGTACCCTTACACCTCCAGCTTGGATCCATCCAAAAAATATTCCTCCCCCTAAACACACATCCTTCTGTTTATTTTTACCTACCCTCCTGCCTGTTGAGCCATACACTGCTCTATTATGTGGTCTCTGTGTTTTCCAGCCTTATTTTCCTTATCTAGGGGATCTCTCAAGTGAAGGCTATTTAAATACATAAGGATGATGTAGCCCACCCACTCTAAGCCCCCCATCTGTTTTCTGAGAGCTGGGCTTTACCAAGAGCTTCTCTTTGGATCACAAACGTCTGGAGGGATTCTTTATTAGCACACCTAGCTGTACAGGCTTGCAAATTAAGAATTTAGATCTACAGGCAAATATAGCCCAGACACCTTGGAAAAACAGACTGTTGAAGATTCCTTGCCACAGAACATGAGCTAACCCCAGAACTGACTTTTATTGTCTCTGCATATGTGAAATACAGTTCCAGGGATGCTCAGGGTCCAAACATACTGACTGACAGCAGTTTAGTCTGTGTGTTACAGGGAAAAGGGGTCTTGGGTGTTGCTGCTGTGTCTGCCCATCTTTCCTGGGATGTCCTAACGATCTCTGCACACTGCTGTTTCATTGGACGAGAGATTTTGTGTTCTCTGCCAGTCTCACTCCTACCAGAGCTGGAGACCTTATGCTTGCAGATGTAGGATCAGGTTGTTGCTGAAAGAAACACCGATGAGGAAAGGATTTATGTATTGATATAGCAAACAGCTACAAGCAGGATCATGCCAAGTGATGCTGGGAGCAGGGGGGGGGCTGGGTGGTGGAAGGGCTCTTTTTGGACCGAAGGCATTGCTGAATATCAAATGGCAAGTATCAGAGTGACAGCTTTTGTTTTCATAGCCTATTGAAAAGTTAACGAAGTAAAGGAGATATAATCATTCAGGTAAAGCAGGATACGAAGCAGGCCAGGGCTTGCACTAAAAATGCATAAAGTTATTTCACTAAAAGACAGAGGCACTTGCCCATGGCAGGTGCAAAACTTAGGCAGTGCTCTAATTGCCTGGAGAAAGGAAAAAACCTGCAGCAAATGTTGGGACATGTTCTAAGCCTCCTCAACAGCCGTTCTCTCTCTCTCCCTTTTTTTTTCTGTCCTCCTTTCTTTCTTTTTCTGTTTTTTTTTCCCCCTTGTTGAATACTTTAGGTCGTAGCTTTACTGTCT
The DNA here is from genome assembly GCA_013397515.1 of Upupa epops. Taxonomy (NCBI): domain Eukaryota; kingdom Metazoa; phylum Chordata; class Aves; order Bucerotiformes; family Upupidae; genus Upupa; species Upupa epops. The sequence continues at coordinate 653,594 of VZRI01001018.1, read as the reverse complement.
GCCAGCAAAGGCTGTGGTTTTCAGGGCTCCGAGCAATCGGGGAGGGAGAGCACACACAAAAATCTTGAGTGGTTTAGAGAAGTCTCTGAATCAGGAGATTTCTTTTCATGACAAAGATGATAGGGCAGAGCTTTAAAGTATGTGTCTGCTCTGAACCAGGGAAAGGACGATATTTGAGGCTGACTCACGTCTGTCTGACACCACTCATGGGCTGAAGGAAAAATGTCAACCTCACCTCAGCTGCCACTTGAAAAATCGGAGTGTTTGGTTGCCTTGGTTTCTCCTTGCTGGTCGGTGTTCAGGGCTTTCTGCTTCGAGACATACTTGCCCTCGCTGCTCTCAGCATGAATCTGTGGTGCTCTGGTTTGCCCCAGCTTCCTGGACTTCTTACCTTCTGAGGGGAGAAGTAAACCTGCTTTCTCGAGGAAGCCAAGAGCCAGAGTTTGGCCCTGACCTGTGGTACAGTTGTGACCTGGGAGCACACTGTAGTACCCATGGGATGGGTTGGGCTCCCTCATTAGATCCCTGCCAACAGCTCGGCACCACAGAGCTCTCCTGGGACCAAAGGGGCATGTCACAGCCAGCAGGACCTTCTCACCCCCTTGGCTTTCCAAAGAAAAGGCAAAGTTTGTCACCACATGACACACTGCTCACCCACACCCTCCAGATTTCCAAGCCCGGCTCTCAACCACTCAACAGAGACCACAGCCAACACCAGGAGGACATTTTTTCTCCAGTGCCTACAACTAAAGGGTGAAAGGACATACTGGAAGCTGTGGAAGTTCTTGCAAAGCAAAATCCTTAACATTTGATGAATCATCAAATGAAGCAGCTCTCAAAGCTGCCAGAAAACACAGAAACAAAGACACTCATTTGATATCAGACCCGTCGAGAGATGCCAGCTTGCCTGGCCAAGCCCACCACCATGTGATAGCAGCGTTTTGCTCGCTGCCCTCTCTTGAAATGGTTAGGGACTCCCACTGAAATCAACAAGCAGCGGGGATCGAGTTTAAAGGAAATTACTAATTTGGACTGGAAATTGAACGCACTTAAAAACACGTTCAGCTTCTCACTATCA
>VZRI01001018.1:622858-652511 GCA_013397515.1 Upupa epops | reverse complement strand
GGGGGGGGAATGGAAGCAGCCAAATTTATGTTATACCTTATTGCTCAAGCTCAGCACTACCTGGAAGACTCAGAAGCAGGCACTGACCTGCATGCATTTTTCCAGTCCCAGCCCTTGATGATATGAGTAAGAGACAGGAAAACAGAGGAAGCTTTGAAAAACACAGGCGTAAAGGACAGAAGTGCCTGAGTGAGTTGTTTTCAGCAGCAGCTGCCTCACGCCAAGGGCCACACAATCTAGCAAACTTCCTTGCAAAGCAGATGGTGGAGGTACTTCAGCCAGGAAGAAAATTCCCTCCTGGATGTAGTTTTGTTTGTTTATTTGTGTGATTGGTCCCCATGCATGCAAACACACACCTGTCTCTTTCCCTTCCTCCCTTCACGTGCAGAGCCAGGAGAAGACTTGTGTAGGAGAGCCCTTCTGTAACACAGCTCTTCCTGTCCCAGGAGCAACTCTCTGTCTCTGGCAGCCACCAAAGTAAATGGATCACCAAGCACTTCCCTGGAGAGAGGAATTTTGGTGCCTACAGGGAGATGGTATGCAGGGGAGAGGCACGGTTACTGCAGTGGTTTCTTGTTAGCCTGCTCTTCACCAACCTTCCAGGCACGCTCCTTCCCTCATGAGGCAGCCCACAGCACACTTGATCTTTCCACATCAAACCCAAGCCCTCCTTGACTTCTGCCTCCCTACCATCCTCTTTTTCCCCATTTCCCATCTCGAGTTCCTCTCTGCTCCAGGTGCTTGCTTTGAAATAATTCACGGATCAGAGTCTCCCTCCATGAGCCAGATAAGCCATAGGGCCAGGGGAGAAAGACATCAAAAATACTACTTCTAGCAGAGCACTACAGCCTGTGAGCTCGTAGCTACCAGCCCGATAGAGAGCAATAGCGGTGACTGCTTGGACTGGGGCCGTCTGTCATAAGCCAAGGGCTGTAGGTGAGAACAGAACTCCAGTGCAAGGCAAGGCACAGCCAGTGGATGGAAATATCTCAGGCAAGTGAAAGGAGTGCAAAGGTGTACAGCCTACAGTCTTGTCTGAGGTACTGAAGTCACTGCATTGCTGTAGGTCTACTCCAGGTGAGACTCAGTGCTCGTAAAGCCGTGTAGATGTACCTCTCAGTCTCTGTGGGGCTTCAAACTTTCAGATTTCTAGAATCCTAGAATTATCAGAGATCGGAAGGGACCTCAAAAGATCATCCAGTCCAATCCCCCTGCCACAGCAGGATCATCTAGACCAAGTCACAGAGGTCTCTAGCTGCAGTGAAGATTCCAATTTCAACAGAGTCACAGATACAGGAGAACACAACTTCATTTGACCAACCTCACTGGGATAAATATTTGAAAGAAAAAGTTGTGTTCATAACTAGCCTGACAGGAGTTGAGTAAGGAAGAAGTAATACTGCACTGCCAAAAAGGAGACACAATAAATAACACCATGGAAGAACACTAGCTGAAAAGACAGGAGACGCTAGAAGTCATGGAAACAGACTCTCTGAGAACAGGACATCAGCCCCGTTGGCAGAAGAGAGACAAATGTGTCCATAAATCTAAAGGTCCATCACCTTTGTACAGAACCCTCTACAGAGTTGATGCTGTAAGCTTAACTAAGATAACACGTCAGTAAGGCCTGCTCCAAGTAAGGAAGATGTGAACCATCGCTGATAGCAGGGGATTTTTCCAACACAGAAGAGGATCACTTGGCAGTGGAGACATAAGAAAACACTGGACCCAAAACTACACTGAGATCCAACATCTTCTCAGAGCACAATCTCTGTCCAGATTCCCAGCCTGCCTGTCCACACTCGGTCGCTTGGGCCAAGCATTATTTTATGTCAATAAACTCAGCCCTTTTCCAGGGAATAGGAAATTCATCCAGTGGGGATGAATTGGCTGATATATGAAAGGAAAAGCTCCAGAGAAAATAACTCTAATTACGCTGTGGGAGAGGCAGCGCAGGCAGACAGTAGAAAGTAAAAAACTCCAGGGAAAGGGAAGATCTGATTCCAAAAGAAAAAACCCAGGAAAGGGGACTGCAGAGCTGATGTGTCCTCATCTGTGTACTCTGCACTTCTCTGAGATGGAGGGATAGAGATGTGACACATTAACTGCTGTTGCCTTGCTCTGTGATAATGGGCAAACCATGCGTCAGGCTGAGGGAGCTGGGTCTCTTGAGCTTGCAGAAGAGGAGGCTGAGGGGGAACTCATTCATGGCTATAAATTTGTGGCAACTCATTCCTGTCTCTAAATCTGTGAGGGGTGGGTGTCAGGAGGGTGGAGCCAGGCTCTTCTCAAGGTCATCTGGTGCTAGGACAAGGGGCACTGGGTGCCAGCTGGAACAGAGGAGGTCCCATATCAATATCAGAAGGAACTTCTTCCCGGGGAGGGTACCGGAGCACTGGAACAGGCTGCCCAGGGGGGTTGTGGAGTCTCCTTGTCTGGAGACGTTCCATACCTGCCTGAATGTGTTCCTGTGTGACTTGAACTAGGTGATCCTGCTGTGGCAGGGGGATTGGACTGGATGATCTTTCGAGATCCCTTCCGATCCCAAATGATTCTATGATCCCCCATCCTCCAGCAAGGGACTGATAGCTGCGCAGACCACATAGCCCACCTGGCTGTAGGTTAAAGCAGCGCACCTGATAGCATCTCTTAGCAGAAAAAGTGATTCTAGGACTAACTTAGTTTTTATTTTAAAAAAGGTGGCGGCAGCTTGAGCCTACTGTGTGCTTAGAAGGAAATTCCAAGAAAAGAAAAACAATGAAGAAAAAAAATCCAACATTTTATGTTTACAGATCCCCATCAGATCACCCAGATCCTGGGCCGGTGGGAACTGCTGGGTGTTGAGGGGTGCATTTCCAACAAAAAAGGCTTTCCCAAGCTTTTGTCAAAATCAGTCTGAGAGGAATTTTTCTGTGATGAATTTCTATGACTTCTAGTATCGACAGGAGCGGCTGGACTGGATGCTCTTTAAGGTCTTTTCCAGCCTCATCATTACTGTGAGAGTGTGAAATGAGCTGGTTGCACTTGACGTTTCCCCCGCGTACTGCCCAAATCTGAGGAAGGCTTTTTGCAAGCAGACTTCACTCTGCTGGGTGAGCAGCCTTAGAGTGGGCTTGGACGCTTTAACTAGAGGCCTGAATCAAACCTGCCTCTTAAGAGTGCTCCCCTGAGTTGCTCCTCTCTGCTGACTGTATTCCAGGGGTGAAATGGCATCAAGTGACTACGAGAACGATTAAGAATTGTCTGAGAATGAAGCTGGCAGCACATTGACTTCGATTGGGAGGACGCTGTATTTGACCACAGTTTGTGGCTTTAATTTTCTGTTCAACGAATGCAATCGTTTTGCAATTGCTAATTGTTAACTTCAGCTCAAATCTCTGATACCTTGGGAGAAGAAATTATTGTCTCGAGAGCCTCACGGAGCTGATTCGTTGTGTGCATAATGACACCGGGTTGTTATAAAATGAAGGGATTCTTTATGAAATAGTCAGCTTTACTGATCTTAATTGCAAGCTGCATCTCTCCATGGCACCTGTACATTCTGATGTGTTGTCATAACCCTCAGAGCTATGTAAACAAGCAAGTCCTGTCGTGTTGCTGGCTGACTGCAGCAATCACAGAGACAGACAAAGTGATCGCTGGGGAGTCAGGCATACATACGTGCATGAATAAAAAAGATAAGAAAGAAAGTAAAGAAGGAAGGAAGGAACAGTGGTTAAGCAACAGGACAATTAAAAAAACACTGATATTTAATGGGGAAGGTCAATCACTTAAAACCCCCGGATGAATGAGATGAGCACATCTGAGCAGCTAAATTCCTGGTTCCCAACCTTGTTTTAATAAGAGCTGGGGAATTCTGGTTTCCATAGAGGTAAAACCAGCACCTCTAGGAGACTTCCCACTTTGGGGTCTACATTTTTGTTGCCTATCGTGGTCTGAAACCGGGGCTATCCTATTTTCTCGAGGCCAATGTTGAAACAATGGGGCTCTCAGCAGCAGTTCCTCTGGTTCATCCACAGGATTTTAGAAGGCAGATTTATAAGTCAGCGCAGCTCTGGTAGGAGTATAAGCAGCCAGATTCTTAGCTGGCATAAATCAGCATCATTCCACCAAGGTATATTGTGCAATGGTGATTTACACCAGCTATGAAATTAGCCCACAGTGCTCTGCCATGAAAAAAATATCACTCCCGGCAGCGAAGAGGTGAAAACCTTCAAGCTAGCCTGATATTTATCTGTCTGGACCAGACAGATTTTGATCACTGTCGCGTTCCCCTTTCATTTATCCATCTTGGCTCCCGAGGTGAAATTGTCAGGAAAGAGTAATATTAGACTAAAGTGCTCACACGGAGGGACCAGTGTGAAGCTGAAGCTGAGTAGTTTACAAAACCCTGACAAAGTTGACTCCTTTCCAAGTTGCAATATGCACCGGGCTCTTTCTGACAGAGCAGCATGCACCCAGAGGAAAAGTGGACTTGCAGGGAAAAGGTGGACTTGGAGGAAGGAGACTGAGCCTGTTGGTGTGGCTGTAAGGGGATGGCTGAAACAAAACCCAAACCAAAACAAGAAACGTTGCCTGGTGATGCCTGGCAGAGTTGCAGCTGCTCTGTGTTCTCTTCCTTCAACCAAGAAGCATCTGAGAAGCTGGTAACAGAAGCGCAGAATTCAGGGAGTAAACACCCCACATCTTGTGCTTCCTTTATCTGCAGCACTTAATAAACCAGAAGGACTTCTTAAAAACAATTACAATATTGAGGCAAGCATCAAAGTCCTGACTCCCCTGGCTCTATTGCACGCATTGCGGCGCACGCTGTCATTCGATCAAACCATCTGTAGCAACGAGGAGAAAAGACTGTTAGTTCAGACTTCACTTTGAAATAGCCAAAGGTTTGTCAGAAAGCAGGCTTTTGAATCGGCCACAGTGTTCACAGGCACTTGGAGAGTCACTGGCAGATAAACCCTTTAGAGCAGTGATTATTCCAGCCTCGCCAGCAGTATCTGTCTGCAGCAGTTTCCTTTGCCCTACTGTGTGATCAGAGACGACTTTCTGCAAGACGTTTTCTTATTGATGGAAATCAGGAATGATAGCGTCACCATTCTTCTCTCAGACTTCCCTGATACCTTTTTCCCAGGGTCAGAACTCCCTAACACATGCACACAAAGCCAGCAGCACTAGCAGATGCTGCTTTTTCCCAAAGTTTTGCCTTTTTTCAGCTCCTGCTTTGTTTTCACCCAAAAGGCAAAGCAAAATACAAGCCAAAAGTTTGCTGCACAGGGACAGAGATGATGAGAGGTGGCTTCAGCTACGTTTCCCGGCTCACAGCTCCCTGCAAGCCCTCTCTGAGCTCTGCTGCACAGCTGTGCACACCTGGGAGGCTCCAGGAGGTGTAGATGCTAATGTGAGTGCCCCCCTGTGGTACTGAGCTCTCAGCTGGGGCTCGGGAAAGAAAAGCCACTTGTTACCCTGCAATAACCTGTTCCTGCAGAACCCATCAGGTTTCACGGCAGGATCGCCTCCCTGGGTGAGCAAAACAATTAGAATAAGCTGTTGGAATCACCCTTGGTGAAGCCAATCTGGAAATGTTCCTAGAGCATGGGAACGAAGCGATGAGGCTCTTCACAGTGTCGAAGCCGTATTGAACAATGTCATTAAGGGCTGGGTTCGGCCGCGGTTGTGAGTTATTATGGTTTGTTTATTGTGAGCAGTGCCTGGCCAGGCCTTTGGGGCGGAGGAGCTTAGTGTGTGAATGGCAGCATCCAAAGGGAAAGTCACTGCCACCGTTCACTTCTGACGCCAGCCAAACGGTGCTCTTCAATGCCAGTTGACAAGGAAAGGAGGTCAAATGTCAAAACAGCTTCTAAGGAAGAGGGGCATCAAAAGACCTCAAGCAACGGTGATGCCCTGGTTTTAAGCTCGGACAATCTTGTGGCTGTTTCTGCAATGGCAGCAGAAGCCAGCCGGGCTGAAACAGTTCAGAACTGGGCCACATGCTTGAGCACAGCTTCCTTTGCCCCAGTATGGCCAGGGAGCCACTACGTGGTCTTCCCCAACAGAAATCTGCAAAACTCCACCAGAGTGCTTCCTCTGAGGTTGACCAGAATAGGAGCCTGGAAGGCTGGGCTCTGACTTTGTGCAGTCACCAGCTTTGGAAACCAAGGTACTTGATTCCTCTGCTTTCAGAAAAGTGAAATTCCTCAAGTCTGGAGCAATGCTGTCCCTTCCTGATGTCTCCAACTTGGAGTGTTGAGGGTGGCTCCAGGTTCTGGTTCACACCTTGGGAAGCTGCAGAGTGAGTCACTTCTGCTCCCTTTCTTGTGACCTCTTGACAGTGATGTTCCTTATGTGATTTATTCCACTGATCATAGAATCCTTAGGGATCGGAAGGGACCTTGAAAGATCATCCAGTCCAATCCCCCTGCCACAGCAGAATCAGCCAGACCAAGCTGCACAGAAACCCATCCAGGTGGGTCTGGAACATCTCCAGAGAAGGAGACTCCACAACCTCCCTGGGCAGCCTGTTCAAGTGCTCCGGTACCCTCCCCAGGAAGAAGTTCCTTCTGATATTGATAGGGAACCTCCTCTGTCCCATCTTGCACCCAGTGCCCCTTGTCCTGTCACCAGATGCCCTTGAGAAGAGCCTGGCTCCATCCTCCTGACACCCACCCCTCATATATTTTCCTTTTCTACCAACAGTCCTTTAATCCCTATCTCCAGTCAGGAAATCCAACAAGCAGGTTGGATGTGATAACCTAATTTTCTCTTGATAATACTTTGGTCTGTTTGGGTGGGTTTTTTTACACATAGTACCCATGAAGTAAAGAATGAGGGGTTACCCTACACTTCTAAGCGATTCAATTTTAATACTTAACCTCAATTATTCTGTGAGAATCAGGGCTGAGAGCTTGATATTTTAGTTCTCTTGATGACAGCCTGTGTGAAAACCACCCCGCCTCTTTCACATCTTCCTTTGGCTACTGTGTCAGACCTTGAGAACCCAGGTTTGAAAATGTTGCCCATACCTATTTGCTCATCCTTGTAATTAGATAACAGCGATGGGAGGAGTTCATCTTTCTTCTCCATGAATCAAGTAAGGGCATGTCCACCACCTTTCTCTGGAAATTACTCAGCCTAATAGCCCTGCTTTTCAAACGCTTTGCTCAACCATCAGATGACTTGAAACGCTTGATCCCCTTTCAATTCAAAAGCTGTTTCATTCTCTCTTCTCTTTGTGAGAAGCATCTCAGCACTTGAAGGAAATATCAGACCACTAAGTCTGGATTATGACCTCCCCAGACCATGTGTCCTGACATCGCCTTCCCAAAGCAGCTCAGGTGTGAACTGTGGGAGTTGCTTTAAAACCTGTTGCTATCATCTAATGCTTTGCCCTGTCTTAGCACTTGACCCTTCCTTGGGCCTGTGAAAGGAGAGGCAGTTACTGACTCTTCTGGTGCATGTATTACGATATGGAGATCCCCTCAGGACCTGACTGCAACTAGTTCCTTACTGGCTTCTTTGCTAGAGATCTCCCAGATGGCAAGTGATGTGTTTTCAGTCACTAACAGAGTAACATCACTCTGAACAAGTGACACAGAAAAGTATCTGACTACCAATCCCCTGAGCCATCCCATCCCTATAAATACAGTTTCCTTAAGGAAAATTGCCCTTGGCATGCAGTTAATCCAGCTTGTGTTGAATCCCTGTTGGATTGAAAATAAAAAAGCAATTAAAAAGCTAAATATTGAGGAATTACTACTCACAACTGAGAGCAAAGTAATACTATCCTGCTAAGGATAGCAGGAAAATACATTCTGGGAAAAAGCTGAGGGAAGAAGAGGAAAAGAGAGGAGGGGAGAAAAGAAGAGAGGAAAGGAGAGACCAATATTTCTTTTGATTTAAGACCCCCATATGGGAGGCACCCTCCCCTCTGTTTTCACATACTTTGTCCTTACATGTTTTAAAATTGTGTCAGACCACTCCAGTTCAATGTCTTCAGCCAAAGTATGTCCTATACGGCAGGAATGGCAAACAAACAGGCTCTCTCCCCGTTGAAAAAAATATAGACTGATGCTTTTTATATATATCCTGGCATAGTTCTCTAAAAAGCAGAGGCCCGAGTGCCCTTTCAGATCTGAGTACAGGCTCAGCTGAACTGGGTTTGCCAAGTCCCAGGAAAACACCTGATCCGTTTTGCTGCTTGGCAGATTTGAAGGACCACATATGAGAACGATGCACACAAACACTGTGGGCCCAGACTGTTGGACTGGGGGGCTTTTGGAGGGGTGGAGAAAGGTGAGAAGGTACAATAAGATGTGAAAGAGAAAGAAGAAAACAAACAAATCCTGTAGGATATAGAGCATGATGCAGATATTAATAGAGCAATAAAAGCAGTTTACACTATCAGGTCATGCAGAGATACAGGATATATTCTGATGAACAGGTAAACAGGAAAATGATGGTTTAGTGTTTATAAGATAGGAGATACCAGAGGCAAGATATAGAATCAGAGAATCGTTAGGGATTGGAAGGGACCTCAAAAGATCATTAGCTTGGAGAAGAGGAGGCTGAAGGGTGACCTCATTCATGGCTATAAATATGTGAGGAGTGGGTGTCAGGAGGATGGAGCCAGGCTCTTCTCAAGGTCATCTGGTGACAGGACAAGGGGTAGTGGGTGCCAGCTGGAACAGAGGAGGTTCCCTATCAATATCAGAAGGAACTTCTTCCCAGGGAGGGTGATGGAACATTGGAACAGGCTGCCCAGGGGGGTTGTGGAGTCTCCTTCTCTGGAGATGTTCCAGACCCACCTGGCTGTGTTCCTGTGGAACCTGGTCTAGGTGACCCTGCTGTAACAGGGGGACTGGACTGGATGATCTTTCAAGGTCCCTTCCAATCCCTAACATTCTGTGATTCTGTGTGAAATACCAGGTGGAGAGGAGGGATGGCACAGCTCTCCCCTTCCACACGTCACCAATTGCACAAGTCTGTTCAAAGAAAAATTCACCAAAGAACAAAGGAAATTAGGCTGCCACTTTCCCAGCTGAAAATCAGTAGGTGCTGCCCCTTTCAGACACTAATATGGGTGTTTGATTGAGAAGATTATCCTCCTGTTCAGTCAAAGGAGATAAATGCTTGCAGGAGACAATTCATAGTACCTAAATGAAGGGTCTTCACTCTGACAAAGCTAGGAGTTGGGGTGGGAAGCATGAAGGGCTGCCCACCTCCTGAGACGCTCCTTTTTAGTATTTCAAGTACTTGTATGAAATGTGTAGCGCTCCCACTTCACTCCAGTGTCAAATGTGCCACTTTCTCCCTCACAGAATCATAGATCCCTTTGGGTTGGAAAAGACCTCTAATATCCTCAATCCAACCATTAACCTAAACTTCTCGTGCAGAGAGCTGAAGCGCAGTTGCTCCACGTTCGCAGATGTTTTTCACAAGAGAAAGAACCACATAGCGAATGTGCTAGCGTCTGGATAATTCTTTTAAGGAGGGCTAAGTAAAAAGACTGAGAGATAAAGGCTGGATTTTCCCAGCGTCTCAAAGTAAAAACATCTCCTTTTTCTTTGTCAGTGTTTGGAAAGGCTAACATGACAAACATGTTTGATGTGGAAGAAAAGCTTGTTTGTAGATGTTGGAAAAATTATTCAAGGACAGTTCGCTCATATAAAAAATGACCCCTGCATTACTGCCAAGGTCAGTGAGACCTAGAGCGACCTGCCACAAAACTGCAGTTTGCTCTGTTTGTTTGGGGCAGTTTAGCCCTTTTCTTCACTTCCTTTGGTGCTTCGGAAAAAACGAACACTCCCCCACCTCCAGTGTACTTGGCACTCTCCCCAAGATGCATGAAAGTACCTCGGCAGGATAATAGAGACCTAATAAGATCTTTTTTCTACTCTTTGGAAGGAAGTAGGAAGTGATTATATTATATTGCCTATACATCAGGCGACAGAGGCCCTCTTTTTTTTCCCCCAGTTTTCTCTGAGAGGTTCTTCTCCCCCTGTACTCTGCACTAGTGAGGCCACATCTGGAGTACTGTGTCCAGTTCCAGGCCCCTCAGCTCCAGAAGGACACAGAGCTGCTAGAGGGTGTCCAGCACAGAGCCACAAAGATGATGAAGGAGTGGAACACCTCCCTGATGAGGAAAGGCTGAGGGAGCTGGGTCTCTTGAGCTTGGAGAAGAGGAGGCTGAGGGGGGACCTCACTCCTGTCTATAAATCTGTGAGGGGTGGGTGTCAGGAGGATGGAGCCAGGCTCTTCTCAAGGGCATCTGGTGGCAGGACAAGGGGCAATGGGTGCCAGCTGGAACAGAGGAGGTTCCCTATCAATATCAGAAGGAACTTCTTCCCAGGGAGGGTACCAGAGCATTGGAACAGGCTGCCCAGGGGGGTTGTGGAGTCTCCTTCTCTGGAGATGTTCCAGACCCGCTTGGATGTGTTCCTGTGCGACTTGATTTAGGTGATCCTGCTGTGGCAGGGGGATTGGACTGGATGATCTTTTGAGGTTTCTTCCGATCCCTAATGCTTCTCTGATTCCATGACTGTCCAGCAATTTTGCTAACTCTCCTTAACTCTTAGTGTCTGAGCCACTTATGCTCCACGTGATAATTATTAGTTGCATCCCACCATGGGTTTATCTGTTGCTATCCTCTTAAAAATATCTCATCACCATCTCATGGCTCTCAGATCTTATGCCTGTATAAAATATTGCAGTTGAGAACGTCAGGCATTACACACCCTCACAGGGATAGTGTTCTCATGATAGCACATTTATTCCTATGTAGTTCTGTTCTTTCCTTTCCCTGTAACTCAAGGGAATTTGAAGCTGCTCCTTGAAAAATTCACAGGCCACATAAAACTACCAGTGACATCAACTGGAGCCAGTTAGGTACGTCAGACGGATTAAAAGACAGATAAGAGAGGGAAAGATTAGGACTGCTTTTTCATTTGTACGTTAATCACACATTCCTGGTCCCTCACCTTTTCTGAATTCTTGGTTACAGTCAAATATCCTTAACTACATGGTAGTCTTGGCTACCTAGGAAATGAAACACAAACGAGATTGGTAACAAAGGACAAAGACAACACAAAAAGTCGGAATCACAAAGCAAAGATATCTCTCACATCCACCCCCACTAAAACCCAAAACCAAAGATGCTGCAATTCTATTTATGTTGTAGACAGGAGGAATTAGGAGATGAAAACCAACAGAATGTGCCACGCACAGACTGGAAACACAAGAGCATGTTCTCTCTCTCTGTCCGTAAGAACTATGAGTGCAGAATTCACCGTTCTACAACACAGATCCTGTTTTGTCCAGTATTTTAACCTTACTCACAGCACAAAAATCTCTGCTATGGTTGTTTTTGCTCAGTTATTTCTCCTCCTAACACTTAGCAAGTGGAAACTGTCATAGAAAAGGAGCATGTGCGTGCATTTCAGTGGGTGGACATTTCCCAAGAGCTTTGGCTTCCCCCTTGGGATTGGTCAATTCAACCTAGCTGTGCATCCTGTGTTAGATGTCAGTGCTGCATGGACCTCCACTGCCCTTCCAGTCCCAAAGATCCAATTGCTTCAGCCTCTGAACCCAGGTAGGTGGATATGTGTGCTCAGACATGGACACTGGACATAGACGCATGTATGTACCCACGCACAGATGTTGTGCAGTCACTTTATCACCCCAGGGAACAACTGCACAGGCAGAATGTGTTTCAGTGAACAAAATGAAGTAACAGGCATTTGGAGCTCCAGGAAAACAAGGTGGAAGGGATAGCACAGAGCAAGCGTTCATGTCACTAGTACAACATTAACAAGTCTTAGCTCATGTCCTTAATTAGTCTTTTCCAACTCTGCTTATAGCCCAAAAGATTTACCTACTAGATCCTGAAAGGGTGGAGTGTTTTGATATCCACAGTACTTGTGGCTTTTAGTTGAGGGTTTTGGCTATCTGCTTCATTTCTTCACTATATCTAATGCTGTGAACTTACCCAACAACCTTGGTACAATCCTGTTTCTCAGTTCCTGAAATCAACTAAATTCAGACCAAAATGCCACAGAGACATTGAGGGATGCTACAAAAACGTATGCCAGACCCTGTCCCTGTGAGCATTTAGTTACTGCAAACCTATAGATTTTTGTGGGGACTTAAACGTGCAGAGGAGATGAGGTTCTGGACTGACTCCATCCAGTTGTGAACTACTCAAAACAGTCTTCCCTCACTGAAAGTGCCACAAAAACCTGTGCAAAAGGGAGGGTAAAAGAAGAGAGCTCGATACCAGCTGAAAGCGAAGGGTTCAAATGAAAATCCAATTAAAGCTTTGTTAAAAGCAGCTTGATTTTCTGGGAGCTGAACTAACCCTGCATTGCGTGACAAACTCACTTCTAAAATACACATCCCTACCCATCCTATCATTCAAAGAAAATGTAAAACCTCGTTGTAACTCTTGGCAATATCAACCACGTCTACGTTTTATAAGAAACAAGAACTTTTGTAAAAGCTCCAGGGCCATGTATTGAACACTCACTTTCTTTTTAACTCTGGAGAGAGACAGCAGTGCTTACGGCTGACTGCATCTTTGAAAGGCAGAAGCAGCTCTGTATGAGTTGATAGATGAGTGTATTACCAGATTCATAGTTAATGTCTGTATAAAGCAGATAATGAGGAGACAGCACTGAGCTGCAGGGCTTATGCAGGCAGGGAAGCCCAGGTCTGGAGCTGGGGTATGCATTTAGTGTACCTGCTAGCATCCATGTGCGATCACAGCAGGAGGGCTCTCTTTCCACTTAGCTGGGGAGGCTGTAAAGAATAGCAGCTACTCCAACAGCAGTGCATCTTTTTTCAAATCATCCTGCCCCTTGCAAACCTGCCTTAGGCTCAGCACACTGCAAAAGGAAACTTCAGTAGCCACCACTGAGATCTATAAACTTAATGTGTATGTAGCTGAGCCCTCCTCACCAAATAAAAAGCACTTTGGAGCTACCAGCTATGACAAAAATATCAGCTAAGATTGCTTTCATTAACTTCTTTCCATCATACCCTTCTTACTGGTACTATAGGTACTCCCACTCTGCTCTGCGCTAGTGAGACCACATCTGGAGTATTGTGTCCAGTGCTGGGCCTCTCAGTTCCAGAAGGACACAGAGCTGCTGGAGGGTGTCCAGCATAGAGCAACAAAGATGATGAAGGAAGTAGAACAGCTCCCTTATGAAGGAAGGCTGAGGGAGCTGGGTCTCTTGAGCTTAGAGGCTGAGGGAGGATCCCTTTCATGTCAATAAATATGTGAGGGGTGGGTGTCAGGAGGATGGAGCCAGGCTCTTCTCAAGGTCATCTGGTGATAGGATAAGGGGCAATGGGTGCAAGCTGGAACNATTCTATGATTCTACTGATTGATTCACTTTGTAGCTTTTGTTTCTCCAGAGAGAAATCAGAAAATCTGAGGATCTTCTCAGTTAGAGAGAAGAGAAGAAGGGGGCTCCTCCAGAAGAGGAATATGGAAGGGACAGCTGCTTCCTTATAGGCTTCCTGTCTTTGCAGGAAAACACAGCTGCTATCAGTCCAGAAGCCTTTTCCCATCTCCTTCACTTAGCCCGAGGGTACAAACACACAGAGGAGTGCAGGAAACTAGAGAGAGGAGGACCTACAGCAGAATGGGGAGTAACGACCTGATGTCATAACAGGCAAGGTCATACCTTCCCCTAAACAAACTCAGCACTGCTTTCCTGCTTTCTCTAAGTTTGTGTCTAAATGGGACTTCTCCACCTGCCGTACAGTCACAGAACGCATTGGGTTGGAAGACCCTTCCAAAGATCACCTAGTTCATCCCCCCTCCAACAAGCAGGGACATCTCTAACCAGAACAGATTGCAACAGATTGCTGTCACATCATCTACCCTTGGTGCTTCCCTTTTTGTCCCCACTCCTGCTCACTGCTCACTGCTCACTGGTTTTATGAAAAATGTAAGAAATCACTCACCCTCCTGTGTCCTCAGGCTTTCTCTTGGTGACACAGCCAGACCTAGCATGGATCCTGCCCCACTTCCACAGTCCTGCTATGCACCACTGCCTTTTTCTCATCTTACTGCTGCTGCCTACTTCTGTGCTGGTCTGGTGTCCCTCCCCGGGTTGTCCCCTCTGTCCTGTGCCCAGCTGTCCCACAGGCTCTCCCTGCAAGCAGCAGTGTGTGGTTGCACTCGGTACATAACCCCAGTGTGGGCTGTATGGGGGTGCTTGCAGAGCTGCAGCCGTGCTGGCAGATTACCTGAATGGCTTATAGAAACGGTTCTCAGCGATGCACTCCCCAGTTAGCCCTCAAAGCAGTGCTCCTGGCCTAGCACTGACCCTTTCTTTGAACCCTTCTTGCTCCAAGTTCAAGTGATAGCTGCGCATGATTTTTTTCTGAAGTAATCAGCACTCTGTACAAGTGGAGGCTGTCAAGAGATAATACTTCTGTCCCTGAACCTCAGCCCAGCTGCTCCTTGTTGTTGTTCCTAGCTCCATAAATTCACTTCTAAATGTCATATCCTTCATTTTAGCCAGACTAAAGTTCTCAAAACAAATCTGAGCATATCTGGACTATTTACTTGCTATATATAGACCAAAATAAAATCCCCAGCCACAGTGAGAACATATGGAATGCCTCACAGACTTGAGAAAGAATCAGCTAGCTGTGGAAAAGTGTAACGAGCTCCTAGAAAGGCTACTAGGAGTAATGTGACAGAGCAGCTTCTAACAACTTCTGATACTGGATCTGATTTGGTCTTAGAGAGAACTCTATCTTGATCTAGGGAACTTCTGAAACGTTTAGAAACGTGTACCTGTCTATGCAGACACTTATGTCAGGCATAAAGGACAGAAGATGTTAAGAGATGCAGAACTTGATCCACAGGTCTGGATGAATCTGGCTGAGGAGGGTGGAATTCCAGAGTTTAGGGAATGCTTCTGTTTAGATAACTAGTCTACCCAAATTCAAACTACAGGAATACCGGGACTGATGTTTCCTGTGCTGAATCAGATCCGATGTATTTTGCTTTTATATGAAACAGCTGCTTAAAAATCATTCCTATTACAATCAAAATTATTTATAAATACATATTTTTATACATACATATTGCCACAGCATTATCAGGTCACATATGATTCATTGGCCATGGTGCAAAACAAAGGGGAAAGAGGAAAGGGGAAGGAGCTGCACATACTGGCTCTAATCAAGCCCTCAGTGCAAAAGTTGGAAGTACAGGAGACAGAATGAAAAATCAGAAGAGCTTTGAAGTGCCCTTTGAAGTGCAGATTTTGAATTCCAGTACCGGTGCTACATCTATGGGAATCTTCAGAAATACAGCTGAAGTCTGGCACAAGGTAAGAGAGGATATGCATGCGGGGAGAAAACGTGAGTGCTGAACAGCAGAGCACTCTCTGACGGAAAGTTACAGTCAGCTTAAAAGCAAACCAAACAAAAGCAGCTACTGCTCCGTGTGGTCCCAGCTGTGATGCATTAACGCTCAGCAAATAGGTATGAGAGGTCTGAGATGAAACACAATATAAAGAGGATCTGATGAATTAGCAGCTGAGGTTCTGCTCCCAAATTTGGGCACCTAGCAATATTCAATCCGAGGCTGCTTCCTATTTTTGTGTTAATCATCAGCCGCAGCCCACTGGCTAATGGCCACCAATAGGTGAAAAGTCAAGAGACACTGCAATATGTTTGTCCTGTTTCAGGGTAAGGTTTGCAAGCCGCACCTTGCAGGAGCGTTATTATGGGAGTTATTAAAAGTCTATTTTTTGCTGAAAACAATGCAAACAGAAGGAAGTGAGCCTGTCAGGAGACTTATTTCCTATGCAAGCCAACAGGTAGTTGGAGAATGGCCATCTGGAGTTTAAAAATTGCCAGTCAGGCCTCTTGGATTTGTCCCTTCCTGGATTAAGACACTCGGTCTGGATAGCCAGCGATGTTGTCATGGCATGACAAACAAGAAGCGACTTTCTTAAGGGGGGGATGAGGGAAGGAATTGAAGGAAGTTAGTTAACCATGAGAAAACTTGTTTGCTCTCACAGTGCTAATAGCCAAAAGGCAAACACTTGGACATGATCCATTCATCTGGAAACACTTCTGTGTCGTGGGAGCACCAAGTTACCGAGGGAAGCCACGGGGCGGGCACGGATCCCTCCCCTCAGCCCTCCTGCTCTCCAGCCAGATAGGACAGCATGCCGGCTCCCATTGCTCCTGGCACTTTTCTCCCACCTGCAGGTTCCAGGGTGCTAAATCTTCACTTCCTGAAGACTGAAAGCTCTCTGCCTGAATCCAGTCCTCGCCCTGAGTCCTGCTGCTTCAGAAGAAGTAGTCACAGAGGGGCCCATCCCTCCCATCAAGAGAGTCTAACAAAATCACAGAGAAGCAGCTTGGAAAACAAATGAAACCTTCAGGAGAGAAAAACTCCTCAGTCCTCCATCATCTCACCCCACAGCAGACGATCCTTCTTGCGCTGTGGTGTGTTAACACTTTTACTCTACAATTTTAGGCTTAAAGTGACACAGGGCTTCTGAGATGAAGTTCCTTTTCCTCATCAATGAGTGAACAGGAGTCTGTTTGCACAACAGGTTTGCTTGGCTGGTAGTGGTGCTTCTGCCAGCTCCAACAACATTTGTTTTCTCCTTCAGCATCCTTAACCGCTTGGCTAAGCTAACCATCACACAACAAGGGTCTATAAGCACAGCATGGTTTGGCAAACATCTACCTTGCAAAATATTGCCTGACCTCAAAAAAGCTTGTCTGTAACAGTGAGGTGTCCCGCTTTCCAGCCTTATCTCCTCCCTTCACGCGCACCGTATGCCTCAGTGGTTTATAGCCTGGATGTACACAGCACCGCGAAGGCAGGGTTTGGTCAGCAGAGTGGAAAAGCTGTAAAAACTAAAGGAGGTAGAAAATTTAGGAAGAATTTCCATTGGACAGGGTGGACAATGATGGAGTTTGGTGTGGAGTACAGTGGAGGGCTTTCCAGCTTTTAAAATCATAAAGGGGAAGGATTACCAAACTCCCTTTCTTTGGGGAAAGATTACCACACTCCTGTCCTTAGCAGAAAGTGCTGTGAGCGCTCGCTGTGCAGTTGGGAATGAGAATGAGAATCTATTTTTGAAAATGTTGACCAGCTCCATGAGAAAGCGCCTGCTCTCTCTTCACCATTTCAACACCCCTCTGAATTGGGGCCCTCAGACGCTGAACAAGGGCAGCTGGCATTATTGAATATTAATGCGGTAAGGTAATCCCTCAGTGATCCATGACACCGATGGGTTTGGTTTTACTTAAGTTGTAATTTTCAAAGTTGGACAAGCTCGGAGGGGGGAAAAAAAAAAACCCAACCACCTGGCAAACAAACAAACTTGAAAAATTAAAGGAATTTTCCAAGTTTGCTGGATTTGCAAGCCTAGGCATACTGCAGCTTAATTACCAGTCAATGAAGGAGAAACAATTACGCACCACAAAACATTCGAGAGCTCATGAAATACGGCCCCAATGTGTTTCTAATTTTTTTTTATCCATGAAGGACTCGGCTGCCATGGTGATAGGCAAATAAAATAAATAATTATAACAAATATTCCATGAATCGGAGTTGTGAAATCTGTGAACAACATGTGATTTTCTCCTTCCATCCTCTTTACTCCAGTTTGGAGGAAAATGCTGGTCAAATGTGATGCTTTTGAGTGGGAATTTGCCTGTTTCTCTTTTATATTCTTTGTATCTGCCCTGATGTACGTTGCCAGCTGGAAGGAGTGAGATGATGCAAGGTGAGAGAGTGATCTCAAAACTACTTACAGAGAATGTGAGGAGCCAGGATGTCTCACAACGTTGCATAAATATGCATGATGCTTACAGGAGATGCAGTTCCTTACCCCAAAGGATTACACTAAGAGCTACCTAAAGATACTTGGACTTACATGCAAAGTGTGCAATCCTTATCTTCTTTAATCGATCACCTAAATGCATGCCATTGGGTGGACCTTAGGCTACTCATCTGACCATAGCATCCATTTCCTCCCCTCTATTTCCAGTGCAGAGATCCCATGCTGAATGTTCCTTTTGATTCCCGTCACCCCATTGGATTTCACATATGGAGTTTACACCTGGGTTATTTCAGATCCTGTTTATTGGCTTTCTTTTTTAAAAACTCGTTCTTCACCACAGTCGAATGCTCATATTCAGCCTTTGAATGGCATGTTTTATACTCAGCCTCGAATTCTTGGCAAACTATATACTCGAGATCTACTAAAAGCATTACATCCTTGTGGAGATAGTAAATTCCCTTGAGCTTTTCTGCAAAGGCAGATAAGTACCATAATCATTTGCCTCAATTACACCTGCTATGCCATTTGCACTTTGATTTGGAAAAGGGAATCTATTCTTTTTAATCATTATTAAGAACACATGTATTTCCTGCCAAGGCAGTCTTATGAAAACATTCGAGGCATATGAGAAAAATTCCTCTGAGGCCTCAGGCACATTGAACTGTCCTGAGAATGTGAAGTGAGGAGAGATTGATGCATGGACTACCTGTCCAGGAATTTAGTAGTACTAGATTGGATTTTCCATGTTTTCTCAATCTCTCTCTCTCTTTATTTGTGTGCATATGCATCCATGCACGCACAGGGATGCATGCACACACACCAAGAAGAGTCCTGCACTGCAATAAGCTTAATATTAGACAAGATCTGGCTTCAGTTTAGTTACAGAGGGGAATGTTAACTTCCACAACTTCATATATATATATACACACACGTAGACATATATAGACATATATACATGCATATATGTATGTTTATATGTACATAGACATACATGTATGTATATGTAAGTGTATGTATATATGTACATAGACATACACACACACACACACATACATATATATATATTTGAGAGCACAAGTTCTGTTTTACAGCTATGGCTGTAGCTATTTGCAGCTTAAATATTACATATGGTCAATGTCCCCTCCAAAGCAAACTAGGTGAAAGGAGTGAGTAGTTACACTGGAATTATAATTATCACTAAAGCATAAAGCCAAGACATGCAGTTCCAAGAAGATTCTTTGATTTATAAAAAAAAAAAAGAAGAAAAATCTGATTCTCTCTGTTTATGTTTCTATGTTGTCTCCTGGAAAACACATACTAAAGGCCACTGCTAATTTTTCCACATACATGGATGAAGATGTTAGACATAGAGCAACACATAGACATAGAGCATTTCAAAGTGAAGTCAGCTACTACTAAAGTTATCCACCTCGAGCTATTGGTACAAACTCAAGAACGTGAATACCCCTTTCTCCCTCTAGCAATAGGAAATATTAAGGCCAGAAAAGAGCCAGTTATGAACGTTTTGTCTGACCTTCTGTGTAAAACCAGTCCTTGGATTTCACCGAGTGATTCTTGCAAACTAGTAGCTATGAGCTGACTTGGATCATAGCTGCCCAAAGATGTCCGGTTTTGATTTAGGGATTTCAAGGGATGGAGACTCCATCAAATCGCCATGGTAATATGTTCCAATGGATAATTACTCTCACCTTTAAAAATATGTTCCTTATTTCCCCTCAGTATAAATATAGCTTCAGCTTCCAGCCACTAGATCTGTAAATTATCCTTTATGTTTCAGAGTTTAAAAGCATTGATCTATGTAGGCAACTACCAATAGTGACTAAATCTTGCCTTAAAGGCCAACAAATGCAATGTCTTTCTTACCTTAGTATCAAAGCCTTCCCCTTTCCAATTACATCAGAAAGGAGGAGTAAGTACTGAATGGAATTAGCGCAAAGCAGAAAACATTAGACTGTTCTCTCAACTCCTTTTATTCCTACAAGCAGACACGAAGCATCTAATCCATA
This sequence comes from Upupa epops, assembly GCA_013397515.1. Taxonomy (NCBI): domain Eukaryota; kingdom Metazoa; phylum Chordata; class Aves; order Bucerotiformes; family Upupidae; genus Upupa; species Upupa epops. The sequence goes on along the minus strand of VZRI01001018.1, from coordinate 632,656 downwards.
AGGATCTGTATTAAAGCCAACAGCGTTATTAAGTCCTACTTGGCACTTCATCTCCCAGTGTTTGGCAAAACAGCTTTGGTGTAGACTGGACAGTCAGCCTAGGTTCAAACTTTTCCTCATTTAAATCAGTCTCCAAATATCTCTTGGGTGGGATATTTAGGCCAACAGCAACTTATGTTGACTTCCTCACTTCAAAATCAGAGGAACTACCTCACTAGAAACCCTAGCTTCTCCAGGTAACATCTCATTGATTGATAGGCTGAAGCCTAGAGACCAATTCCAGTACTAACTTATACCCTGTGTTATTCACAGTCTCACAGTACTGATGAGGCTGGAAAAGACCTTAAAGATCATCCAGTCCAGCCTAAAACCAACCAAGTAAACCTAACATCTGACATCTAGCTCATGCCACTCAGCACTTGATCCAGCCTAACCTTGAACACCTCCAGAGATGGAGGAAGAGAAGAAAGGTTGCATGGATGGACAGCAGCTTAGCAGGCACTGAACTTACGCAGTGGGCAATGAAGAAGACGGGACAGTGCCTTTAGCAAAGTAGATTTTTCCCTGAATAATGATTTATACTGAAATTAATGCACAGCATTCCATTTTTCAGCTGAAATTCTCTTTGCAACCATCATGGTAAAAACACATGTTTTGTAGTCTACAGCCTTTTTTTGGCACAGCTGAAGCGTTTTGCATCGCTCCCTGATTTATTGTCTCGATGATCTTTTCTTTTGCCTTAGCAGTTCAAGATGTCTCTTGTGGCACTGCTCTTGTCAACCTGATACCTGAGTAGAATTCATTTCTCTTTAGCCACTACCAAAAGTTAATGATATTGATGATAATTTAATGGTTAGTAATATATACATAAGCCACGCAGACCAGATCAGGTGACGTTCGCATGAAATGTTAGCCCCAAAACTAGGTCCCTAAATCCCTGTGTAATTACAGCTATCAATATGTTTAAGACATACGCATCCACCATCTCCTGTATAAAAACTTTCAGCGTTCAGTTTGATCCTTTGTATGCGGATTTGCAGCTCCTGCTTGCTTAGGACCAAGCTCCAACACTCTGTGCAGGAATCCTAAGGTGTTTGGCTGAGCAGAACACAGTGAGGCTTTTCTGAAGGCTTGTTTTGTTTCATTGAAAGAGTGGATACCCTGCCCGCATGTAGGACACTGCTTTTCTCCGTGGTTGTTTGGATAGCCCAAATTTACTGCAGATTAATTCCTTTTTATTGCTAATTAAGGTTGCCTTTGTTACCAGCGCCAGATTTGCCAGTTAATACACAAAACCATCACAGCCTTACGGTCTGTGGATCAACAACAGATCCTGGTGCTTCCTTTAGTCGTTAAGTTCAACTACTAACGAAATGCAACCAGTAAACCACAAACAGACTCAAGCGATGTTTAGTTCTGTAATCTCTAATTGGCCTTCACTCCTTTTGCAGCCTTTGCTCACGATGGCAACTGCCTACAAATTTGTATGGTTTTCTGTCTGGGAAACCAAATGTCTAGAGACACAGAGACTGGGTCCAGACCTAAAAGGATGGGCTCATTTGCACCATTTGTTTCAATCGACCATACCTCAACACACTGGAGCTCCTTCCTGCAGTACAAACTGATGTATCCGTGCATTTCCAGCACCCTGGCTTTCCTGACAAGCAGGAACACAAACCATCTGCTTCTCAGAGAGAAAGGCAAGGGCTCTGCCTAGTATCACTTCCCTACCATCAGGTTTCTGCCAGTTTATTGAGGGGGCAGGAGGGAAACCTGTGCTCCTGCCTTGAGCCCTCACATGCCAAGCTGCAGCTTGGAATTTTTACAGCTCCATCCTGAACCTCTGACAAGAAGCGTTTACAACAGAAATCTTGCCAGACCCTTAACTGTAGTGACGCCACTGTAATATTTATAAGTACATTACACTCCTTCCAAACATATGTGCTTATTACTTATGTCTCTGCTTCTGCCTCTCTTCTGGGGGACTTTTCTGTATAAACAGAACAGATTCTCTTGCTTATACTTAGAAAATCTAATTGCTCCGCGTCTCTAGCTGTTATGCAAAAGCCCAAACAGCCGGAGAATCTTCCAGTGCATTTACACAGCAGCAAGTCTCTACAAAAAACATAAACTTCCTTTTCCACTTTGCTCTTCTTCGCTTTCATAAATCTGCCCGTTTCACTCGTGTTTGGATAAGATACTTCTTTTTTAAAAGAAAGTAAGAATAAAAAACGCGAGCCCGAGGCGGACAGGCCATCCATCGGTTACCCAGCCCGGTCTTACAAGAGCTGACAATTGTGTCCCTTTAAGTAAACAGAGGCACAGAAAAGGTACATAAACAAAAAGAGCTCTTGCAGGGCTGACAGCTTGGCTGCTCCGGCAAAAGCAGGTTCCCAGGGAAAGTGATTGCCTAATAGTCACCGAGAATGACAGGGATTTCCTAGTTATTTCAGGAACATCTCAAAGCTGTTTGGTCCTGGGCACAGAGATGCCCGTTTCTGCTGATGGGTTAGACAGATATGGTCCGCAGGTGAGAAAGTGCTTGAAGTAGCTAACTCAAAGCAATACAGCTTCCCCTGCAAGGTTTTAGCTGGATTTAAAGTTGTCAGCACTTTGAGGGAACACATAGCAGGATATTCTTAGGTTGGGGGGGCATCAGGGACTATGGGTTTGAAAAAACAAGCCAAACCGAGGAACAGTTTGAGAGTGCCTTCAGGTGAGCTGAAGGCACAATGAAACAGAACCAAATTTGAAATAGCAGAATCTTACTTTCTTGTTTCCAACAGCACTTGGTACAGATCTCTTCCAACTCTAAAGCAATAGGAAGTCAAACATCTACAGCTATGAATACAGTCTGATTCTAGTTAGGATTGCCAGGTACATCTTTGACTTCAACTCCCTCTTTTCCCTGGGTAAGAAGTATTTACTGGGTGCTAGCGTCTATTTGAATGTTTAGCTAATTCAGAAATTCAATCACTTCAAGTTACAGTATGGGTGTAGCCTGTAAAATGCTGGAATCAACGATCTGAAAGCTCTTCTCAAACCTAAATGACTCCATGATTTTAAGGATGTGTTTGGGTAAAAGAAGAGTCCTTTAAGTAAGAAATAACTAGAGCAGAATACACACAGGGATGAAGTCAGGTGAATGACTCCCGCATGGCATGTTGTTAAAGGAGCTCTTCTCGTCTGTCTGAGGCTGATGTAGTTTCTCTTATCAGGATAAAAATGTACTGGTCAGCGTTTTTCTTGTACAGTTCCTTCTGTAGTCATAAACAGGTCATTACAAAAGTGAAAAAAACTTGTTCAAAGAAGCTACTATCATATCGAAAATACTCTGGAAATAGTCTTTCCTGTTGCACTTTATACTGAGTCTTCCTTTTCTCAAATGAAGGATTTAGGTTCTGACAAGGAAGCTCTTCTGTCCACACAGAGGTGATACACGGGATACAGATGCAGAAGAAGTGGGGAAATAGTAGGCTCAAGATATACTTTTTCATATATATAATTTATATAGAATTATATGATGAGCTGCCTGGATGACTGAACTGATCACAACAGCGAGAGAGTGATGGGATGTTAGGTAAATGACTGTGTATCTAATCCTGGTAATTGGGAGGCTGAGAAGACACAGTTACCTGTGGAAATCATGAAAGGCCACGTCTGGGCTGTCTTTGGGATGAACTGTATTAAGATTTTCCTGTAAATATAATGAGATGTGATTCCTCTCTCAAAATATTTGTGTTAAATTCTGGGGGTTGACCCACAGAACTCAGTCACTGAAGATGGAGTCTGGCTTCAAGAGTAGGTCTGAATAGATTTCTCTTCATTCCCGGTTCTTCTGAATTCAGGAATCTTGAATAGGAATTAAATACTGCAGCACTGACATGATAAGGCATAAAGTCCATTAAATTGTCCTGTTTCCCCCTTATTTTTGGCATGGATTGTGTCAGAGCACTTTAGCCTTGGATGAACTGCATCCTGACAACAGACATCAGGAAGTCAGGAAATTCAGAGACTATTAAGAAAAAAAGAGACTGAGGGGGGGAAGAAAACCCAACCATACAAATAAGTTTGATGACAAGGAACAAATTTCATTAAGAAGAAACCCACATGAGGAAAACCAGTTTTTACTTTGATGTTTTAATGGACAAAGTCAGCAATATGAAACAACCAGGTCATCCATCTATTCCTGCAGGAAAACCACTGGAGCCTTCAATATCATAGTGTCAGCTGCTTTTCTATAGCCTGACCTCATGAGCTAAGAAGCATGAACTCTGCTAAAAGAGATTCCTTTGGGTTCAGTAAGATTGCCTCCTGTTTTTAAGTTCCCTCTGTGTGTGTGTGTGGCTATTGTGACACCTGCAGTCTGATAGAGCTGATATTGCTCTAACTAGGCAAACTAATTTAGGTACCCTAGGGTTTTTTTTAGTCATGCTTAAGTGGCTGATTTTAGCCTTTGAAAACAGGAAACAAGTGCTATAATTTTGAAGGAATAATCTGGCAATCAACTCATTAAGAACAAGAAATCAAGAGTGAGGTTTTGATGGTGGTTTTGTCTTGGGGTTGGGGTTTTTTTTTAGTCAGGAGCTTAAAATTGGACACATCTCAAACACGACTTTCCTTAACTAACCCCTGACTCTGCTTAGAGCAGTAAGGAAGTGCAAGAGGAGCATGACTTAAATGGACTCAACCAGAAAATAATAAAAAGAAAAACAATGCTATTCTCTGGAGAACAGAGTGTCACGATGAAAAATCAGTTTATTCTCAGTTAGAATAAATTTTGAAAGAAAGAAAACACAAGAAGATAATTTTCAAAGGAACTGCTCTCATAAAAAGTTGATGCAAGTATCATGGGGATAACTTTAAAAAGGAAGTAATAATTTAAACAACGTTCCCTTTCCCAGAACCTTTGCTGCAAGTTGGTAACAGAATAATCAAGTGCAGAGGTGTTCGGAAAAGCACTCAGATTCATCTGCAAGTGATTTGGGCAGATTTTCTTCTCCCTGGTTTTGTTAATTTATTTTGATTAACAGCTAAACCATATTTCAGTTATAAGCAGAACTAAGTTGTTAAACTTAGTAAACAAGAGCAGCCAGCCAGGGAGAATGCTGAAATGAAGGAAGACTCGTTTTATCTTTCCAGTGCCCAGGACATAATCAAAAGCTCTGCTTCTGCAGCTCGTAAGTCAAATCACAGCATCAGGAGAGATCGGAAGGGACCTTGAAAGATCATCCGGTCCAATCCCCCTGCCACAGCAGGATCACCCAGACCAAGTCACACAGGAACACAGCCAGGCAGGTCTGGAACGTCTCCAGAGAAGGAGACTCCACAACCCCCCTGGGCAGCCTGTTCCAGTGCTCTGGTACCCTCCCTGGGAAGAAGTTCCTGCTGATATTGATAGGGAACCTCTGTTCCAGCTGGCACCCATTGCCCCTTATCCTAGCACCAGATGCCCTTGAGCAGAACACGGCTCCATCCTCCTGACACCCACCCCGCACAGATTTACAGACATGAATGAAGTCACCCCTCAGCCTCCTCTTCTCCAAGCTCAAGAGACCCAGCTCCCTCAGCCTTTCCTCATAAGGGAGGTGCTCTACTTCCCTCATCACTGACCCGAGATGTACCTGTAACTGAAGGGTCAGCAGGAACTGTAAGTGCATTGCTAATTGGACTTGGAGTTAGAAGATGAAGCCAAGTCAGAGCAAATGGCCCTCCTGGGGAACTGAACCCCATTTTTTTTTTAAGAACTAGGATGAAAGGTATAGACAGCTAGCGATGTAAATCCATGACTTGGCTTGTCAACGATGACATTGGGCAGAGTTCCTGGGCAATGCGGGGATACAGCCATCCTCTGTTCCATGCTTTGGACTGGAAGAACCTAATTTGCCTCCCATCACTGAAAGTTTTGAACCTGGGTCTGCCTGTAGCGCTTATTTACTGAAGATGATGGAGAGAAGCTGCCTCTAAAGTCCTGCCTGTGTTCTGGCACTTCTCACCTGAGCTGTGCCCTTTCACACACAGTGTCTCCTCAGTATTCTTTGACAGGCGTTTCCTCCCATGGCACTGGTATCAGACTAAACCACATGAAAATGGAACAAGTCCTAAGACACCGAGTATTTCCCCTCCCCATCTCCTGGATGTTTACAAGCATTCTTTGCTGTCAAAACAATATTCGTATAAACCAGCGACTGTGCTGGGGTATTTCAGTCTAAGCATGTGGCTAGATATATAGAGAAACACTCAGAAAACAACTTTCTTAAACAAATAAACAGTTCAGCTCTTGAACTTTATGCTCACAGTAATCTCTGTCATCATTAATCACTCTCAGTGTTTGACTTAGCAGGCTAAACGGAGGTGGGGAGCAGGGGAGGAGGGCAGAGAAAAAGCCATAACCCTCTGCTTAAACCATCTGAGAACCATTTTCTTAAACACGGAATATAGAATGGGCCTGATCCAGCTGCTGGGTAGCTGCTGATGTGTGAGGAGACAGAGCCGGTATCTTTGGCATGAGTGTTACCACAGGAACACGGAGGACATTTGTAGGTAATTGCTGAAAGCCCCAAAGTCCCTTGTGAGAAGAATCCACAGACCAGCAGCGCCTGTAGCTGCATATTAGCTATTCGGAGTCTGTTTCTGTTTAACAAATGATAAAAACACAATCCAGCTCCTAAGAAAGACAGTTTCTGCAATGAGACAATGCTTAGGGAACAGAATTGCTTCAGAAGCCTTGAATTGTCAGATAAAATGCTTACAGAATCATTAGGGATCAGAAGGGACCTTGAAAGATCATCCAGACCAATCCCCCTGCCACAGCAGGATCAACCAGACCAAATCACACAGGAACACATCCTGGTGGGTCTGGAACATCTCCAGAGAAGGAGATTCCACAACCCCCCTGGGCAGCCTGTTCCAGAGCTCTGGTACCCTCCCTGGGAAGAAGGTCCTTCTGGTATTGATATGGAACCTCCTCTGCTCCAGCTGGCACCCATTGCCCCTTGTCCTAGCACCAGATGACCTTGAGCAGAACCTGGCTCCATCCCCCTGACACCCACCCCTCACATCTTTATAGACAGGAATGAGGTCCCCCCACAGGCTCCTCTTCTCCAAGCTCAAGAGATCCAGCTCCCTCAGCCTTTCCTCATCAGGGAGCTGCTCTCCTTCCTTCATCATCTTCGTTGCTCTATGCTGGACACCCTCCAGCAGCTCTGTGTCCTTCTGGAACTGAGGGGCCCAGAACTGGACGCAATACTCCAGCTGCAGTCTCACTGGTGCAGAATGGAGGGGGAGAAGAACCTCCTTTGATCTGCTAATCACCCCCTTTCTTATCCCCCCAGGGTGCTGTTGGCCCTCTTGGCCACAAGAGCACATTGCTGGCTCAGAGTCATCCTGCTGGCCACTAGGACCCCAGGTCTCTTTCTCCTCCACTGCTCTCCAACACTCATAAACTCTTTCAAAACAAGACTCACCTAGAATCACAAATCCAGCCAGAGAAGCTGAAGCCATCTCAGTCGTTAACACACACCAGCCACATTATTCTCCTATGACACCAGGAGAGTCTTGATTCAGACAGAAGTCACCAGACTCATCCTCATTATTTAACTTGGAAAGGGCACAGAGGAGAAAATGCCTGCTGGAGATGCTGAGCGGGGAAAGGAGTTGGGGCAAGGAAAACGGGTTATTGCAGCTAGCAGAGCCCGCTGGGTTTCCCCTCGTTGTCAAGTAGTGCTGTCAGCTGATGAAAACCAGCCGGGTTCTCAGACACTTGATGAAGCAATAGGGCCACATGCTGAAGGCCAACGTGAAGCCAAGGTGCTAATTACTGGTTTGTAGGTTAAAGAAAGGGTCCACCTGCAGACTATAACTCCTGAACCCTCGTTTTCCCAGGACCAGGAAAGCTATAATGTAAACAACCTGTCCCACTCATTGTTCTTTTATGGGGGAAAATTCGAATTTTAAGGCAGATTATGACCCTGAGTGACAGGAAAACTGCACAACCAGCTTTGCACATTGAACCGATTTCAGAATCCAACAGCTTCTAGACAGAGAGATTAGCTGACACGTAGTGCGAGACCAGCCATGTCCCTCGTTACAGCCTCAGCCTGGACAGAAATAGTTCCTGAAAATATGTAGTCTCCTGTAAACAAAACTGCCAGAGTCCCACAGCATCAGCAGATGGGTCTGATTCCCAGCTGCTGTAAGGCAGCCCTGGATCCTGGTATGAGACTCTGCACTCACGACTGTATCCGCCAACTTACTGCTGCTGATGGAGCCTGTTCCGCTGCTCACACGCAAGGACTCACTTGTCTCTTGCTCTCATAAGCAACACGCTGAGGAAGCTACAGAAGCTGGGAATGTGACAGCTCTTCTCTCTCCATCCTTATTACTGTGTCCCATGGTACCACTGCAGCACAATGAAGCCTCAAGTCAAATCACAGATCCATGTAATCGTTCACGTCTGACAAAACCCTTGAGATCATCAAGTCCAACCGGTAACGCTACGCTACCAAGTTCACCACTAGACCATTTCTCTAGCACCTCATCTAAACAACCTTAAAACAGCTCCAGGGATGGTGACTCAGCCTCCTCCCTGGGCAGCCTGTTCCAATCCCTCACCACTCTTCCACTAAAATATTTTTCCTGATGTCCAGCCTAAACCTCCTGGTGCAGCTCGAGGCCCTTCCCTCTCGCTCTGTCACTAATGAGAAGAGATCAGCACCCTCTTCTTCTCCACACTGTCCCTTCAGGTAGTTGTAGAGGGCAACAAGGTCTCCTCTTCCTCAGGCTAACCAGCCCCAGCTCCCTTAGCCTGTCCTCGTGAGACTTTGTCTAGACCCTTCACCAACGTTGCTGCCCCTCTGTGAACCCACTGCAGCCTCAAAACGTCTGTCTGGAATTGAGGTGCCTAAAACTGAACTCAGTACTCAAGGTGCAGCCTCAGCAGTGCAGAGTACAGGGGGGCAAGCACTCCCCTACTCCTGCTGGCCACAATATTTCTGATAGAAGCCAGGTTGCCACTGGCCTCTTGTGCCACCTGGGCACACTGCTGGCTCTTGCTGTTTAGAACCCCTAGGTCCCCTTTCTGCCAGACAGCTCTGCAGCCTCACTTCCCCAAGCCTGTGGCATCGCAGGGGGTTGTGGTGGCCCAAGCACAGCACCCGGCACTGTCCTTGTTGAAGCACACATCACTGACCTTGGCCCATCAATCCAGTCTAGGTCTCTCCTAGAGCCTCCCTAGCCTCAAGCAGACCAGTACTCCCACCCAACTGGATGGCACCTGCAGATTTACTAAAGGTCCACCCTAGCTTCAACTACTGGCTGCTGCTCATACTGCCTTCCCTGCCCTGGCTTCTTTCCACACTGCCTCGCTTCCTTCCCTCAGCTAGTTTCTGTTGCCCTTCAGGAATGCTGTTTCAGGACAATTCACACCTTCCTACACTAATTTATTATCCTCTGAAGTCCCTACACAACAGCACCTAGGTGTGGCTACAGCAGCAGAGTGGGTGAAGGCACAGAACCTAACCCCAGGGCAGCGCTTGGAGGAGAGGCAGGATTGCCTCTGGGCTGGTTAGCAGGCAACAGCACTGCTGTGTCATGCTCCTGCTTCTGACAGCCTTTCAGCATCCTGGGGGGATCAGAACGGGGGTGGTTAGCAGATCGAGAGAGGTTCTTCTCCCCCTCTACTCTGCACTGGTGAGACCGCATCTGGAGTACTGTGTCCAGTTCTGGGCCCCTCAGTTCCAGAAGGACACAGAGCTGCTGGAGGGTGTCCAGCACTGAGCAACAAAGATGATGAAGTAA
>VZRI01001018.1:609193-622752 GCA_013397515.1 Upupa epops | reverse complement strand
CCTGGCTGTGTTCCTGTGTGTCTTGGTCTAGGTGATCCTGCTGTGGCAGGGGGATTGGTCTGGATGATCTTTTGAGGTCCCTTCCCATCCCTAATGATTCTATGATTCAGCAGCTCTGCATTACAGGGAAGACAGCAGAGAGAACGTGTTCACAGCATATCCCTGCCTACCCTCTGCAGAGCAGCGCTCTCCTTGCCAACCTGTGCCCAGCTGCCTGTTTTGATGCACAATTCCCTGACCGCTGTTTAATCCCAGTTTGTCTCTGGGAGATGACAAAACACATTTTTGGCAGTGGCTTTCTGAGATTCCCAGCAAACAAAACCCAGTTTTGGGAAGAAGCCGAACTCTAATACAGCTCCTCAGGAGAAATGGTGTCTAATTATAGCTACCATGACCGCTTACAACCGCGTTTAAGCACTGCTGTTGGAAGGAAGCTGCTATGAGATAAATCAAGGCACACTTCTCTGGAAATGATTTATCAGTACTGCTATCATCAAAAACCCTACAACCCCGGGGAACAGCGTGACCCTTGGACACGATGAGACACGGGACCCAAGCTGAAACATCTCTTGAAGTTGTTTCAGAGAGCTGTGCCCTTTCACAACTGACTCTGCAATCACAGGAGACTTGGAAGTAGCAAAAGGCACCAAAAAATTTCTGAGGTTCCACTGACTTGGGGATAATTCTATAGCGTCATTATTTTAAGCCTATGGAATCACACGCAGGTATGCAGCCTCTGAAATCAGATATAAGATGTTAAAGAAGATAAAATTAAACAATTACAGTAATATTTGTGCTACAATCCTTATAATTTGGGGCTAGAAAAATACAGAGTGCTAGAGCACTACTCCATGGTTTCTGATTGCACCAGAAACTTCATCTGGTTGGTATAATATTCAGCTTGGAAGTGACAGCAGGGCACGTCTTCCTCTGATTTCTTATGTATTTTGTTTTTAAACAGGTGTCACATCAAGTAGAATTTCCTCCAAGGATTCTGAATCATCGCTTCACCAAAGGAAGGTAAGAAGTAGAAATGGATGTGCCCTAGACCCAGCACACCGCTCCCTCGGTCTGTGTACCAATCCTACGAGGTCTAACAGGACTCAAGAGTAGCAGCTTCCTCGTGTCACAGATTTGCAATTCATAGAATCGTTAGGGATTGGAAGGGACCTCGAAAGATCATCCAGTCCAATGGCCATTGAACAGTCTGAGTTTTATTCTCATCCAAGGGGAGGCTTTTGAATCCTTTGGAAAGGTTCTCACAGAGCTCGGAGTAGGAGGTATTCTGTTAAAGCTTTTGGATAGGGAATGTTTCATGTCCTGGTTTCGTTGTGTTCCAAACAATGCTTCAGAATCACAGAATTACTGAGGCTGGAAAAAAACCTCTTAGATCAACAAGTCCAGCCTGTGACCTGACATCACCACCTCAGCTAGACCCCACATCCAGTCTTTCCTTAAACATCTCCAGGGATGGGGACTCTACCACCTCCCTGGGCAGTCCATTCCAGTATCTAATCACCCTTTCCATGAGGAAGGGCTTCCTGACATCCAACCTAAACCTCCCCAGTGCAGCTCCAGGCCATGACCTCTTGTCCTGTCACTAATTGCCTGGGAGAAGAGCCTGACCCTCACCTGTCTACAATTTCCCTTCAGATCATTATAGGGAGCGATAAGGTCCCCCCTGAGTCTCCTCTTCTCCATCTAAAACAGTAAATAAAGTCTAAACCCAGCCAACACATCCGAGTCTCCGGTTCTCTCAGAAAGTGCCACACGACCCATTTTACTAAGTTCCACTTTGCACCCAGACTTTTTTGGAACGCACTCTCCCTCCCAGAGACCTCCCAGGTCGGACTGAATGGAGCTGGCACTACATGGCAAACATCACCGACATCTACAAATATCCTACCTAGACAGCCACAAACACATTTCATTTCTTCCCCAGAAAAATCTGACTGCTGATTCCTACAAAGCCATGAATCACAGGCCTCAAATAAAACAGGAGGCTAGCAACATGTATCATGGAATCATTAGGGATCGGAAGGGACCTCGAAAGGTCATCTAGTCCAAACCCCCATCTCCATAGTAATGGATGCATGAGGCACTCAGCTTCTAGAGCACGTAAGGTTGTAAAGATGGCTGAAACCGTTAAAGCACAACACAAATCGACCAGTTGAACCTTAAAACCACTGACAGACACTGGTGGAAAGGTGTTTCTGAGGTGAGACAAAAGGAGACTGGGAAAAGACACCAAGTGTCAGCCTTTTAAAAAGAGGCAGAAGAGGCAAGGGCAATCTTTACATGACAGTCCAGGTTGCCAGAGAAATGCTAGAAGAAATAATCAACAAGCCATCTGTAAACAGCTGGGAAATAAACAATGCGATAAGCGTGAGCCAGCACACGATTTGCCAGAACAAACTGTGCAAAACCAGCGGTATTCCTACAACCACATGGCAGGACTCGCGGATGAAGACGTCACAGTTGCTGTACAGATCAAGAAATGTACCAGACACGGTGTGCTCCGGGGGAATCTGTGTAAGCGAGGACTAGGTAAAAGGAAAGTACAATTCTCTTGTCAGGAGGGACCGATCAGTGGTTAAAGGGTCTGTCCTTCATCAAGTCTGACTCAGGATTCCCGTTACAGATCCAGGAAAGGAAAAATATATATAATATAGTGTAATATAGTAGAATAGAATAGAATAGAATAGAATAGAATAGAATAGANATATATATATGTCATAAATCAAAGCTAGCCTATTGATTAGACTTGAGGATGACACCAAGCCAGACAAATTCTTAATGCAGTAGGGGACAGAAAAGACGCCACAATGCTCCTACCTCACTGTGAAGTCAGCGCGGCACAGGCCATTGCCCACAGGGAAGGTGATGGTGAAGCACCTCTACCGAGGAGTAAACTGCTGCATGAAGAGCGGATAGGTGATCCTGCTGTGGCAGGGGGATTGGACTAGATGATCTTTCAAGGTCCCTCCAATCCCTAAGGATTCTATGATTCTACGATTTTGAAGTGCTTTTTATTCTTGTGAAACCACAGTCCACAGAAAACTGTTTGGGACTGAGGTCATGGTCCGTAGACCTCTACGAAACAGTGCCCCTCTGTAGCACAGTCCTCAAATAAAGGTTGAATGGCGAGGACAGACAGTGATCCACAAAAAAAGATAGAATTGAGGTTTGGCAGTGCTCTGTTGGCTGAAAAACCTTCAAGATCCTGGCACGGGCCCTACCTTAAAGTCTGAGCTCATTTTACATCCCACCTTTATTCAGCCAGAATCTCACTGAAATGTGGCAAAAGAAAATAACTAATAACTATTTCTTTGCCCTTTTGCTTATTTTAAACTCATGGAAAGCAGGAAACTCTTCCCTTTCTGCCAGCGCTACAGTGGTACAACATTTCATTGGGGTTTTTTCACACAGCTAAGGTGGAGTAACTTTAACCACCCAAGATGTATAATTATCGCCCTGAAACGCACTGCCTGGAATGTATTATTGCTGTCATGACATGGAATTTATACACAGTAGGGAAACAGTTAGCCCCACAGATTTACTAGACAGTATCAGCAAGGCTGGGATACCCAGGGCAGCCAATCCACTCGAGCACAGCATTCACAACCCTTTTTGTGTTTCTAAGTATTTATCACCGTAAAACAAACGTGATGACCGTGTGTTTCTAGGTTGATTTGTCAGCTAGCCTTTTGTCCACTGAAAGGGTCTACGTGGCACAACGAGGCTAACCCTGAGAACCTGAAGACAAGGGGTTTTCTCACGCAGCTTTTGTTCTACCTTTTGGGAGCTGCTGAAGGTTACACACAGAACAAACCCATTGCAAACCATCATTTCTGCTGATGGAGAATGAATCCTTAACCGTTTTGGCATTTACGGGTGTGAAACTGCAGCTGTACCCAAGAGGAAAGGACTCATGGATACTCTTGCTCGCAGCCCCAACCACAAGCCTCAAGAGGCAGGGTCGGGTAGCCTGGTCCAATGGAGACACTCTGAGCGGATTTCGGAAAGGCTCCAGCTCACCGGCACCAGCCAGGCTTCACCAGGCATTAGGACCTGGCCAAGTTTATGATCCACGACACAGTTTGGCAGGTTGGCATCGGGCGGCTCAGATGCACCTGCTTACAATTAGTTACACAAAATTCCACAGAAAATACCTCATGGCTTGGATCAGGGCACCTGGCTCCAATACCCATATTTTAACCCTTTGAAAGTTACCCACCCCTTCAACTTGCCTTCACCTTTCCTTCATCGGGGCTTCTCCACTAAGAGTTCAATTTAAGGGCCTGATGTTGAGAACAAAATGAAAACCGAGACATTAACAGCAGTGCAGGAGACTGAGTTGACTGTCTGAGGAGGATGAGAACAAACAGAAGGCATCAAACAGATTCTGATTACCAGATTAACTCCTATGCTCTTCCAAAAGGTCCAACAGCGTTTCCTTGTACTGCTAATTGTGACAGTAAATAACTGCTTTTGGAGAGGAACTGAAGAAACACAGGGGAATCACCTGGTCACCCAATACCCGTGCATTATTGAGCAATAAACTTCCCCTTCGGAATACTATGATCACTCTCGGCCGTGTGCTGAGAGTTGTAGTGGCTCACAATAGGAACATTAAGAGGGACAGATTGCTTGGTTTATATACTACTGAGGGAAATGGAAAATAATGAACGACCCAATGAGCAGGCTCTAATTGGAGCTAATAAATACGCACACAGTCCCCTCAACTCTAAAAGCCTGGGGCAAAAATATATTGATGTCAGGAAATTAAGAAGTAAATTAATTTGGGATAGGATGCACCTGGAGGAAGTTTAGATCTAACTGTTGACCCAAACCAAATGTGAAGGATGTCTGGATCCAGTTCCATATTCATATTCCATCTTGCTTCTATCTCCATAACCTGAAAGAATCTGAAAAGCCAAACTCCAGACCTGAGAATAGAGAACATTTCAAGGATTAATAAAAACACCTTTTTCTTCTTCAATTTCCAGGTAGTCAACATGGCACAAAGTGAACGCAAACACAAGCACACGAAATCCAACACTCTTCATCCTTGTTGTGGTTCTTTTGACAACACTAACTCCACATCCCTAACTGCATTATTCTCTCAAATGGAAGAAGGGTAACGCTCACCAATATCCCAGCCCTACAGCAGCAAGCGATACAGAATGAAGACGGAGTACCAGCTTTCCTAAAAAGCCCTTCCACCCCACCCACACGTGGGTAAGGGAATTCACTGTCACAAACCCATTAGTGCTGCTGGTCTCCCATTCTTTTTATTTCTTACTTAGACCTTCAGTTACATTGAAAACTGTGTGACATTCAGACTGAATGGGCATTTAGAAGTCAGTTTGTTGACAGTGAAATCACCTCATTCTTGCAGAACTGCGGGATGAAACCTAACCCACACTGCAGCAATCTCTTCTTTTTGAGTTTCCTTTTGTTTGTGAATCACCATGGTCAAAATCATGCCGCATGTTTATCCTCCCCTACTCTAACTGGCAACCCTTCTGCTTCCTTTCTGCAACTGGAGGGGAAGGTGAGAGGCTGTTTTGTATTGTCTGGCAGGGGACCTTTTTCTCATGGGAGAGAAAATGCCTTCCTACAGACTACAAAAAGAGTCTCGGCAGACAGGATATGCAGCACGCTCCATGTAAACTTCATTTTGATGGAATTAAGTGAGACTGGCGAGGCACATCGCTTTATGTGTTACTAAGTTTGCTCTTCGCTAAGCCCATCTGCAGCCGAAGAGCAAGGAAAAGGCTGAAGATTGCAGACTTCTGAGTGCAAAACCACCTGGTAGGTTTTAGATGCTTAAACCAAATTGTCACATAGAGAGGCACAGACTGTTTTAGGCCACGTGGATCTTGACAACATGAGCGTTACAGTAGCTCTGTGATAGACAGGTACTGATAGGTCTAGAGAGAAACACATAAACAGAACTGGAAAGGACGTAGAGGTCCCTTATAATCTTAGACAGTAGTAGGGTCAAGAAAACATCTCCAACACCTTACATCACTTTCAACCTAGTGAAAGTCTAAGAATCACTATTGCAGTGTCTCAGAGGAAGGCAACAGAAAAATTACTGTCTACAGCTTTTATCAGTTCATACTTCTGTATTACCCACTGCTTAGATAACATAGGTAATCGTTGATATTAATTATTAGTGTTATCCACATTTTTAGCAGCATTATCTAGAGTTTTTCTTCATATCTAATCCACAGAAGCTAGACGCACACATACTCTGTGTGCGTATAATTCTCACTGACGTCAGCTGTGCAGCCTCAGAGAAGGGGCACAGACTTATGACTTGAGATGCTTTACTATGGAAATGACAGAGAACTTGCCACTAGCCTCTTGGGGTGTCTCTGTCCCCCATTCTGCAGTTCAGGTAAAGCAATTCAAAACAGAAACAGGCTACAGAAAAAGCTCTGTGGGGTGTTATAAAAGACTTCTATGTAAAACAGGCTTCCACAAAGGTTTGCTATGCCAGCGAAGATTTATGCCAGCAAAAGCCAACTTGGGTCTTCAATATAAACCAAATCCTCCTGTATTTAGTTGAGCTTAGAGGATTCAGTATCACATTCATGTGAAACTAATAGCTGAAAGGATGAAGTCTATAACTTATGTGTCTCTCCCTATAATTCTTGTTGACTTGACATAGTGCCTCTCCCTCTTAACGTATTCTTATTTCACCAAAGCTTAAAAGTCTACTGAGAGCTGTAACAGTGTCTCAGTCCAACAGCTTTCTGATTGTTCCATCTTCATACGATTTCCCTGATTTCTGTGCTTCCTTGACAACTCCTTTGCATCACAGAACTTTCCCTACCTCATTACACAATACCCTATCCTAGCCTATATTGTCCCTGAACGCAGAGACCTTGACTTCCCCGTTTCAGGTCTCAGTAGGAGCCCATGACTCATTTTTATACCCCCTCCCCAGGAATCATGAGTTTCCCAGGTGCATTTCATGAGGGAGAAAGCAAATGGTTGCTTAGGCAGTAATATCTTCCGAGTGAATGCACACTGAGGCAAGCAGCACGGAGGAACCAGAGTTGCCTTTCCCATTGTTTACTTATTCCCACATCTAATTCCCTTCGTGAGCTGTATCACCAATTCCTCTTGTTTTCCATAGCTGGCCTCTGCCTTCCTATATCCTCTTCCCTCTTCGTTTGAGCATGCTTAGGAGAAGCGAATCGCCCCAAACGAATTCCACGGGGAGAGGGCCTGTGCAGCTATGGAGTACATAAAGAGGAGCTTGTTTGCTCAGCTTATTTACAAGTAAAAGCTTTGCCAAGCTGCAGAGAGCAGGAGTGTTACTACCTGATTACGGACAGCTGCTTCACACTGCTTTGCTGGATCTTTGAAATGTGGCTGCGTTTGGGGTTTTTCATAACTATTCTGTAAATGCTTGTGGAGCCTCCAAAGCAACAGCCTAACAAACAGCATTCACCAGCCTTTCTTTTCCCATGGGAGTCGTTGTTACGTTATTCCTACAGGTGTTTTCCTTACAGCAGTCCTGGTACGCAAAGCTGGGATCAGCAGCTCCGCTGCATAAGGTTCTTTCTTGTTTTACTTGTGCTGTGGTGTCAAAATCGTTCTGCGTTCCCTGCCTGATGCCTTCTCTGATCGCTCTTTCATTGGTAACAGGACCCCTTCCATTCCTCTCCCAGTGTATCGTGGAGTCATTCATTTCCAACGGTGCCTAATCTATTGCCTCTTGTAGTGGATCTTCCTAGAGATGACAATGGTCAGACCAGCACGCTGTGATCTTGTTCACAGAGCAAATTAGAATCATAGAATCTTTAGGGATCGGAAGGGACCTCGAAATATCATCCAATCCAATCCCCCTGCCACAGCACATTGAAGAATTTAGACTGAAAGCATTAGAAATGAGTGATGGAGCACCAACACACAACCAAAGGACTGTCTAGATAGGAAAAGATCCTCAAGATCTTTGAGTTAAACTACTACCCCAACTTGACCAAGCAAAACTACTTGGGCAGGTTCTTAGGTTTGTCCTCAAGTGAGTTCCAGGGATTTTTGTACAAACTGGGAAAACGTCTGTCTCCACCATTCCCTCTGAAATGGGCAGAAACATTATTCATCTGCTGAAAGGCACAAGCCTTGGCAGAAGTGTAGAAGAGGAGACCGCAAAATGGAAAGGGAAAGGAAAGGAGGAGAGGAGGCCCTCTGTAAGGACATCTGGAGAAAGAGAAACCCTTCAGC
This sequence comes from Upupa epops, assembly GCA_013397515.1. Lineage (NCBI taxonomy): Eukaryota > Metazoa > Chordata > Aves > Bucerotiformes > Upupidae > Upupa > Upupa epops. Next base: position 614,505 of record VZRI01001018.1, on the reverse strand, counting down.
TGCATCGGGACCTCTGTGCTGGCTGCCTCCAGCCCTCTCCTCAGACTCCACACAGGTGCTGGCTCTGCCAGTGTGCTGCAACCCATGGGCTGATGGCACGAGTGATGAACAACACACTGCAGCTGGCACTGGCCACTGGGGAGTCCTCCAGTGACCACAAGAGTAGATGCACGTGGCAGAAGGAGATGAATGAATTCTATCTTGGTGGAGGTGTGAGGTATGCTGTGTTCCCACACACAGACCCTGCTGCCCTCTTAAAACCCAGGTCAGATATGGCACTTTCCTTCAGCACGTTTACAAAGAACGTTAGGAAGGAGGTCAGTGTTACTCCTTATGGTTCACAGACTGAGAAAATAGGACACAGGTAAATGAAACAACTAAGATAACCCAGGAAACACCCGGCTAGGGCAGGAATTTAAGCCAGTTCTAGCCTGGTGACTGCGTACGGCTTTGGTACAAGACATCCATTCTGGTCTGTCATGTGTAAGAACAGAAGTTCTACAAGAACCCTTTACTAGCTCCATTTTTTTTCCTATTATTATTCCTCTTAAAATAATTCTGCCATTAAAAGACAAGTGAATTCACAGGCATACAACTCCATTTAAAAAACATTATATGGACAGAACCTGACACAAAGCCTGGAAATTCAGAGTTATGGTTGGCATTCCCAGCTGAACTCCAGCCCCCGAGCCTTTTATTTTCCACATGAGCATTAGTGTCAGCCTTAAGTGTGGATTTCCTGACTTCTTCAGCCTGTGTCATAACCTTCACTTTATTGAAACAGAGAATTCTTCCCGCAAAAACCTTCTGAATAAGTCACCACGATTACCATGTCATCTTGCTGCTTCTAAAGAAAGATCAGAAGAAACTTCTTTCCAGGGAGGGTACCAGAGCACTGGAACAGGCTGCCCAGGGGAGTTGTGGAGTCTCCTTGTCTGGAGACATTCCAGACCCGCCTGGCTGTGTTCCTGTGTGACTTGGTCTGGGTGATCCTGCTGTGGCAGGGGGGATTGGACTGGATGATCTTTCGAGGTCTTTTCCGATCCCTAAGGATTCTATGATCTATGATTCTATACCAAGAATCCATACAAACCCTGATAGAAGGACTTGACCAAATGAGTCCTAAATTTTCTGCCATCATAAAGAAAATAAAACCCGAAGCACTTTTCATCTTTCTGTCCAGATCCAAACTAAAAAGTCTCCTTTGCTCTGTTTTTGCAAAGGCAGGCAGTGCACAGGGTTCAGTCAGACACCCAAGGAAAAGCTGTTTGCCAGATCAACACCCTGGAGGAGCTGCAGGGGCTTCCATCAGTGTGACTGGACAGATGAGCGGTGCAATTACAGTTCCTGGTGCACAAAAAAGGGAGATGCAGAGTCAATATGAGGGGGAGAGTCATTAGTACAGGTTAAGGAACACACCTTTTACTATCAGTGTGCCATGTTCTACTGATTACAAGTACACATGTGCTAGGACTGTTCAGCTGCATCTGCAGAGGGATGAAGATATCAACAGGGCTTTGCTGCTTGTAGGTTCCCTGAGCCCTGGCCTAAATCTGACCAACAACCGGGGACACTCAGGGACTGGCTTCTCCTTCAGCAGACACTGACCCAGCACACAAGCTTCTCTCTGTCAGTTATTCAGATGTTCAGACTATTCAGCTATGTTCAGACTATTGTCTGAACCACTGAGATCATGGAAAAGAAGAAAGAGCTCAGAAAAACATCTGATGGCAACACCCTGTGGTGGGCAGCATCCCTCCCTTCTCTCACACACCCAATCCTCCCCCACCCCAGTGCAGCCTTCTATGGCACACATGACTCTCAGAAGGATGGAAATGCAAAAGAGAAACCCTAAAACTTCAATCCATCCTTCCAGGGTTGCATCATCCAAGTTCAAAGTCATCTTCTACTAATGCTGAGGTGGAAATGCAGGGATCATAGTTCTCTTCAAGTTACGCTGAACTTCACATTAGCCCTTTACCTGTGATGAAGTACACACGTGCAGACTCTCAAGCAATTACACATGACTAGTGCTACCCGAAGTAAGGGCAGAGTTCAGGCCCTTGCACTGCCGTCATCAAGTGCAAGGCATGGATTGTGTACGTACAGCTCGACAAACATAATTAACAGTCCCTCACGGCAATTCATTACCGTGTTTGCTCAGCTCTTGCTGCTACTGTAAGGCAGCAGGGCTGATTCCCATCTGCATTAAGGCCCTGTCTGAATTAAAGTTCTCACTGCTCTGAGGCGGTACATTGCAATTTTCAGGTGTTATTTCAGTTTTTCAGAACAGTCTTGTTACCTAATTCCCAGCAGATCAAAAACACGGCTCTAGAAAGTAGCTCAGCAGTAGAAAATGAGGCAGATTACATCTTTGTCTTAGACAGAGGCTGATATTTTCAAACAAAATGATAAGGACTGTTTCTATCACTTATGCAATTTCTAAAGTCTGTATGAGAAACTACAAGAGAGGGTCCAGTTCACACAAACCTCTTCAAGATAAGACAAGTCCTTATCACATATTTCACATAGAAGATCACTGGAAGCTGTGGCTCACTTATGGCTTGGTAGTGAAGCTGCAAAACTGAGATCAAAGTAGCCTTCAAAAACATAATCTTCTTTTAAGAAGCATCCGTCGATTCTGCAGCGTTTGCTGGGGTTGTATAAACAACCAGTTCCATGAACATAATCATCTGTAGTATCGAGACAACGCTGCGTTCTCATAAGGTTTGTCTGTGACAACTCATTAGAGCACAAGGCTGAACCTACACGTCCTTGTGCCTGATCACTGAAAGGTCTATTCTCAGCTTGGGATCATGTTCTGACTTAAATGAGGAGGGAAAAAAGATGTCTATACAGCCAGAAGAGAAAAACACATTCCAGGCTAAGTATAGCATAGACTTGGGCTCACACATCTGCAGTGCACCCCAGTGCGTCGAGCTGTAGGTCTGTTAGCAGGCAGAGAGTCCAAATACCTTGCATCTCCATTGTTTCAGCGTGTGAGAAGTGAGCCAGGCTGCTGGGAGAAGGGCTGTCCCCAGGGGTTGCAGCCACGCTTGTTTCCTCAGCACCTGAACTGTGCAGTGCAGGGATGACCTGGCACTGCCGACCACTGAGAGAAGTTCAGGGAATAACCAGACAGAGCCAGAACCTTGTGTGTAGCACTATTTTGCAAGATCTCAAGACTGTTCACACTGCACCAAGCCAGGGATCTCAGCACCTGAGAAAGCAATCACCTGATTCCCTCTGTGGGAAAAGTGCATTTCCTTTAGTCCTATCTCTCACTACTTGTGAGAAGAGACCACCACACATTTCTCCACACCCCCCTCTCAGGTAGTTGTAGACAGTGACAAGGTCTCCCCTCAATCTCTTTTTCCTCAGACCATTCCCTCAGCTGCTACTCATCAGGCTTGTTCTCCAGACCTTCACCAACCTTGTCGCCCTTCTTTGGACCTGACCCTCATCCTGATTGGTACCCAGCAAGGGATGCTCCAAACCACAGACTCCCAGCTGGGAAAAGAGGAAGTGTCACAAGTGTTCTCGTCTGCAGGACAGTCTTTTCCTCACTAACAACGCTGAGAAATTCAGCTCTAGGCTTTTGTGATTAATAACCCACATTCGGTGCTTGTTCCTAAAATTCCATTGGGAAGACTCATGGACAGTGAGGGTACTGGAGCACTGGAACAGGCTGCCCAGGGGGGTTGTGGAGTCTCCTTCTCTGGAGACGTTCCAGCCCCTCCTGGCTGTGTTCCTGTGTGACTTGGTCTGGGTGATCCTGCTGTGGCAGGGGGATTGGATTGGGTGATCTTTTGAGGTCCCTTCTGATCCCTAATGATTCGATGATGCATAAACATGCATGTCAGAACCAAAAAGATTAAACAAAGAACCCAACCTACCTATTTTTCCTCAAATCCAGAAAATCCGACATGGCACTGCATGCGTACGAGACGACGTGGAACGCCTGAAGGAGCAGTCCCCACTGGATTTCATTACCCTGTGATGAGGTTGTCCTCTGTTATTTTTGGTCTAGCTCTTAATGAGCTGAGCTACCCGTGCCGGTCTAATAAGCATTTGCTTTAAGGTAACTTTTTAATCTAGAAAAAAATCATTTAGACTGGGATTGCAATTTGTTCTGAAGAACGAGAGACAGACAAGACTCAGCTACAGAGAAGAGCCCTCCTTTTGCGCCGACGTTCATGTGGGTAAGAGAGTTAACGTCGGTGACCTCCCGAACACTGCCTTTTTCTTTCCCTTTTCTTTTCTTCCTCTGGATTTCCGCGAAGCATGAACAGTTCTTTTAACGGTCTGGAACGAGATGTTTCAGAGGGTGGAGGTGAAGAAAATGGGAGAGAGGAAAAATAATGTCACACTTCATCCCTGATCGGCTGGGTCGTTTGAGCAGCGTGGAACTTGAGATTTTGTGTTAAACTTGTGCACTAAGTAAAATCCATTCGTCCCGTGTTCCTTACACCTCATTGAAACACGAACGTCTCCTTTCTTCACGTACGCCGGAGAAAGGTGGCTTCGCTTCGGGAGAGACTAATTTAGACGAGTAGGGAGGAGATTCTCCGAGCTGAAAACTGCTCAACAAAACTGCCATCTTCCGTAACAGAAATGGAAAATCAAAAAGCCCTCTCTCTGCCTCTGCGTGAAGGCTCTGTCTAAGTGAGTGCCACGTGTCAGGGCTTCTCGCGGACGCAGGGGAAGTTTTCTTGCTGGATCTCACATATGGAACACAGTGTGAATCAGAGAGAGATACAAATGCAACCAAACTGCGCACACCTCCGTTCTGTGGTCTCTCTGGATATTAGTGCTCTGCCTCTTCGTCAGAAAAAGTATTGATAAGAGAAGAAAATGCTCAATTTATAGTAACTAGGCCCACTCTCTGCTAGTGAGGTAACTAGTCGTGCAGTAGAATGCAATCTCATTAAAGCACGATTTAATTATCTAGTATCTCAGAAACCTTGTCCTTCTCAAGGTCAAGGAAATCCTTTTGATGTCTCTATGTTTTCAGAGTTGCTAGAGAACTGCTCAGTGGAAAAGAACCTGGGGATGCTAAACATGAGCCAGCTGTGTGCCCAGGTAGCCAAGAAGGCAAAGATCATCCTGATCTGCATCAGAAATCTGGCCTTGAACACTTCCAGGGAGGAGGCAGCCACAACCTGCCTGGGCAGCCTGGTCCAGGGTCTCAGCACTCGTGTCATGAAGAACTTTCTCCTGACTTCCAGTCTCAACCTCCCCTCTTCCAGCTGGAAACCATTCCTCCTGCTCCTACCACTCCAAGTCCTTGGAAACAGCCCCTCCCCAGCTTT
>VZRI01001018.1:589819-609084 GCA_013397515.1 Upupa epops | reverse complement strand
CTCCTCTTCTCCAGACTGAACAGCCCCAACTCTCTCAGCCTGTCCCCACAGGAGAGGTGCTCCAGCCCCCCTCGTGAAGGGCTCCGGACACGTGGCCCTCCTCTGGACACGTTCCAACAGTTCAGTATCTTTCCTGCATTGCAGGCTCCAGAACTGGATGCAGTGCTGCAGATGGGGTCTCACGAGAGCAGAATAGAGGATGTTCTAAAAACATGGGGATGTGGCCCTTGGAAGGATGGTCTAGCGGGCATGGTGCTGCTTGGCAGTTGGACCTGATGATCAAGGTCTCTTCCAGCCTTAATAATTACCTTAATATCCACACAAATAATGGCATTCATACCCATACTTCTAAAATAAAACTCAGTTTCATATTCCTTTGCTGCTACCCATACCAAGCGGGGAAAAAACCCCACAATCAAACAAAAACCCTGTGATTACCTCTTGTTTAATAAATTACTTTTTCAACCTACCATGCCTTTCTGTCTTCCAGGAATAGCCTGGCATACGACTGGGTGTCTGTTATAAATGGAGATTAATAAAGCTTATGTTTTAAAGGAGTTTAATCAAGTCCAGAACAAATTAAACCAGAAGTAGCACAACAAAAAGCCTATTAATATCGCTCCACCAGGGAGCTCTGAAAGGCACAGAGCTTTGGTGAATTCCAAGTTTCTTCTTGCACAGTACCTTGAACAGGATATGGGTTCAGAAGGTTTCACAATGGATCTCAGTAAATCAGACAATGAATTTTGGGTTAGTTTTCACTGAAATTATCAAACGATCATTGCTCCCAACTTGATTTCTGGAGCATTTCATTCCCCTATTAGGTTTAGGGTACACACTCTGGGTTTTGTTTGATCTACCTCCTCAGAGCCAGCTAGTAAGTTCAGTTACTCTAATAATAGCCCTCGCAGTTAGGAAATGTTTCTGCCCCATGCAGAACCTACACTCTTTCGGACCACCCAAAAGAATTCCTTTTACCATGAAGATGTAATATTACTTTCAAGTTAGTTATTTGATACTGCATGAGTCAAAGAATAAAGTCGATGTAGATACATCTCTGGCATGAGAGAAAGGAGGAGGAGGAATTCAGCCCTGTTCTTTTAATTATCTATTAATATTTAGAGCTCTTCACTGAATTTGAGATGAAGAACAATTAGATGAATCAAAATGCTGAGCTAGTTAACCTGCTTAGTTTGCATTTCCAAAAAAAGCTGAATATATTAATTAAAATTTAATTAAAGTTCAAAACAACAAACGATAGAACATAACTTTTGAATAGGAGTAATCGTTCACAGACGGGAAAAATCCCTGAAAGGAAGCAAAGGCACATAGACCCGTATCACACAGTGAATTCACTAACTCAGCAGAAAACTATCCCCGTTCCTAATCCAAGCAGTGTTATATCAGCTGGCTGCTTACAGCCGGGTATTTCAGGCTTGACTTGATCTTTGAGGTCTTTTCCAGCCTCAATAATTCTGTGATTGTGATGCTGTTTCTGGGGCTAAATCCACAGATGGGGCAGGCATGATGAGCCTTCCATTAGCCACAGCGAATTTTCCAGGGATAGCGTTAAATCAGAGTCATTGAATCATGAGGGGTTGGAAGGGACCTCAAAAGATCATCCAGTCCAATCCCCCTGCCACAGCAGGATCACCTAGTCACATAGGAACACATCCATGTGGGTCTGGAACGTCTCCAGAGAAGGAGACTCCACAGCCTTTAAATACACTGTATTGATGAGTTTGAGTCATCTGCATTATGTTCTTCCCACCAGGAGCAGGGATTCAGGCTGTACAGGGCAAGGCTTACAGGACAGCAATGGGGACACCGATGGAGACAGAGTTTCTTGCCTGAATGTGCACAACAGGCTTTTGGTCTCTCTTGACTCAGCACACCACATCTTATGTACAAAATCCTGACCAGGAGGGCCTCATCCTGGGTGCTAAGATACATCCAAACTTGAAGCATGATATTCTTCACACATCTGGAAGGTGGGACACTGGACAGTCCAGCACTGGGGAGAAAAGAAAAGCAAGACAAGGCATTCCTGGCAACTTAAACAGTGAGACTTGTTTTGCTCAGAGAAGAAAGACAGGGATGACAGTGGCCAGACAAGCTTACATAGCATGAATATCTACTCTATTAAGTTTGCAGACACAGAAGTAGACATGCCTATTAAACTTCACATCTCTCACTGGAGGCTCTTCTCAACTCTCCATGGAACTCTAGGGAGTTTTTTGCCCACTGATATTTCATGCTTTTAGTAACCTTCTCTCACTCAGCCTTTCTGGTCTTGGGTCCCTCTCCTCTTCATCATTGCTGCTGTTGTAATGGCACAGACAAATCACCTGCTCCAGGTTGTCCTCTTCCTCTCATACACTCTCCCTGCCCAAAGTGGGACATCCAGCTCAGTTGCTCCCCAGAGCAGCTCCGCACAGCACTGTCGCACGCAGTTATGAACCAACTGTGAGCTATTAGAAAGCAGAGTGTACAGCAAAATCCTTTGCTTGTTAGGGTAGATCTTTTATTCCAATATCACATTCAGCAAGAACACTATTCCTGGAACTCATTCTTCCTGTGAAACGAAAGACCCTGTTCTGCCACGGTTTATTCTTCCAACCAAGAAAACATTAGCATGACAAGAAATAGTTTGGAAGAGATTATTTGAAGAGATATCATAAAAGCCCAAAACTTTTCTCCTCAACCCAAGCTGGAATCAATTTCATGAGTTAATTACGATAGGAGGAGTGTGCAACCTATTCTTAAATATCTCCAGTGGAGCAGTTCTGAAGCCTTCCCCAATATTCTATTTAAGACTTCGATTATCTTTACAACGGGGAAGTTGGTCTGAACGTATTACTTACACTCTGGAGAACAGTTTATTCTTTTCCCCCTCGTGATAACTTTTGTGCACTCGAGTACTGATACTGAACCCCTTGGTCTCATTCTCCAGATAAACACACTCTGTTTTTCCAGTCTTTCTTAGATTTCCTAGCCTGATCTGGATCCTTCTCAACCGTGTTATGTCTTTCTTGGCATACAGTACCCAAAATGGCACGGGTCTCCAGCTGGGGCCTTGCGAGAGGGAAAAAGAGGTGGAAGAATTACTTCAAATAGGCCCACCAAAACAAATCCGACCCAGTTCACGGTGGGTCTTCATGAGTGAGGCTGGCACAACTACAGTAAGAGTTTCAAGAGCTCTCAGTATTTATTCAGCTCTATTTTATTCCGGTGGTAGAAGATCCAGTACTCTTGGAAAAGCAGAGCCTTCAATCGCATGGTTGCAGTCTTATGTAGAATCAAACTGTCATTTGCAATGAATATCCCTGCGTGAGGGATGGCCAAACGCTGATGTCAGCTCCTACATCTGATACTACTAATCACTGAACGCGCTCCTATAATTTTTCGTTGGAGGATGAATTTCAGTCCTGATCCTGCAAAAGCCTGAGCACACCAACCGAGCCATAGTTCTGCAGAGCATTAAAGGAGGCCCCGCGCAATGGGATTAGTTTCTGTTATATAGAAAAACAGATGAGTTTATAAAGGTGGGAGAGAAGACAGAAGAAATCTGGGGGTTCCCAGAAGCTATAAAAAAATTCTTACTTTGAATATCGTTTTAGCCAGAAATAGTTCTTGTAGGAAAAAAGCGTTCTCTCTTTGTCTAACACTTTCCAAAATGGAATAAAACCTTTAAATGCGCTAAAAGTTTGGTATTCTACAAGGTTTTAAATTATAGGTTCCTGATTCTTCCATCCCTAAACAGTAGCCAAATATAATAACGTAGGGAACAGAATGCCAGTTGAGCAGGTTTGGAAATAATGTTGTTGTGTTTCTTAATACAGAGCACTTTCACATGCTCCATTCTGTGCGACTTTCAAGAACGGTGATGTGGCAATGTATGGTTGGCAAGGTACCCTCCATGACAACGGTTAATTAGTAAATAAATCATCCCAGGCCCATTGCCACTGAGTGGAATAGCAAAGTATGCAGCGTTAAGCTCCAAGCTGACTAATTCTAATAGTTATAAATTAAACGTTGCTTCGCTTTGATATGTCCTTTAATTTTGTCCTTTGGCAAGCAAGAGATCCAGCATCCAGAAACACTTCTGGTTACTCTAAAGAGCTATTCAAAAAGTTCACGATGCTGAAACAATTTATACTTTTCCAAATTATTTTAGAAAACAAAAGAAAGCTGTTGATTCGCAGATCTTGATAAGGATCTGGGTCTTGCCCTCTGTCTAGTCTGTAGTAAACCTACACAGAGAAGACTCCTGTGCATGTTGATGCCAACAACAAGCACTACAGGACTCACCACAGGGAACCACCGCGTCATGAGGTCATTTCTTGTAGGAATTTATGCTTTCCCCACTGACTTTGCCCCAAGGCAGAGCAGGAGCTACTACAAATGGGATGCAATTCAAGAAGTGAAGTTACTACTTTCCACAAACGGCCAAGGGAGATCCCTTAATGCCATGCCTTGGGAGGATTCATCAGGCACAGTTCACTGGACACTGGCACGAGTTTTGCATGTTGCTATGATGGTGAATATAAGCTGTCAGCCCACAAGGAAGGCTCACCTGTTATTCTGGGACCAGAGGTCTCTGTTGGACACCCTGCTCTTCTAAAAGCCTCCTGTGGCCTGGGCAAGACATTAATACTCACTTCACCTTGCAGAACCCATCTTTCTCTCTCCATTTCCATTTCCCACCATTCTCTGTGCTGATACTAGACTATCTTGGGTACGACAGTGGCATGAGCTTTCTATTTTAATAACTTAAACAGGAAAATCCCCTGCAGTTTCTAAATGAAGGCAATAGCTAGTGATCCTCTCGTTTTTCTATTCTCTTTTTTTGCCAAACACGCTATTTAGGTCAATTGAGCTTCATTGCAGATTCTAGGTCAACATTTTCACATGCTGAGGGAATTCAGATGTCTCTTTCCTGTCTTGTTCCTCTGGTCTCTAATAAGGGAGAAATTTATGCTTCAGCCTCAGGATACTTCTGTTAAAGTCAACAGCAAGGTACAAACGTCACAAAAAGCAGGCTCACTTACTTTGTGTGTTCACTGACCACGTTGGTTGGTCAGATCCACACGCGGGATGTTGCTACCATCTTCTAACAGAACTTAATAACACGGAGACCAATTTTTCTGGTGCTGCACATAGCAAAACATCAAGAAACTCAATGAAGATTCACACCCACTGTGATCCTGACTCAAAACCCAACCTTTTCTACATCTACAAGTGTAGAGGTCGGCTAAAGAATAAGATCATCTACATTCATACACAGAACCGCTATTGATGCCAGTGGGAAAGCCCGGGATAGTATAAATATTTTACACACATGCTGGTATATCCTGTGTTTGTAGAAGAAACTGTTTATTTAATTTAAAGCAAATGCATGCAGTGGGTCACATCCTCAACCTGACTACACTGGCTTCTCTGCCAGAGCAAGGTCATCTTCTGACACTGAAAGACTGCATAGAATTTGAGATGCTGGAAACCACGGAGAAGCGTGAGGCCATGTTAAGTTTATAATATAGAAAAATACTTCTACCTTTCACATATTCTGAACAATTATTGCTGTGAAATATTAGAAAGGATAAAAAGACAACAAAAGCACACAGTCTGCTTAACATGAACGCCTAATCATGTAGTCACAGTCCTCTAATTCCCTGAAAAGGATATTGTTAGGATTAGGGAGAAGTGGAAATACTCAGTCGGTGTTTTCCATAAACCCAGAAAGTCACCTCGGTAATCTTCTGATTCTCATAATCTATTACTCTCCTGGAAAGTGAAAATTCCAACTCCTTAACAACACACACAATGACGGCGCATTTCCCCTTCTTACAGCAAGCTCAGCTGAGTAAATTTCAATGCAAATCCTTTCTTTTCTTTAACTACATTTTGTCAATGGCCAAAATTTCTTCTCCTGGAGTTGATTCCAAATATTCCTTTCACAAGTTTTTGCAATATAAGCTCCAGCTTCAAGACCAGCAGCTTTCTGACTATAGTGTGTCTTTAGAAAAATGATTATCAGCTTAATCAGGTTAACAGAAAGAGAATGCAAAACATAACTCATCCTTCACACTCGATATCCACAACCAAAGCACGCAGTTCTTTCTATTTCATACGTGTCTGACTTGCATTTCGAGCCACTGGATATTGTAGAAAGTTGTTTTATGGGACCGAAGATTCCAAGATTCCACTGTTCATGAGTCTTGTTGCTTTTGTTTATGTATCTCACAGTATCATCCTGTGACCCTCTAATCTTTGCTTTGGACATCTCTGCCCCTCCATTGTTGTAACACTGCTTCTGTAATGTTATTTTTAGCTCCATCCCTTCTGAGTTTGGCATACTAGAATGGGACGCAGTATTGCTGTAGCAGTGCTTTATCACCAAAGGTAGAGGCAAAGCGACATCTCTGTTCTCAATCACAGATCACCAGTCACATACTTTGGTTTCTCTCTTGTAGCCAAACACCACTACGAGAAAAAAACAATTTCACAGCCAAACAGCTTCTTTTACAATGTTCTTTCATCCCAAGATAGACCGCCCACCCTCAGTGCCTTTCTGCAACAGCAGCATGTTTCCTGATGCATGACCATCGGGCTGCACGAAAAAAATATGACCTATCTTTATAATTCATCACTCACCTCCTTTTTTTTGGCACCAACAGCTATTATTAGCTCTGAATTCATAGGCCTTTGTGCAAGTCATTGATGAAATTATTAATGTTAATGAAGTTCCATGGGAACATTGTTATACAGGGATGATTTCCCAACTCATTTTGTATCTGAGTCCTATGACTTAATGAAACCTTCATCTATTTTACATATGACACACGGATCGGTCACTCTTGCTAACCATCATTACGCCGTAACCAACTGCTCACACACATCGGGCTACATTGCATTAACACTGATTCAGTTCACTAACCTTCATTCAGGTCTAAAGAAAGCAAGTTGTAGGCAGACTGAATTACATTCACAAAATCCCACAGGCTTACGTGCACTTTCCAGCCCAGGGAACCCTTAACCTGTCACGCTGGAGTGCAAGTTTCAGCTCTACTTTTAGACTTAGACTTTGGCTGTCAGGCTGGAATCACTCGCTTTGACCAAGGAAAGGCCACCTCTGCCATTTAATGTCTGTGGCATCAGCCTATGAACCTTCAACCATACCAGCAAATGGGTTCATACAAACCAATTTCTCAAACCTGGGTGGTTGGGGTGGCTAAAGAACCTCCAGTAATTTTATACAGAAGGTGGAACACACAGGAAAAAATAACTTCAGTGTCATGTGTTTATAGTATTGTTGGCAACGCTGAACTCGTTTGTAAATGAGAGAAAAGATGGGCAAGGCTTAAACTGGAGATGACAGTCATAGGTTAGATTTATAGCCAGACTCTATTGCCAATGTTCACGCTATATTTTGTCTTACTCTGCAATGAGTGCTGTCTAATTGCTTAGTGCAGTGTCATCGTGATTTACTCTTCAGACAGTACCGTTCTATGGAAGAACACTTGGGTGGTAAGAAAATTGAGGACAGTGAGCCACATAATGAGAAACACGGGCAAACGTAGTTTGTCTCCTCATTTGTGCAATACACAACTACCCGATCCTGCCTGAAAAACCACGCCAGTGAACAGAGCCATCGTGGTAAATATCACAGTATCACTGGTCCGAGGGTGTAAGGGGTCCTACTGAATCAAGGAGGATGCCTGTTCAGTGGCAGCTTCTGCATCTTTGCAGAGTGGGTATTTCCCAGCAGATGCTCCTGCACTGGTTGAGGAGAGTTCAGCCAGCAACATCACAGCAGTGTAGGGCAGTCCTTTAGGAGGTGTGACACTGCATTTCTCAGCATCACACCAGGAATCAGGGAGTAGCAGTATGTCCTACATATCTGGCCACTGCCGTTGTAACCTGAGCGTACGACCAGCACAGGTTCAGCAGCCAGACTTTAAGGGACCAGCCAAGCACAAAGCAGTCTTAGGCCTGAAAGAGTTCAGAGGAGAGTTTTCCCTCTCCCCTTTAAAGTGCATAGCAAGCACATCAGCCAGACCCTGAGAGCTGACTCTGTGTGTACATTTATTCAGTCTCCTAAGTATCTCTTCCCAAGTCCCTCCACCCTACCCCTGAGAAATATCTTTGGTAACAATATTTTTTAAGAGATTCAGGTGCCAAAGCCACTCAGCAATTCAGTCAACTGGCTGATGCACTCCAACTCTCAACACCACTAAAACAACATATCACAAAATACTATTGCAAGATCTGCTTGGTCTCTGCAATAAAGAAAGAACCTTAAAGGAAGTCTAGTAGAAAAGAAAAAGGCAAAAGCAAGGTAAGGAACAGAGCAGGTAAAGGAGTGCTTAACTCCTTTCAGATGAATTACAGACCTCTAGGAAAAAAGGAGGCAGATGTAGTCTTACAGACACCCCAGAAGAGTCAAGCTCCATACCCAGGGCTGGAAGTGTCTGTCACCTACAGATCATACACGAGTGCAGATGTCAGCAGAGATTAATAAACATTAAGGAGAAGAACATTGTGATTTTTGAAGGTAAAAAAGCATGCGGCAGTGTTTGTGACCACATTAACGTCTTTTGGGGAGAGACTGAGCTTACCAGCCGAGTGTGCTGTGCTTTACCCCTACCTTCTGTGTCACAACGCTGCATTAAAAATCTTGTGCTCTGCACACAGTAGGATTATAATTCACAATGCTTGATTTCACCCTTCCTATACAGACGCCCCTGTTGTTACCCTGACAGTACTCTGCATCCAGAACAGTGCTAGTCAAAGCTCACAGGATGGCTGGGTAAAAGCTCAGGGCAGCGCAGATAGACAGTCACACAAAGAGACCAGCTTCATCTGCTTCCACCACACCCCTGGTCATAGTATTACTGAAGGACAGAGCTGCTGTGGGGGGAACACATGCCTGAGCTTTAGCTTCCCCAGTGAAGGGATAATTGTGCAACTACATTCAACATCCACATGAGTTAACTGAGACGGTAGCTGAACATGGTAAAAAGCAGCTCACGGGAAGGTCTAGGACTGATCTTGCCATGATCTCATTCTGAATTACCCCAAGCAGAAAAGCAGTCTGATATTCAAGGTCCTGGTGCAATGGCTAAATAAAGGTTAAAACCCCACACTGCTCCTCTGCAGGTACTAACGATTACGGCTTCACAGTGTCCTTCTAATGCTTTGGCATCCACAAACGTCACACGAACAGCTGAGAGCACCGAGACACACTGGCTTCTACCCACCTCTTGAAAAATGATTACCATGTACTTGAACATTACTTAGAGTATTAAGGCTCAAAGGCAGAAAGAGAACGGTGGATGAAACTAGGCAAGCAGTTTTTCATTGCCCAGTGAGCCCTGACAGCACCCTGTGAGCCCACACCTAGCTGAGAAAGATATCCTTCCGAATGGAAGAACACAAGCATCAGCAAGTTCCTCCCCTCATCTACCTCTGAGCCCTGCCCTGGCTCTCTGAAAATCATCTGTGTCCAGCAGCCATCTCCCCATGGCCAACCTTGGCAGTGGCGAAGAGAAGGGAAGAGCCATTGCTCCCAACTTTTTACACACACTAGGAATGCAGAGACGAGGCTGCTGCAGGGACCTGGGAGGGAAAAGGCACCCCTGGAGACAGGGCTGACACCGGCTGCCTGGGCAAAAAGAAAAGAGGACATTTAGGTTCTTTTTATCACCAGACCCATGGGAACAGCCCTGGGCTCCAACTTCCCTCCTTCCTCCACCATCTTGGCATCCTCCTCTGTGCTGTCAGGCACGAGCAAACCCTCCATTAGTCAGAGGGAAAACATTCAGAAGTACTTGCTACAGATTTATTCAGCGTATATTTTGAAACTCGAGGCCAGTGGCCCTGCATGTATACCACTGCTTTTAGCAGACTCATTCTCACGCCTGGCCTGCAATTAAACACCAGAGTCATGAAGCAGCAGTTTCTAGAGGCCAGCGTGCCCCATGCAGAGAGCGCGCTGTACGCAGCTACCCCCTGTGTACCTGCAGCACAGAGCACAGCAAGACACTTGGTTTGATTGAAGTGAACCCCGTGGCAAACAAACCAAACCCTTAAAACCCTAAGTATTACCTAAGCTAAACATCTGAAAAAGGGGGGAGAAAAAACCCCAAAAAGAAATGCAGAAAACAGATCTGACAAGCCCTTGAACAATGTTTCGGCTTCTCATGGCTTGAAATCATTTTCTCATGTTGGGACTGTTATTTGCTCTAAAGTGATTCTTATGTGAGGGCAAATTCACTGTAACCTTTCCCACACGCCTGCTCTGCAGCATGTGGCTTAAAGGGAAACTTCCATGCTCTGCTAAGCTCACCAGCACTCTGAACTGCTCATTTTCTTCACCTTCCTCATGCCTCTCTCCATTAGCCTTCTCAGAGGTGCTAATTACCCCTACCAGCTGTGTCCAAAACCAAGCTGCTTTGTCCTGCCAGCCCATTTTCACTCCTCCACTGAGCTGTCACAAACAAGTGCAGCAACAGGGGCTGCATTTCATGCTTGAGAGTACCTTTACGTAGTGAGACAGACCCTTGCTTCTCTGCCTGTACTCTACTGAGCTAGGCATAAACCAGCTACGTCCCAGAAACAGTAGGGCTTTGTAAGCCTGGGATTATGCCAGGATGAGTCTGCCACATGGCCACTGCCATACCTGACCAGCCCTGGCTACAGCAGAGTTGAGTCACATCTCTCATGCCTAACATAAGAAGCAGAAGAGTTTTCTCAAGGTTCTGACCTAGAGTGGGCCCGTGAGCTGCAGGGTCTGACGGTGTGTTGAAGCCCATTTCCCCAGGAGTGCTTACTCTGCTTTCCACACCAGAGCATATGAGGGATCCATGTGACGGATCCTACTCGCCCTGGGAAAACTTCCCACCACTTCAGGCTGAGACAATCTGGCAGTGTGGCCTGGATGCTCCAGGGCTTATGGAAATCTGAAATCTCTTTCTTCCATTGTAAACTCATTTCTTCCCACCACAATCAAGAGTCTTTCAATTCTCTCCTCATCCCTCCCCCCACTCCTGCACCTAAAGCAGCTCTTTCCCTCTGGCTTCCAAAAGCTCCCCTTTCCAAGCTATATTTTATCAGGGGAGTCTCTGTTTTTGGCACAATTTCTTCTGAGCTCAGCTGGCTGATGTCTTCCCATCCCATGCATTCCTCAGGTCAAAGGTATACCCCAAAATGTACTCACTCCCTCTAACCCAAGGGAAGCATTGGAAATTGTCAGATTTGAGGACGGCAGCTGGATCAGCGAAGACGGCCAAGACTGTAGAGTCCACATGATTAATTTCAGGGAGGTACTCACTGAAATCATGTTAGCTCTATGAAAAAATACAACAGAAAGAAAGGGGGAAACGGGGAGAGGGAGAGTTCAGAATGCGGGCTGAGGTTCATGGCAGTTGCTATTTTTATTGAAGCAGTTTGCCCATCCCTGATGAATTTGTGCTATCACAATCGTTTCTATGCTGGCAACAGCGTGCAGTGTCAGAAGCACAGAAGTATGATTTCACTGCAGCACTAAGCCAGGGGAGAATCTGGATCAAGAAGGAGCAAGCTCTGACCAGAAAACAAACAGTTTAAGAATTCACAACTAGAGTTTTGTTCAAGTCATTTCTTTTTCCTGAAATATTCCTTCTCCCAACTTCCAGACCACTCCCACTATTACATCCCAGGGCTACCTCCCCTGTGCTTTCAGGCTGCAGCTTTGGGAAGAGGTGGCTGAGGGTGAATTGCCCTGGGAACAGCAAAGCAGGGGGCACAGAAAGAGTAACTCTCTCTCTTAGTCTGCAGAAAACTGCTTGTGATCTCTTCATTTCACTGAGTTCAAGGATGTCTTAGAATGCAGCCCTCTATGTATCCCGAGTTTGATGCTGCAGAACCTCACCCTAAGGTGAAGCCTTTTATTGCCTGAGAAATAGATAACAAACCTTCCATCAATCAGCGCCTGCTTAAGGAGCACAGACAAAGGCAGGGCAGCGGACGGCAAACGTGTGTCTCCTGCAATCAGTTTTCCATGAAGAAAATGCAAAAAAGACTTGGGTGTTGCTGGAAATAGGGATTTCATTTGGCATTCAAGAAACGGGTTAGTGCTAGAAGAAACCTAACCCCTGTGTAACCTGATGAGGATGCTGCATAAATTATCTGTGCCCTACAGACCATTTGAAAAACAAAACCTGGCTTCTTCTGGTTGACTTGGCTTTTCCTGGTGCTACGAACGCAAGTGTCAACTTACATGAAGCGGAAAAGGTGTTTAGTGGTCAGGAAACATCTCCTTTCTAGCACACGGGGAATGCAACTCTTAAGCAGAAACTGCCTACCAAAAAGGAAAAAAACCATCATGATTTATTATTCTGATTTACCAGCGTGACAACCGCTCCCTCTGGTAAAGGACAGCACTTCTACATCATCACAGAAGCCGATAAAGGTCCAAGCAACAGAGTGCTACCTTGCAACAGCAAAGTGAAGCAAGGAGTGAGTCACGACAAGAACAAAAGCCCTATATACCCTCTGTTCTGTTTCTGAAGAGCTCTAGGCAGGTGCTGCGCTCACATGATGTCTCAGTGACCTTCTCACGAAGGCCAACCTTAGCTCAGTACCTCTAGAACCAACACTCCTGGGCTTTACGACACCGATAGGTCCTGCCACTAAACCATGGGCTGCTTGAGAGACGCTGTAATCAGTGTGGTGCGGTGCTTTCAAGAGCAACGTCAGACAGTAGTGTGTGGCAGCTGCACCGTCCTGCAGCAGCAGCGAGGAATCTTGAGAACAAGCAGAACACTTCTTAACCTAAGAGGGAGCAGGAATCTCTCTCTGGAGAAATGCAAACTGCAAAGTTCAGGAAGACCTACTGTGAGGAACCTAACAGCTCAAGGACATCCACAGGCATCTGTCAGAAACACTCAAGATGAGAAGCCTTGGGTCAAAGAGCCAAAGCAGATTAATTCCCTCCCAGTTCTCATGTTCTGCCATTTTTCTTCACTAGGATATAGGGAAATCTTTTACAACCACAGTCCTGATCATACAGCAGAGTGACAACTTTTCCATAACCATTCCCAGAAACTTCACGTTAACATCTTCAGGATTGTGAAATAGTAACAGGAGACAAACTCACACTTAAAAGCTACGTACGCTGTCAGTACCTTGGGGTACTAAGGAATTTTATTATGAAATAATGAAAAATGAACATCTACGATGACACAATAAGCCAGCTTTGATTTCTCGATAGTTGCCATCCGCCGTCTAAGGCTCTGCAACACAACTGTGAAGCAGTAAAACAGACAGCACATGTCACAAGTTTTCTTTTCATTGTTTTTTACGAAGTTCACAGATTTATTCTAAACCATCAGCCAATATAACTCGACATATAACTCTGTCTCCAGTGTTTCACAGAGAAAGTGGAAATAAAGTGGCTGAAGTCTCCTGGCATAAATTTGGGGGACATAGTGTGATAGTTCAGGCTCAATGCGAGAAGAGCAGAATCAACACCACCACACTTCACTGAAAGATACTCCACTGCATGCCTTGGAGTAAATGCTCTTGAAGCAGCAGCTGAGTACTAAAGTAAGCTGATGTACTAAGCAAGTCTTAGTTTCCGAGAGCGCTGGAATAACCTACTTTTTTTAATATAGGTCACATTTGAATTGCATCAACAGTAGTCACTCATCAAATCCCAGCTAATATTATTTGGGAACATGTCAGAGCTACTATAATAATACAAACATTGAGGCTGCATTGGGAATACACTAAACACACAATAAACTACTCCAAGTATAAAAACAATGTGGGCAGTTTTCTGGCTCAATCAAAAGTAACAAGAAAATAAGGAATTGAACAACAACAACAACAAAAAGCAGCAACAAATCCAGTTTAACAGCTGCGCTAAAAATATGTTGATAGTGTAAAGTCAGAGAGCACATCAACCAACCCATCGGCTCCTCTCTTCATGGTTTCCTGTCACCTAATGGTTAATTCTCACAACGCTGCAAGTCATCTACAGAACTGTTAGAAAGCTGTTCCCACTGAAGTGCAGCAATACAGCCCGACTTGCAAACAGCCAGGGAAGCTAATAATAGGGTAATAGAGAAGGTGCAAAAGGCTCTGATCTCTTACGAGCTGCTGAGTCTTTTTATTCAAATTGTATTTCATATATACGTGGCAGGAAGAACGTAGGTGGTTACTTTGACCCTGACTGATCCAGGACCCAGGTGTTTCTGATAGCAGCAGAATCCCTTTGTCCTCATAACATTTCATCTCCCTTGCTTCAATATCTGATTTCTTGCTGAACATTTGCCTTGAAATCTGTCCCAAAGGTGCAGAGTGGTCTGATCCCTCTCGAGAGCAGCTGTAAGGTAGTACGCAGAAGGTTAGCTCCATTACCACAGAGTATCACTTTCCCCAACGCTGCCATCCTCTATCCTCTCAAAGAAAACCCAAAGTTTGCTGGTTTCTTTAGAGGATCTTGAGCCTACTTTGCTGCATTAGGCCATGGGGAGATAAAAACCAGTTTCTGACTGAAGTGACAGCAGGAATCAGAATGGCAGTGCTTTCTTGGATAGTAGGGCTTGTTTTTATCATAGAGGTATCCCAAGCACTTTTAAAAACTGAAGGAACAGACAAAGATCGGGCTGTATGATTATGCTGGCTCTCAAGATAAACCTGCTAATAATTGTACTACTAGAGTGGAACAGAATAAGGCTAGTTATATTTTTCAGAAAGGAAACATGACAAAAGGCACACCCACCAAGAGCTGCGAGCTCTTATGTCTTCCAGCGAACAAACACTTAAGCAAAGGCAATCATGGTCTTTTGAGCAACTCTTCCCTGCACACTGGCTTTGTTATCTCCTCCTGCTCTTGCAAATATTTTTCTCTTCTCTTTCTCAGCAGCTGTTGCTACAGGCAAAGTCAGTGTCTTCTTCACCATTTGCAGGAAATTACCGCACTAGGCATCACTCCATTCACAAATCGTGGCTCCACAATGACTACAATGATGTAAAGCCCGAGTAGCCCAACTGGTTTTAATTTACATCAGGTAACTGGATTTGCACTTGTGCCAATGGGAACTGTACCTGGCCCAGACAGCCAAACCATAAACAGGTGGGAAGAAGTTTGGAGAGAGTTCATCACCAGGGATATGAGAAATGTGCGCGTGAAAACAGTTTAGTCAGCAATCAGTCACCTCTAATTTTATTTTTTTTCCTAACCACAATAGGTTTATCCAAGAGCCCTGTGGACTTTCATCTGGGCACATTACACAACCCCGTCTACTCCAGCATTAAAAGGCAGGTGCATTCAGAGACGCGCACACAGAGATCATTCGCGATCTCTGAATCACAGAGATGTCTCTGCTGGCTCTTTGCTCTGCCACCTGTACACTCATCGTTCAGTCAGGGAACAGACTGACCAGCTGATGGTACGAGTTCAGGAAAATCAAAGCCAGGCAGACGATGGCGTGGGAGGGCGAGCATGAATTGTTGCAGGGCTCTGACTAACGCTCCGGCAGGGAAGCGCGCAGGAAGCTGTGCAGAGCCAGGAAGGACACTGCCCCGGTGCTTCCTTTCTGCCACTTCAAAAATACAGACTAACAGACCTCTGTAGAAAAAAAAGTGCTTTGGACAGATCCTGACATTAGCTCTTGGCCTTTGCCTCATATTATCTTGCTGAAAAATAGAAGGAAAGTACTGCAAGTAGTTAATAGCTTCTCTTAAACAGGATGCTGAGGACAGTGATTACAAGGCGCTCTGCAGAAAAGACTTTGAAACATGCAAGCTGTATACTCAGGGCCCGGGCATGAATGCAGTTTGTATGAGTAGTCATCACTGTTTTGGGGACACAGAGCAGTGTTTGCTTTTACTTACTCCCTTCCTAGTCCCTCTTCGTGTGCCCACCCCCCCCTTCACAGATTGCTTTAAAAGAGAACATCAAACAACAACAACAAGAAGGTCTTTGTACCGGTCATGTAGTTGTTTGTGTTGCTCTTAGTTTTGGAGTTCACAGAGGGTGTGTTATTGCAACGTTGGAGCCACGCTAAAATCTGAAGTCCAAAGCAGAGCCACCAAGCTGCTCTGTGACCTTCAGTTAGGTACTCGGTGCTCCGGTGCTTCAGTTAGTCATGTCATAGAACTGGGTAAAAAGCAGCACCCCAATGAAATACAGACGCTTCATCAGAGATTAAGATACCTTCCTTAAATAACACAGGCAGGGGGACACATTCTAAAGGGTCTTACGCTTGCTTGCCTTCTTTTGGTAGCTGCTTCGCTACAGCTCTGCACAGCATCACATCTGTCCTAGTAGTGTCTTAATATTTAATTTATACACAAACGAGTATCTGATTCATGGCTGAAAAGCAGTCCTGATAAAATTCAGCTTTATGCACAGTGCCTTCATAAGCCTCACTGAGCGCTTGTGTAAGCCACCGCGAGCAGGACTTAAAGTAGCAGGATGCTTGAACTTAAGAAATAGCAACTCTGTCATTGCTCCTTGCTTTAAAATTGATAGGTTTGACCTATCTTCAGTGGTCATTAATCAGTTCTGAGGTGAGGGCTGAGGTTACAACGTGCTATGTCCTCTCACTAGTTATTTTTAGCTCAATTTTTAATCTCGTGCTTTGTTTAATATTCCACACTGAGCGCGATCCCCAGGAGCACAGCAATCCACGCACAGCAAAGCAAGGGCCAGGCATTTGTTGTTAAATTAATCAACAAAAGCACAAACCAAACCGTATCGTCTTTTAAGGCTGCAAAGGGATTTCACTCCTACCTAACAGCCACCTCCAGAAGAAGCTGTAGAATTTATAAACACTATTCCAGCCACCGTACACCCTGCAAAATTTCAAACAGAAAAACTCAAAATCCTTCTTCATAAATTCTTGGATCCCAGACCCTTTGATCAACATCAATTTTACCATTCAAGGATTTTTGTAAATCCTGAGTGCCTTGGGAAATGCAACGTACACATAGCAAAAAGGCTACCTAACGGCCATATGGAATGTAGTTTATTCTTGCCCACTAGCCAGTAACACAGGAACGCCTGTATGAAACGTCTCTGGGGACCTGGTGGGAGACAGATGAAAATTCAGGAAATGGATAGAGAGGGGAACAGAGGAGCAGCTTTGAATGTTGAACTGCCATTCACAGGAACAGGACCGGGTTAAAAAAATGAGGACAGAAATGGATTATCACCTTTTACAAAGAGCAAAGCCTCTGACGTGATTTAAAGCTGGCAGCATCGGCACGGGCGGTGCACGCTGCTCTATCTACTGGGCTGCACACAGGAAAACCTCTAAGCAACTTTAGGAACCTCAATAATAGACAAAGCGTCAAAGCATGACGTTCCTGTTTCTTTTTCAAACAAAAGCTATCAAAAGAACGAGCAGCAAGAAAGTTCAGTGCTGATGAACTGGGTCTGACTGTAATTAAGTTTATGAACAGAGAGAAAAATGCACAATTTTATTAACTGTGGAAGGAATGTTAGGTCCTTAACTGCCCAGCAAGTTTGTGAAGACAAAGGAGATCAGTTTACAAGGGTTAAGTAAACATAATATTTTTATATTACAGTTCAAATGAATCCAAATTCAACAAGACTGTGTAAGAGTCTAAAAATTGGTTTACCAGCTTGAACATTTTTATTAACATTAAAACCCACTACAGTGTTCTGCAGCGGAGCTACCGAACAGCCAGAGCCACATAAGAAGCTATTTGTTTCGTAGCCCTATGGCTGAATTGCTGCTAGCCTCCTTGCTATTCATGTCTGGTGGGATCCCTGTATTTATTTTTACACGCCTACATGTTGTGCATTTTGTATCCCTTTAAGTTTCCAAGGTCATGTCAAAACAAAATGCATTCCTCAGTGGGTCAGCAGAGGAATAGCCACACACCAGACATTAACGTAACAACTTGGTGCTTACTGCAAATCTGAGAAAAGCCACCAGCTGTTGTGAAACACTAATTTCTGGTAAGCGAAGGAGGCAGAGCATGAACACAGTGCTCTCAAAAAGTGCTGCTTTAGCAGTAATTGACCCTAAGGTCCTTTATTTATCTATGGAATAGACATGCAGTTGTAGCCTCCTCATTCTGTTTAATCACTGCCTCCGATGAGGCTGCTAACAAAGCTGCCAATTTGCACTGATTATTATAGCAATGTTTCATTCAGATTCACAGGTCTGAACCACTGAACTCTCTGGGACAGGAAAAGTCCTTTTGAGCACTTCAGAGAAGTTTTTCCAGCACCTCAATGAACGAGACCACAGACACTGCAAGTGTTTCCACGAGTGGCAGCTCACCCTTGAGGGAAAAGGAGCCCTAGATAACAGGAATACCGTTACACAGGAGGACAGGGACAAAGTGGATCCTGTGCATCTCCTGTAGCAAACCACCTCCTCCATCAAACCACAACTACCTCTGCATAACACACTGCTCATTAGGAGCTGTAAAATCAAAGCAGCTCTCATCTCACAGCAAACTGTTCCTTTTCTGCATAGCAGCTGGTACTGCAAGCACAGACAGTTGCCTTGGTCTCACTGGGCCACGCACAAAGGGCCTAAGTAAGCCACTCACCCTGGTCAGAGCCAGCGGGGCCAGGTCTGCCGAGTCTACACCAAGGAAAAAGATTTACTTCAGGCAGCAGCTCTAAACGTGTCCATCAGGGGCCTTACCTGATCCACTACAGAGACCTGTTTAGGTGCACTCCAACAGAAAACCAATGCCACCAGCAGAAGTCTCTCAGGCTAGGAAGAAGCCCTGCTTTATTGCACCTGAAACACAACACTTGGCTTCTCAGCGTGTGTAAGTAACAGATCCGTCAGGTGAGCCAAAAGGGATCCTCCCCTCAGGCAGGCCAGCAGAAATGAATGTCAGGCTTGTCTGGTCCAGGACTCACTCCTGCAGCTCTTGCACTGAAAGGACACATTGTGAAAAGTGCCTTAGCACACTGGCATCTGTTTTAGCTGTGTTAAACCACCCAGAGCACGAACAGCATTGCATATACCGCATACCCAGAGCGGGAAGCACTTGGGTTTGTTTTGTCATGAGCTGGGGCTCTTCCTTGCTCTCCCCAAGGCTCCACAGGAGCAGGTTGGTTGGTGATGGGCAGGATGCCTACCTGCGTGGCAAGAGCAGGGCTGGGAAAAGGGCCAAGGTCTGAATAGAAGCTAGGGAGTAACCTGGTGACTGAAGGGCTGATTTGACCAGGAAAAGCACTGCCTTCCCAGTTAAGATGATGATGATGAGTTGCGTTAAGAGTG